>CM067065.1:34559443-35084700 GCA_033980235.1 Diadema setosum
GCATGCCAGAGATACAATGTGAGTGGATGTGTGGATAAACACTGGCGTAGAAAAAAAAATAAATCTGGCCAATAGCGGAACATTATCAGAGCATGCGCAACACGTTTCACCGTTCTCGATCTGACAAGTACAAGCGAAGACACTGGCAAATCTATAGCTATGCTAGTTAGAAAAAATACATGTATATTACGCAGATGTTATCTATAGTCATCTAGCTAAAATCTGTATACTGAAAAAGATGGCATGTTAGTTTGCTAGTTACTAAAAGATACGTGTTATATCAGACATCAAAGATGACAATGCACTCGAAGCCACAAACAGACTTTAGTATCAGAAATAAAGATTCGATTTTCCTACCTCTCATTTGTTTTTTGTTTTTTTTGTTTATTTTATTTTTTTTTTTGGGGGGGGGTCTCTCTTTCATGCGGACTGTTATCATTTACTTGTTTGGTTGTTTATTTGATTATTTGCTTGTTTTGCCTCTGAGCTTTTATGTAAGATATATAATCATTACATGAATACTTATGTTTTATGTTAAATAATCGTTACAAAGGATACCAAACATCAAAAATATTTTGTTGAAATGAATTTAGATGAAAAAACAAGGCTGATTGGTTGGAGTGAGATGATAATACACTACAAGAATAATTTCTTGATATCGTGATTGTGTATTTATATAAAGGACAGAATATAACATGCTGCGGAAATAATTATTATGATATAATTATTTTTACTGCCAGCTATGAATAATAACTAATACTGAGGTGACAAGATTTTGTATCGTAGATTTTGATGTAAATGACTTTTTATTTATTTTTTTTTTTGGGGGGGGGGTTAATGGTCAGATAATCACTTAAGTGATGTCTTGTCCAAATCCTAAATGTCTTCCCCCCCCCCCCAAAAAAAAAGAAGAAAAGAAAATGAAGCCACAATGACATTGTAAAGAAAGGCTATCCCATTATCTTGATATAGTGTTTGGGCTGCCATTCTTTTTTTCTCTCTCTCACCTGAAAATTTGACATGTTTGAAGATACGAGTTCTTGGTTCCCTATAGTTACGATATCAACTTAATGATTTACATTTTATGCCTGTGTTTCGTAATTTTCCTTCCCTCATGTTCATCATATGAAAAGACAAGAAAAACACAACCATCATACAAACCACAATGCAAACGACCAATACAAGAAATGTTTGATGCATAGTGACAATGAAACTTCACCAAATGACAAGGGCATTATCTGTACAATGAAACAACGTGTGTTAGAACTTGTATCTCTTCAGGGAAAATGCAACAAGAACAGCAAAATGTTCGATTCCCTCCTTCAAATTAAAAAAAGAGAGATTTTGTTTTTCGTAACAAACAGAAAGCAAATGTTTTTCAGCTTTCTCAACACCTTGAAAAGGACAGACCAAGATATTGTCACTTTTCTTTAAATGTGTGCTTTGATCTTCCTGTTTTATTTTGTATTTAAGTTTTTGATTTGTATTACAACTGTTTCGTCTTCTAAAAAAAATGCACTTGTAAGACAGACTGAGGACCACCGCTTTCCACTTAATTTAGTAATTCAGTAAAGCTCGAGGTGTTGCCTTGTCAAAATGTGGGATTCACTAATTTATTAATATTCAACTGTGATGACCCATTGGCACAGACGTTTAATAGTCTTTTTAGTTTGTTTATTCATTCGTCCAATATATTTCTTTAGAAATAGAACAAAGCTGAATTACATACTTTGTGATAACCCCCACTCATGATTTTTTTTAAGCCGGCATACCCTATTCCGCAGTGAAATGCGGAGTATCTCGTGAGACATTTTTTCTATTTATTTTCTACTTCAATGTGTTTTTTTATATCATTATTTTACCTTTTTTTTTTTTTAAGAATACCATCTGGAAGCCCAGCCGTATGACCCTCCCCACCTTCGGTAGATGGCATGGCTGTCTCACTAAACACGTGAAAACGACAACATCCGCACATAGTTCACGAGTTACCGTCATTTGGTGAAGTGCCCACTAATAATATGCAGCTACAGTGATGCACGGTGAAGAAACATGTATTACCTGGAGACATACCTTTCGATGAACGCCCTCTCTCGTTCAGTTTCTTCTTGCAGCTGAAGGCACAGCTGTTGCGTCTCGTTCAGCCCCGCGAGGGACTGGTCAAGGCGCATGCGCAGCTGCGAGTTTTCCTGCGTGTTTCCAGCAAATGTGCAATATTGAGGAGACAAGCTTATTGAATGTTGTAAGATGATAATGAGATCAGAAAGGGCTATAGAGAAAAACTGTGTAGAAAAAAAAAGTCATCATCGCTGCTAATTCTTCTTATTCTCATTCTTCATTTTCTACTACTTCTACTTCTACTTCTACTTCTACCACAGCTTCTACTTTAATTACTATTACCACTATACTACTACTACTACTGCTGCTGCTACTACTACTACTACGAGTACTACTACTCCTGCGAGTACTACTACTACTTTCACTTCTACTGCTTAAGCTATCACTACCTACTTTTACTATCCGAGCCACTAATTCAAATGTAGGTACTTACACTCCACTACATGTACTACCACTACTATCACTTACAAAGTTTTATAGTATTTCTACTGATAATACCACTTTTACTTCTGTGGCTGAATTTGGAAATGAAAAACAAAGGACGTAATTCGATCCTGCAACAGCAAAGTTTGTTGATATATTGAAAATTATCTTTCATTTCGTCAATTCTTTGTCAATGCATCGCTGGCCAGGTGTACTTGTGCATGGTTATTCAGAATAACAACGAAACGGTATCTTCGAGAACAATTTTTGGTATCTTCACAAAGTTCCTTCGAAATTTAGAACACACAATCAAAAATTAGAAAAAAAAATAAACAAGAATAAAACTCACATCACTACACTAAGACGCAAAGCTCATTCAAGGAACTCAAAGAAGAATAATGTTTCATATATATAATATGAATATGTTACAAATTTGTATTACGTGGTAGATCGTTCAGTCATTTTAGAACTATTCCGTTGAAATTGAATAAAGAACGAATTGAAAGCGCCACTAAACACAAGATACGACGCACGTAGCTTTATGATTAGATAAAAGAAAGAGAGAGAGAGAGAAGGGGGCCATGCCTTGAAAGATATGGAAAAAATGCGTATGTTTTGTCGATTGTTTACCTGTACCAACCCTTCGTTTTCTGCTATTATATTCGCCTCGTGTCTGCTCAGTTCCATTACCATCTGTTCCAGCTGCCAAGTTAGAAAGAGACACGAACCGGATAGTATTACAAGAGCAAAATCCTCGCCTTGCTTTATGCTTGTTGTTGCTTCTTTGCATAGTTTAGACTTTCTCATTCTCGTATTGCTTTATATTGTTGTTGTTTCTTTTTTTCAATTCAATTCAAAGGTTTTATTTTCACTTCTTTCAACAGAATGTACAAAAAGTATAAATTCGACATGTGTTTGAATGAATGATACATAGAAAGCAAAGAATAACATTTGTCAATAGTCATTACAAAATGCTTTGCTTAGTTTAGATTCTGAATGATTTGCTCCGTCTCAGTGTCATTTTGTATCCATTAGAGATGTGCTTCGATTCTTGGACTGGCTTCACGCGCTTTGGATATATCAGATGATCGGGTGACGTCATTCTGATCTCCCATCTGAGACGGCGTGAATCATGTTTTAAGATATCAGCGTCCACATCAATACCAACTTGCGTTTTTACTGCTACCAGCACGTCTTAAACTCACTGCATATCGGCAATATAGCGTTCAAATACGGCTAATATAGGCGTCTTCTCTGCTCCTGTATATTCGATAAACTTGCCATCACAGAATTCATTGCCAAGGGTTACCGATTACTACGTCAGATATAGTTAATCAGTGTTACTATATTTTGAAAGAAAACAAAAATGTTTAAAGATGGTATAGCAATTGCAAAAACAAAAACAAAACTTCCCTTAGAGAAAGCAGTGAAAACATGGCTGGCAAACTAAAGGGTTTACTTTTAATCTCTTACAGAGCAAAAACATGGCAAAAAGGGGGCATATCAATATAAACACACATGGAACCTTCGACAATGTCCATGGTATGATGTCTCTGATAGTTAAAAAAAAAAGGAAAACAAATTTGTTGATACATCAAACAAAAACGGTAGCGCCCAGAATGGCAATTATGCATGTATTCACGGAAATCATATCCTTACAGAAATGCAGTACAATCAAAATAATATTGTCTGTGGCTCTCTTGTAATGATGATAATTATTGATTAGGCTTGTTCATCAAAAAACGATGGGAATGGACGATATATGAATGAATTATATTAAAACAGAAAGTAGTCCGGAATAATGATGTGTACTTACATTCGGCTAATCATGTACTCAAATAATTGAAAACAAGTACAATTAGTTCAATGAAGAGACAAGAGAAATTGTTCTAATAAGATGATGCGACCGTTAGTGCAAAAAGGACAGACAAGAAATCTAACATTTAAGGCATCACAGACTTCAGCAGATAACGATGTGATGAGATACTGTACCTGTTGATTCTGGACCACTCTGTCTTTTTCCCGTTTGTCCAGATCTTGAAGAGACTGCTCGAGCTGTTAAAAAAAAAAGAAGTAAACAAAGCATAACGTTTCGGAGTATCATTGTGGTATTTTCTACAGCCACATGTAATATGTCATTATCAAACGGATAATTATGAATTATGATAAAATCAAAACCTGAATATTTCAGAAACAAATGATTAAATACATTTTTTTTTGTGATAAGTATTTGTTAGAGCAGCTTTTTTTTAATTATTATTATCTCAAAATTTTTTCGTCATCTGTCTGTTCTGCAGTTTTGCTGGACCACCGTGACTTCTGAGACAAGTGTGACAAGCATTCGAACGTCTTCAAACCTTCTCTTCAATGCGTCATTAGAATGTCTTCCAAGACAGGGTCGTCAGTCCCTAATGCACCGGAAGGGTTTCCCTCATTATATTGACCTTTAAAGTTCGTGTGTCCCTTTTTGGAGCCCTAAGAATCTTTTAAGACTCCTTTCATAAGTTGGTATATTGTAGCGGTAGGTAATTCAGCCCTTTCCTGAGGATAATCTTTTATTGTTTCCTTGAATGTATTATGACCCTTTCAAATAATCCTACCGTTATTCTCAGTTCAATTAAATAGGGAGCGTAGATTCTTGAGTGACATAGGGTTTGTTTTCCGTCTCGTTTTATTTAAACTCCAAGGTGTATTACGGTAAGATTTCACACACGACGTTGGGAGAGACATCATTCATTAACCTTGCAAAATTTCGTGACGTTATCGAAAGGGATATACAATCTTTAAAACAGCAAGTTGTTTGTCTGGGCAAACTAATTCAAATCTTATCAGCAGACTTCGATGCTATACCATGACTTTAACTCTATAACGTTAAACTGTCGCCGACTTTATGTTCACCAATTTTTGCCAGTGGAATGTAATTGCTAAAAAGCCAGTGGAAATTGTTGCAAAGAGTTGGATTCATTTCCTGTGACGGTGAGCACCTCAGCATCTGTGATTTGATTACTGGTATCGCACCTCGCGAGCCCCCAGTGGCTAGTTGCCTCTTAAATACTGGTCTTACTTCTATAAGGTTAACAATCTGACTGACCCCATGCTTCCGGGGGAATTGGATGCGCCATCCGCCACAGGTAATTCCAATACCCAGAAGGCCAAGGGTTAAATAGGATGACTTTCGGAAAACCAGCGGCCAGATGTGGTCGCTATCGATTGAAGTTATCTAGGTTACCCGCCTATTTCTTTCTCTCGAACGAATGTCAGACGAACACCTTTCAACACCATCACAATACTTTTTAAACCTGCGTGCACGTTGGTGTGTGTGTCCCTGTATTGGCACTAATTTTGGTTAGTTATAACACCCAGAGTATTTAATCAAACACCCATTTTTTTCCCAGTGTATAAGATTTAAAGAATTATAATCCATACTTCTGTGTAGTAATGATCCATATCCCATATATATTCGCTTTTGCATATACAATTTTTTTTCTTTGGAAAAAGGAAAATAAGTATAAGTGTTTCATATTGAAACCACAGGTACGGTTTTCTTAATTTCTCCGCTGCTTTCTGGTTTTGCTCTTCGATTCTCATTTCAATTTATTTCCCACTTCTGTCTGCATTTTGTGCGCTGGCTTTCAATAGCTACAGTACAGAATCCACCGCAAATTTCACATGCTGGTTGCTCATCACCGATCGATGTTAGCGGTTCGCTATCGATCCTGCGCGAGGTCCTCTGTCGATTCTGGCCATGGGAGACACGGGGTATTTGTCTTCAATGCCGTGGGGTCAACGTTAGAAGCGTTTCTGAATAAACATCAAACTCTCTAGCCAAAAATCAATTTTCCAGAGAAGAATGTGGAACTACCAGGGGTATTACACTCCATGGAATTTACGGGACAATTTTCAAACCAGTCTCCGAAATAGATCATGATTGCCCAATAAATAGAGTGTGGATATTGTTTTTACCTTATTGATTCCTGAATATAGTCAAAACAGTGCAGAAAATGATTACAATTATTTTTTTTTTCTGCCAGGATAAGAAAGTTTTTTTTTTTATTGTTGTTTTTTTTAAGCTATCGTCAACACATAATTCCTGTTATTATTGTAATGCCGCCACTCTGCTCTTATAAAAACGCACATATTTGACGAATGCCATGCTTTCATGAATCCCCTTTGCTTTGAGAGAAAATAATGCAATGTATTTCGCCAGCCAATGCGTAATACTTGCCGCAGTCAAGTTATTCACTTTATGGGAATTGCTTCATAGCAATACCCTCGTTATCGCCTCAATTTCGCGCAATCTCTCTCCTCAAAATAACCCGGAAGGTGGACTGTGCTCGGCTGCCTGAACATTCGCCCCTCTCGGGTGCGACAGACCACTATCGACCGGTCGTGATCGGCTTCCTTTTCTACGACAATCCATGAACTTTTATAGCCACGGGCTGACGTCACGTCAATTAGGGGTATGGGGAGCGATCGGTGAGTTAAAGACTGTATATCGACGTGAGGGGATACCACACTTCATAGCTTGCTCAAATCACTTGAGTATACACTGGTCGCACACAGACACATACAGTTGTTCTTCTGTTATCACAGTTTATTTTAACAGTTTTTTTTGCTGTTTACGTCACGTCAAAAAGCGGAAATGAAGAATAATCAGTAGGCCTATTACGCACTTTATGCACATTCTTGCTCGTCCACACACATCCTCCATAATGTACTCACATTTCATATATGGTAATTTGTATGATAGATGGTATATCTATATAGCATCCATTCATTCATATCTACATTAATACAGTGTGCTTGTACGTGTGAGCGTGTGCATGCATGAGTAGATGCTTAACACGGATCGGACAGTTCTAGGGTTACTTCCCTATAATTCCTTCGAGATCCAGTGTCTGTGTGCGAAAAGACGCCCACAGCACGCCTCGGTTTTGACGGGCGTGAGGCGGGACCGGAGCAATATTTATTCAAAAACGAAAGACGCTCCACACCCTCAGTCTCCCGTGTTGTGTTTGCTCTAGGACGACAGTCTGGCTCCCAATCCTACATCCCCACCCCCCCCCCCCCTCCCCATCTCCCTGCCCCTACCTCCCACACCCCCTCTATCTGGGGAGAGAGCTTCCGTTAACGAGGCCACGCTAGACTTACTTTTTCCATTTTCATTTCCCTATCTGTAGCAGTACCAGAGTGATCAGTGAAGCAGGGGTAATTTTACAATTATTTAACCAATTCCCTGCGGGAGTCACGGTACTAAAAGTTCATGTGGATTTATCATTAATGTCGTCAGCTTAGAAGTAGAAGGGTGGTATCGTGTTCTAAGATTTAAACGTAAATAGAAGCGAAACAGTCAATTTTCATGAAATGAAAAGCTTATATTTAAATAAAATGTGACTTTATCAAATATATATGTATGCATATTTCCAAATATCGAGTGAAACTGCGCTCTTCTTTAGCATTTTACTGACAATGAAAATAATTCAAAATTGACACCATATTGTGGGGAGATTTATCTCTACAACACGATACACAAAATACCAATAATTCAATCGCCCAAAAATTGCGAAAACGCTCTTCGGGTGTTCAGCCGACGATGCGTTGGCTTGGTTTTTTAACTGGCAATTTTTGTCGCTGTGCTTTATTCTTTACCTCCATAAAACTTTGTTTTCCATAAATGTGATTGAAACTTAGATTTGAGTGAGGTTTAACGTAAAGGTTACATAGTAATGCCAATTTATGATAAATTATTACTTTTTAGATAAGTTTTATTATTACAGATTTATTAATACATGTATGGTTACAATTGACATAAATGCAGCAAACAAGTAATATGCATCCATTTTTTTAAATCCTGACAGAAGGGAAGCATTCACACACAGAAATAAATTTGAATATAACATACCTCTTTCTTTTTAATCAACAGTTCGTGAACTTCGTGGTCCTTTTCGTCCATCAGCTTTTCGAGTTCATTTTCCATCTCCTGGCGATACTGTGGTTTAACGCGGGGAAGGATGTTCAAGAGTGAGTGAAATTATGAATAAGGCGTGATAATATATTATATATATGAATTTACGTCTGCATTCGTCATAACGAGTATCAAAGTGTTTATTCATCCGAATATTCGTTTTAATCACTGTCAAAAAAAAAAAAAACTTTGCGTTTCAAGTCATCATTTTGATGTTCTTGAAATTTAGTACGCATAGTATCGGACTATATGCTCATTGAAATGAAACCCACGACATCAGCGTTTGAGTTGCAAACAAAAGTAACTTATGTACCTAATAATTTGTGCAAATTTGGTTTCATTGAGTGTTTTCCACTCTAGCTAAAACAGCATAGCATTATACTCAAACATATCATTGATTAGACTTGTTCTTAAATCACTTTGAAAGCTTTTGCTTGCCATATCGTTTATCATTTTACATGACGACATAACAGCAGAAGTAAGATTGTAAAGTGCTTATTCGTACCGAACTACATGTACGTTTACGTATTTCAGTTTTTAAGCTTGATACACGGTCGTAAGGACGCCTTAGATTAATTCATTTGAAAAACAAAGAAAGTAAAGTATTTGCAATAATTGTAATAATACCTGCAAGGATAATGACCGTCAATGCAAAAAAAAAAAAAAAAAATCTATTTTTTCCACCTGTCCGACTTTTTGCCCCATATTATGAAACCCCTACTTAAAAGCATTTAATTTAAAAATCTGAATAACAAAAAAAAATCTGCTTTTGCATTCTAACTTGTCATAATTATTTTTACACATATATGTATGTATATATATATATATATATATATATATATATATATATATATATATATATTACATACTATTATGCACGAATATTTTCCTTACTCTTCTCCGGAGTGTTTCTCTTTCCTGTGTCAGCAAAAGTTCCATCTCTTCGTAGAGTCTTCGCATATCGTCGGCATGTATGCCATTCTTGCTGTAATGAAAACAGTCAGATACTGTGTTTTTTTTTTCTTTCGCAAATGCAATAAAAAAAAGAGATAAAAAGTAGCATCAGTAACCCCAAACCCATGGTAGTCTCTCGTCGCTACCTAAGTAGGTTAACAAATATATCTATTACGTACATACGGTGGAACAGTGCGCTCAGCCGCTGCATCTATTACTTGTATTATATTTATGAAAGATATGGAATTGTCTTTTACTCTCTCATTGCGATGGGATTCCATTCAAACATTGTAGATTTCCAAACTCCACGCACCTAGGCGACTAGATTGTTATCTGTGTTGAGCACTCTTTTAGGACATCCATTGTTGTTATCAAATGTCAAACATCTTATGAAAATATATCTTTCAACAGAGAAAGGCGAATTGAAGTAACTTTGATCAATCACGAAAACTTAAAAATAGAGGCCAAGTATCGATTCACTCCCCTTTCCCCTTGGCTTTATCTAGGAAAGTCCCAATGATATGATTTTTGTCATACCTTTTTTTTTTTCAGTCTTTTAGAAGCGTTCTGGAAACAGATATATAGATATAAAAATCCACTGTAGCACCGTGTATAGACTACGGAAATATTTCAGTATTTTCCTATACTATCTAGGCAGTTACATTCCTAAGACATTTTATTCGACATCTCATAACCAATCACTTAATCGCCATGGTCAAGTTTAGGTGTTTGTTATTTCTTCAGGATAACCACCTTCTTATTTATTTTGTATACATGTATTGTCCTATAATATCTAGGTTGTTACATTCCTCAGACATTTTATTCGACATCTCATAACCAATCACTTAATCGCCATGGTCAAGTTTAAGTGTTTCTTTTTTCTTCAGGATAACCACCTTCTTCTGAACTTGTCAGATTTTAAAGAATCTGACAAGTTCAGAAGAATCATAATAACGTAATGTCATGTACATTTGCAAATGATTCTAAAATCTAAGAAGTTTCTCTATTTCTTTGTTGGTTTGTGTGTGTGTGTGTATGTGTGTGTGTGTGTGTGTGTGTTTGAGGGAGGCGGAGTCTATCACAGAAGTATTTGTTCTTTACCTTTTAACAACGTTGTCGCAATTGTCGTGCATCTTCTGTATCTCGGAAACCGCTTTCTTCAGAAAGTTCTGGAATGTCACAAGCAACTCAGGTTCGTCATCCCGAAGCTTCTGCCAGAGAACGTACAGCTCGTCATATCTGGAGTAACCAGACAATGATAATAATGCAATGATAATAATTACAATCACAATAATAGAAATAACAAAAATAAAGATAGTACTACTACTTCTACTATAACTAATACTACTACTGTTATTGATAATAATTCAATGATAATAATAATCATCATCATCATCATCATAAAACTATCATTAAAAAAGAATAATTATTATTTGTTGCATTTTTATTACTTTTAGTTTCATCAGATTTGATTTCATGTTATATACGCAAAAATGAAACGTATACAATGTATACGTCAAGGTTCATACCATGATGCTATAAGCTGTATGGTTTCAAAGCGCGAGATTGTTAAGCCAAATTGTAAACACCCTTATGTCAATGAATATTTCACATTCTAATGCAAATACAACGCAGAGACGAATAGATTGGATTACGATTCCTCTACTCCTGACTCTGTGATTGGTCACTATTTTCAAATTTTAATGACCCAACATGCGCTCTCAGGAAAATGCTTCCACATAGAATCGGTTCACGGTAACATGATATTATTTCAAAACAAGCCAACAAAATCAAGAACAAAAGCATGGCATGCATGCATGATAGAAGACAAAACGAAGAATACAACCATTAGCAGGCCTTGCCTTAAAACAGTTGCATGATTACAAGGGTAGTTATTTTGTGGAATGTTTTGAATGCTTATAGTTATTTTTCATTTATCATTGTTGTAATTTCGAGAGCACTGTACGTATACGCATACTAGAACAATCTAGGTTTTAGGTCAAGACTAGAGTATCCGCACTGCTCACAACAGCAACAGCAATAAATCGGGGGAGTAGAGAGCAATACGGAAGTAATCAAAAAACTTTGTACCCGTACCTTTTACTTGAAACTTATTTTCTGCAATATTTTCATATACATGTACGTATAGGTTTCACGGAACATGTCCAATAAGATATATGTGACATCGGTGAAGTGCAAACAAAGAGATTTGAAGCTTAGGTTAGATAGAATGCAAAATGTGCGTCGTTTATTTCGTGGGCCTCCCGTACGTGTGATTGATGGCTTATTCATTATTTAAATCATTTGACACTTTCCTGTTTAAATTGCCCTGTGGGTGATTTTACCCGCTCCTTTGTTACCGCTAGCATCTTTTGCGCTGCCTCCTCTCTCTCTCTCTCTCTCTCTCTCTCTCTCTCTCTCTCTCTCTATATATATATATATATATATATATATATATATCTTTCAGTTTATGTTTCTATCCCCCTTCTCCTTTTCTCTCTATTTTTACATTTTATTTCTCTCTTAGTCGCTCTCTTAAAATGTACGTATATAATATGTATTTATCTATTTATCTGTGTATCTATCTATCTATCTATCTATCTATCTATCTATCTATCTGTCCGTCTATCTATCTGTCCGTCTATCTATCTATCTATTATCTATCTATTTATCTATCACTCAGCCGAACTCTTTCATCTGTCTCCTCTTGCCTGTCTTATACTCTTACTTGTCTTATGCCTTACCTGCTTTGTAACATTTTTCTATCCTGTATTAATATTACAATACAAACGAGTATAGTTTTCTATTAATCTGCAATGTGTAATGATAATCTTGTTTGGGTCCTATTGAAGTATCTCTCTTTTTTGTCAAACATAATATTGAAATCAGCCCCATGACAAGAAACAGCCTTTTACACATCCTAATGTTACATCCTGTGTGTGAGGATCGTTTACAGGTATCGATTGCTTCATGTGCGCAGCGTTATTATCATAATTCTCAGAATTCTACCATCGTGATGCCACTTCCTATATTTCGTTTTCGTGCGAATTTCAGCGAAGAGAGGACGATCACAATGTGAAGGCTGAGGTAAAAACTGAGGTAGGTCCTTCAACTCGGTGTCCTTTCTCTTTTAACTGAATTCTGATCCATAATTAATTCTGACCGTCCTGAAGGGTATCAATGAATAATACAAAGCATGATAAATAAGCCTGGCGATTGTGTCCGGGGTAGAGAAGCGGAAAAAAGAGAGAAAAAAAAATGGCGAAAGAGACTGCAAAGAGAGAAATAGAGGGTGAGGAAGAGGGAGTGGATATTGGCCAAAAAAAGGAGAATATACTACAGGATATAAACTCCTCGACGAAAAGCAACTAGTCATTAAAGGGATTGTAGAGTTTTGGTTGAGACCTAATTTCAGGTTTCTAACATTTTGTTGAGATAATGAGAAACCTGTTATGAAATATGAAAGAGCATATAATTCCATGAGGAATTTAATGTTTATTTGATGAAAACTGGTTTTGAAATGGCTGAAATATCCAAAACAGAGCGATTCCAATAAGTGCGGGACCCACACTTTATTACGATCGCTTTGTTTTACCTTGTTTTTGGATGTTTCAGTCATTCCAAACCCGATTTTCATCAAATAAACCTTGAATTCCTCTTAAAATGGTATGCTCTGTACTATTTCATGAGTGTCTTATTGGTATCTCGCAAAAAGTAAAAGGCCCAAAATTCTCATCTCCGCCAATACTGTACCATCCCTTTAAAGAAGGATAAAAGAGAAATACCTACAGTAAACATTAAGATGGAGAAATATGAATACGGAGAAAACTGAATTCATAGTTGAATGAATCTATTCTACTAAATATCTTTGCCATAAAAAAATATAAAAAAAAATCATAAGGTTTCCCAGTATTGGAACGATGAGGTGAGAAATGAGGCTGCTCGACATTGCTTTTACCTTTCAGTGCAATAAATGAGTCAAGTGTGCTCTCATTTCTCACACATACAATATGGACACTTTTTAAACATTATTTTGCATTAAAAGTAGCAGCAGCGGGCACTAAGATCATACAATATGTAATGGTGTCAGATAACATCTGTAGGAGATGCCATAGTCAGTGAAACGTGCAAAAACAACAACAATAACAAAAAGGGAAGTTACCCAATTGACTCTAATTATATATATATATATATATATATATATATATATATATATGCACGTATATTGTCATCGCATTCTTGATGAAGAATGCGATGGCTAAATTGTTTGGTGTCTTGTTTCTAAAACATGCGCTTTCCTCACCAGGACAAAACGTTTTAATGATATTTTAGTTTTTATCGCATTTTTATCACATATATTAATAACAGAGCAAAATAAGAAAACTACTAATCAATACTGAATAGAAACCTATTGCCTAATGTTAGAAAAAATAGCATTTATAGTCTGGCACTCGTATGATGCAAACCAGACCAAAAAAAAAAAAGCCTCCTAAATCTTTAAAATTCTGCATTCTGTATAATTGTTTTTATTACTGCTATGATTATGTTTGCTTAGATTTCTAAAAAGTGGGTAAGCTACTAAAGAATTATTGCGCAGAAATATGTCAGACGAGAGGGTTATCACATTAGCTCATTTTGTAGTAGAAGCTTCGACCTGTCCATTCCTTTATACCCTTGTTTTTTAATCTTTTTCACACTTCAGACGCTATTTCCCACTTTTCCCCGCTACGAAACAGTATAAAAAAAAAATGATTGTTGGTAAGAATTCCATAGAACAAACGAACGTTGTAAAATAACATAGTACAACCCTAATCGGTGGTCATAACATCACTTTCTCTTTCCTCAAATATGTGCAATGTATGCCCCACTCGTTTTATCAGACTCAGCCCCGCTCCCATATCGACGGGAGAAGAATCAAATATTTGACCCGTTTTTTTTATTTTGCGCACTTTCGTCGTCATTCGCCCGTAATTACGCCCGATTACACATCGCTCAATCATTAATAAAGTGGCGGAAAATTGGCTCTTTGCCGGTAACGCGGCGGTACTGCAACACGGCACGAACATACGGCATTTGAAATCTACCGCTGAAGTTGCACTGCAGTATATACAATCTATCCCTCCCTTCGATTTCTTTGTCATTTTTTTTTTTTTTTAATGCTCGGGTCCACTTTGTGTTTGACTTGTATCACGTGAGAGACCGCTTTTGTATTACCTTTTCGTCACTAGGAAAAGACCTTCCAATGACAACCTTAATAATAATTATAATGATAATAATAATAATAATAATAATAATAATAATAATAATAATAATAATACGTATTTCTAGAACGCCTTTTTCACTTTATGCCTTTCCCTTTCCTTTTTTTTGCAGCATTTTGTTTTTCAGAAGCTTAAACGATTTCACAATACCAGTAGACATGAATAAACCATGATCGATGGAGTTACCAACAACGTTTATGTCAGGCACCTTACAAACATTCAAGAGAAAGGCAAGCAAACGCATGGTAGGTATTGCAATTTACATATCGTACGTCTATACTCTTCGACAATCTACTTAAAGTAAGTTACAATATAATACACTTTCCAAACCTATGCATGTCTAAATGACACACACGCACACACACACACACACACACAAACAAACACCCTTTCGCAGCCGCGTGCTATTTTCGGGTACTTTTCAAAACGTGCGTGCTTGCGTAGATTGATTCATCGCCCACTTAGACCATTGCGCTCCACGCTGCGAACCAACAGGTTTTCTCACTGGGTATATAAAATCGATATTTCCAGATCTCTTTTCATGACTCTGAGATCTGAAGATAAAAGCAGAACCAGACGTTGTTTTCGTTAAGTTGTCTGAATTCTCTGACACTCGGGAGGGAAGGGGATATCGAAAGCAGACGATCGCTGGTAAGCAGAGCACTACTGAGATTCATGGTGCCTTTTGAAGGGAAGCTCTTTTTTTTTTCGATGAGCTGCAATGTCTTCATTTTCTGAGTGGCGTCTGCAATATTGACAAGCCGTACAAGCTTGGTGGGAAAATGGGTAGAAATATATTACACAGACACCCGCATCACACTCAAAAGAGCCGACTGAATAGGACAATTTTTCAGCAATTCGAACTCTATGCATAGTTCCTCCAGTATGAGTACGAGTGTGCTCATCAAAGGGACTTGTTTTCATCATTCGATATTTTTCATGGGGTAATGATGCAGCAGCTGTTAAATGAAAGACAAAATTTCGAGTATTGAAATGTAATCAGCAGAAAAGATAGAATGGAATAGCAAGTCATTGATTCCCAGTGAATGTTATGCAATATCCTTTTTTATCATTTTTTTTTCAATAAAGTACGCCAGTGTGGAATTAGTCTTCCACAGTGAAATGCGCTTCTTCACGCTAGTTGTGAATTAACGTAGGATCTAGCCTTCCTTTGCTCGCTTGATTATCATAATTTGGAGTAGATGTCCGTATTAGATGAAATTCACCTATTGATCCACTAGAATTAAAAAGAAATTAAAAAAAAAAATCTTTTCATGGTGTTCAACAAATCAAGGAACTTCAAGTATGATTAAAGTTTAGTGTAGAAACATGCACGTTAGAGCCCACAGACAACGCTTGCAAACGTACGCGTTATAGTATTGATTTTGCTATACAAAAAGTTTTAGTCTACACTGTGCGGCACACAAGGGTTTAACTACACAAAGGAGAATACCCGAAATAATTGCACGTACTCAACAGATACAATGCTACTCAACTCTTTGGATGAGTTTGAATTTAGATAATCATAGATTACTAATGCAATTGTTTTACCATCATATAAAAGTAACCATGACTAAAATTTAGCAATCATAGGACAAGGACGATTCTGATTTGTAACTTCTGTTCATTTATGCTGCATTACCTACTCCCTTCAACCCCCCTCCTCCTTTACCATGTTTAACGAGGCCTATTCTCGCGGGTACATTATCGATGGACATATTGCTGCAGCGGTAATGGAGTGAAAGCGAATCCCCGCCCATGTAATAATTGTGAGCGGGGCTGGTGCAGACGAAATGTCACATAGGCCGGTATGAAAGCGGATAAGGGCTTGATTGATTTGATCCTGTTCCGCAGTGTTCTGAGATATGGGTCCCAATCTAGAAACACACTTTGCCCTTGTCTACACGGATAAGTGCTAGAGGTCGAGAGCTGCAGAGTGGTCCTCCGAGTGACGTCACTCTATCTCGATAGCAACAGAAAGCAGACTTGTCGTATGTGTGTGTGTGTCCGTGTGTGTGTGTGTGTGTGTGTGTGCGTGTATGTGTGTGTGTGTGTGTGCACACATGTGTGTGAAGGTGCATGTGATGGGAAGCCAGGCCAATTCACTGTTTTAATGCGACGTCGTAGATCATTGTTATGTCGTTGTTTGTTTGTTTTTTCTCCCTCTCTATCCCTTCATCCCTGATTGGTATACTGTTCCAAAAAGCATATCCGGGCAATTACCTCTAGAGGGCAATTACCCCCCGGCTAAATGCTGGTTAATTGTAAGATTAGAGTAAAGATTAGGATTAGGGTTGGGTTTAGGGTTGGGTTTAGGGTTAGGAGTTGAGGTTAGGGTTAGGATTAGGATTAGGATTAGGTTCAAGATTGGGACTAGGATTAGGGCCAGGGTAAGGGTCCGGGGTAATTGCCCAGGGGGTAATTGCCCTAGACCCAGTGATTATTATTATAGTTATTTAGGGATTTGATGAACAATTCTGTGGGACCTATTCTAATCTTGAAATTTCTCTTTTCACAATATTGATGATATAACGATGAAAAATCATTACCATATGTTCTGTTTTTAACAGGCTTAATCATATCCTATTATAAGTTGTAGAATAGTTGATATCAATAAAACTATTCAAGCTATTGACAAAAAACAAACAAACAAACAAACAAAAACCTGAGGCATGAAGGTAAAAGTTAATGTATTCAGTGATATGTGAGTAGGAGTACGATGTGAAGCAATTAAATTTTTTTGGATTACTATTTTTGATTGATATATGGACGGAAACTCCAAGGTAAATACGTGATGGGTTACTGGGACTTAAACCGGCAGTTTTGTTTTTTTTTTTTCTAGTTGATGAACATAATTATAGAAGCCAACTGCAGATCAATGTTGGTTTTGTTGTTGTTGATGCGTGTGATGTGTGTTATCATTTTTTTTTCATATAATTCTCATAGTGGAACGAAAAATTGTGGATAAATTGTATAATGTATTATTTAGAGATAGCATTTTTTTTCTCTTGCGGGCCAAAGCTGGACAATTCATTTCGATTTAACGGAGCTATTTTAATAAGATAAGAAGGCCTTAATCAGATTCAACGAAAAACAAAGAGTAAATGTAGAAGGTTCTCTTATTCCGTTTGAATAAAATGATCGTCTTTTTGTCACCCTAGGAAAATAAATTTGATCGGCATCTCGTTTCTGCTCATCATGCCTATCTTGGTTGTTTTCTGACAATGCTAATCTTTAAGACTGAAGAATAACTGTGTTTCGAGGCCAATATGTGTGTGTGTGTGTGTGTGTGTGTGTGTGTGTGTGTGTGTGTGTAAGCTTTGTTTGTATTGTATATCATTACATTATGTAATGTATTTGAATGTATTCACGTTGATTCATGTAAAATGTCCGCCATCCAGTAATTTCCTTTCAATGAAATAAATAAATAAATAAATAAATAAATAAATAAATAAATGTATATGCGTGCGTGTGTGTGTGTGTGTGTATGTATGTATGTATGAGCTTTGTTTTATTGTAAAGTCGATGATGAACCAAATTCACTGCAGAAGAGCCTAGGGATATTGTCAGCTGTAGAAATCATTTTACCTGGGATAGCCAGGTTAACAATATCGCGTAGCTCCGAGGCAGTCTATAATAATCAGGATATAGAAGTCTGCTGTGCCAAGTTGGACTTACCACCTACGTTGTTCTATTGACTTTTACTGATCCGAGGGCGGTATTCGCATTTGAAACGCACACATGCGACGTTTTCGCTTTATTAGGGGCAATAACTCTCAGTGTATAAAGGTAAAGAGCGCTCCCAGCAGTAAAATTCATAAAGTTTGAATTTTCTCGCCGGGCCTACGGTCCGATTTGCTCTTACATCTTCACCGCGTTTATTAGAATGGACCTTCCATTGCCCATATGTCAATATCGGTGCCGCGCTTCAAAATGGCCGGCAGGTATGGAAGAAATTGGAAGTGTTCGTCACCCCCATGCTCGCCATCAAATCAGACCCGAATCTTCCGTTTGTAAGATAACTCTGTAATCTTATTACCCCTTGGTGATGTGTTAAATCTCAGTTAAAAAAAAAATAAGAGTCGATTGTAAAATCTCCAGACTTCGCTGTGAGTCTTTCCTCTTATTTGTTCGCCATTTTTTTTTTTAAATCATGCTATTTTCATCTTGTCACTTCAGACCCTAAAAGCAATTAAAGCAAACAATCCGTAGTTGAAAGGAAAAAAAAGTCAAATTGTCATTGTGATTATTTACCGTCGTTCGTAATCAATAGCTTTTGCAAGCTCATTTTCTTTCTTCTTTCCCTTTCTTGCATCTCATTATCTGTGTCTGAAAACATTCAAACAAACACGCTGTTTGATGCCAAAGCAACCCTACCTCGAGAAATTGATTATCTGGATGTACAAACAAAAACATGTATATAAATTGTGATATATCAGTACAATGTCGATTGGCTCAGGTTCGGCAGGACATCCATGTTTGAGGTCTTTTAGATAAAATGAAGATAAAATCAAAGCCAGTGTGTCTATAGTACCTATTCAAACAATTTCAATTCAATTCAATTTAAATTCATTTTACAATTTGAAAAACGACTAGATTAAGAAATCCGCACTACCCTTAATTTTCTCAGTCGGCATTGTAACCATTTTGCGTCCGTCATTGCAATATCACGGCCCGAAAATAAATTGGGTGAATGAAACATGCATAAAATAGTATTAGAGAGGGGAAGGATGAAGGGGGCTCTTTAGAGATAACTGCCACAATAAATCTATGATACACCGAAATTGTCGTAGAATTAGGGACCAAACTACTCTGCCCCAAACTGCCATTCACTTCCAGATACGTAACAGTGGGTATCAAAATGCTCTTTGTGCTTATTTGGGTATTTGTCCAACAGGCCTGACATACAGATATTACAATCACAGTTGTCATGTGGTACTAGTATGCCTTGCCCTGTATAACGCACAACCGGAGCATATCCGGGAACCGTCACCCCGTGTAACTAGATTTGTACATGTAGAGGGTGTTTCCTCAAGTCGTTCAGGGATTTTAAAGGACAAGGCCAATGTAATAAATTTAGTATTCATGTGAATTGAGAAAATGCAGCATTATTGATAAAACACATGAATGAAAGTTTGAGGAAAATCGGACAATCCGTTCAAAAGTGACGAATTTTTGAGATTCCAGAGCCGCCAACGGTCGATGAGAAGACTACTGCAGCATGTGATGTCAAACATGACTGTGTAGATAGATAATAAGGAGAATATGAAGAAAATTAGATATATTTTCAAATTTTGATTTTCAATATTTGATATATTTTCAGTGGGGGGGGGGGGGGCTCGGGCATTAAAAAGAAAGAGATAGAAAACTTGAAGTGTGATCGCGGTAAAGCTTTTTTGTTTGTTTGTTGTTGTTTTTTTTTTGCTGGGAAGACCTTTTTTTTCTTTTTTCTTTTTTTCTTTTTTTTTTAAACTGAAAGAACCCGGAAATGGAACCCTACAGAAGTTGCGCTGAAAACTTTTTTTTTTTCTCCATGTTTTGCTTATCAGCTGACGAAACCCGGAAGTGGCACCTCTGTTGCGCTGAAGACCGTTTTTTTTCTTTCTTTCTTTCTTTCTTTCTTTCTTTCTTTCTTTTTTGCTTATCAGCTGACCAAACAATGAAGTGGCACCGGAAATCTGAAGTGCCCCCCCCCCCCCCAACTTTTGAAAACGTTGCGCCGGCCATGATCTTATTCAACCTCGTGACAAGGTTACGACGATTATGTCTTAGTAGCAAAGAAAAGAAAAGATTGATTTATCGCAATACACGTTGTTTTAGTAAGTTGTAGCAGTATACTTTCTGTACATTCCCCAGCGATACGTTGCAATACACAGGATCTTGGTTCTTCTTTATGTCGAAATTTTTGTAAGCATTGTTCCTTTGTTATAACAAGTGATTGATTCGTATTTCTCGTAAAATGTATTATTCTGATAAGTTTGATAATCAAAAGGATAACGTAAATGGCTTATGGGAAACTATATATGAAATAACAGGTAAAAACAATAAGGAAACAACGTCCGTTTTTTGTAATGACAAAAAAGAACTCACAAACCCTGATGAAATATCTGATGCTTTTAACTCATACTTTGTAAATATTGGCCCCCAATTAGCTTAAAAAAAAACAAAAAAACAAACATGATCATTTAAACTTTACTGAGTTTCTTCCACCAAACTGCGACAAATCCCTTTTCTTTACCCCAACAGATGAGGAAGAAATACTGGAGATTGTTAACAGATTAAAGCCAAGTAGATCTAGTGGCCATGATGAAATAAGTGTTTATATACTGAAGAAAATCATCAAACAAATAACCACACCAGCGTCCTTTATCCTACATTTTCAATCTTTCACTGTTTTCTGGAATATGCCCAGACTCATCAGAAATTGCGAAAGTATTTCCAAGAAAAGACAGCCCTTCTCTTTTAACAAATTATAGACCAATATCATTATTACCTAGTATTTCTAAAATTCTGGAAAAAAATTATTCCTAAACGCCTGTACATTTTTCTTCATGTAAATGACCTACTTATACCTAATCAGCTTGGATTTAGAAAGGGTCATTCCACTGATTTAGCTATAATAAGCCAGTTCGGGGTTAGCTCATGGGCACATCGGTACAAATGACCTTTCTTCTTTCTCAGTTGATTAGGCACTCCACGAGTCTTCAAGCGAGAGAAGGTATTTCAGCTTACACCACGCAACAATTTATGGAATTCATCAGTCATGTTCAAACAAAGAATGAACTTGCGTAGACCAGGTGACCAGAATGATCCATCAATTAGCACTTTGGAAAGCATCCATTTCATTATTTTGCATTGAATGCATCAACAATCTTTTTCTATTGATATTGTCAAATACCACTTTTGCTGTCAGGTGGATGTGCTGGCAAGCACCACTCATAATGATCACTTGAATAATCATTACATCACAGATGCTTATCTCGGTGAATAAAAAACCAACATGCTCTGCGGGTACAGATGACCTTTTTCTGCTCATGCTCAAAGTGGAACCCCGAACTGGCTTATTCAGTTGTTAGATAAGATTACTGAATCTTTTGCAAATAAAAAACACCTTATAGGAATTTTTATGGATTTATCAAAGGATTTTAACATGATACCATAGATCATGATATATTAATTTACAAATTAAAAAGATATGGTATTCGTGGTTTAGCACTTTCTTGGATTATTGATTATTTATCCAACAGAAAGCAATATGTACTATTTAAGTCATCTAAATCTCCGTATTTCAATATTGTATGTGGTGTTCCCCAGGGATCAATTCTTGGCCCCCTACTGTTCCTTGTATATATCAATGATATAATAAATACATCAAAAACTCTTAAATTCGTACTTTTTGCGGATGACATTAATATTTTTTACTCCCTTGAGAACCTCGAAACACTGTTTAATATTCTGAACACGGAAATAGACAGAGTCTCCCAATGGTTTATATGTAATAAATTATCCCTTAATGTCTCTAAAACAAATTTTATACGTTTCAAACCTACTGCTTCACAGAACATTAACAGCAGTTATAATATTAATATTGATGGATTATCCTTAACTGAAGTAAGATGTACTGAATTTTTAGGAATCATAATTGACTCGAGTTTAACTTGGAACGATCACATTCATAATATCCACACGTCTGTCTCAAGAACTGTAGGAATTTTATATCGACTGAAAGACTTCATTTCTCAAAATTCCCTGACTATTTTATACAATGCATTGATCTTACCACATATCACATACTGCAATATCGTTTGGGGAAACTGTGGCTCAACTAAATTTAATCCAATTCTTACTCTCCAAAAACGTGCTGTACGTTTAATTACTAATTCCCGATACTTATCCCCATCCAATCCCCTATTTCGTCAACTGAAAACATTGAAAACTGAGGATTTTCACACCTTTCAAACTGCTGTTTTTATGTATAGATATACATTTTTGTCTTCCAAAATTTTTTGATGGCTTCTTTACTCCAAGTCCACCGTTCATTCATATCCAACACGTCAGTCGTCCGATTACCATCTCGAAAACCCCAGAAACATTTTAGCTCAAAAATCATTAAAACATAATGGACCAGATATTTGGAATTCTTTATACCCCCTAATTTAAAACAATGTACGTCGTTGAACATTTTCAGATGAGAACTAAAAAACACCCTCATAATCCAGTATACTTCTGATACATAAATATTCATACCACCTGGTCAACAAACACCCTAAACAATAAGTTCACGGCCATAACTGAAGTAACATTCACCTCATCACATTGATACAAAAAATAACACTCAACGTACAAACCAAGATTCACCCCAGCACAATGCACACCACACTGCACCGCACGCCCTTCGCACAATTACTTCCCACTCAGTGAGTGGCAAGATTTTCTTTATGTATCTCTTTATAGTGCCCTTCGCACAATTACCCCCTACTCAGTGAGTGGCAAGATTTTCTTTATGTATCTCTTTACCTGGGGCCATCTTCCTTGTCAAGCTTAGCTTATGATGATGGTCCCCTGCATTTCATTTTTATCATTTCCTATTGCTTCCTTATAATAATACAATTATTCGTTCTTGAAAAAAAAAATGTTTGTATGATCCCAACGTTACGAATATTAGCTCTGTAAATGACTATGTAAGTATTTTGTTGATTTGCTGATTTGTATTGATTTTGAATTGCAGAAATAAAAACTGAACTGAACTGAACTGAACTGATAATTTGTCGTAGCTATTTGTTTTATATTCGAGAATATGTCCTATCCATATTGCATGCCCCCTTTTGTCGCAAATCATTCCCGTGACTGAACTTCTGTCACTTAGATGTATAGTAATTCTACTCGGTCACAGCGACAAATTGTCATTTTGTAAAAATCATAATAAATGGTGATCAGTCCTTTTCATCTTTATGTCATCGAAAGTAAGCCTTCACTTTAATTGACGATACAATTACATTGATACTAATGAATTTTATTCTAAATCAGAAACAAAAATATTTGGTGAAAATGGTCATTATCTCTTCTTTGTCTTCTTATCCTGGTTCCTTTTCTTTTTCCTCCTCTTCTTCTGCTTCTTCGTTTTTATTTTTTCTTCTTATCCTTCCGCTTCTTCTTCTTCTTCTTCTTCTTCTCCTCCTTCTTCTTCTTCTTCTTCTTCTACTACTTCTTTTCCTCCTTCTTCTTTTCTATTATTTTTTTTTTCTTAGGGGCTTCTTTCATACAACAAACACGAAAATGCACTAAAACTTTCCGGCGCTAGCAAATAGCAGGGCACTCTTCCAGGAGCTAGAAAATTGTCTCGAGTTACCCCCAAAATAAACACATTTACAGCTTTCCTCCAAGAATCCTATGCAAATATAAACACCCGAAAGGAGTAGTCACAGATCCTATAAACAATCAGTGATTCGTTATGCTCGGTGACATGTCTACATTTCATCTGTTGTATGATTTATCAGTCAAACCTCTAATCTGCCATCTTTTCCTTTTTATATCCCTTTGTTTTGTTTTGTAGTTGTTTTTATTTCATCGCTTCATCATTGTTCATCTTTTTTTTTACTTTCATGTTCGTTTTCTCCATCTTTTTATGTTTTTTTTTTTCCTGTTTTTCCATTTCCATATATGTTGTTTTCCTTTTCATTTTTCTCTGGTCTCCTGTGACATCATTACTGTCATCATTGTCTTCTCTTTTGTAGCCTCGTTTGTCCCACTCACATTTTCTCCTGTTCTTTTATTTTTTTCTTGTTATTTGTTCTGTCTATTTTTCCGCCAGTCTGTCTGTCTGTCTTTTTTATTCTTCTACTTCTTACTTCCGGCAGTCCTGTTTTCTTTGTGTCACAATCTATGTTTTGTTTTGTTTTGTTTTCTCTCTCTCTCTCTTATTTGTGCTTTGTCTCTCTATTAGGATTTATCTTATCTGTTTTATGCTGAATCAAGTGTGTTTTATGTTTACCCATGTACATGTACACATGTCTGAAATGCCGAATGAATAATAATGATGATAATAATAATCTCCTTTGCTTATCTCAATCTCCTCTTCTTAGTGTTCTTCTCCTCCACCTCTCTCTCTTCCCTCCTTTTACTGCTGCTACTACCCCCTTCTTCTACTTTTTCCTCGATTCGTTCCGTCTCTTTCTATTCTATCATGTCTGTTGACAATAATCTAAGACCGCGGAATAAGCTAAGCTTCGCGTGAAGGCAAGAGGTGATCATTATTCCTTGGGGCTAAATCGTTATGTCGTGGAAAGTCGCTCATTCTTAACGTTGTTGTCTTTTCCTGTTTTTTTTTTCTTACCAGTGCACATGGGGAAAGGCATACGAAAACAGGCATTCAATCTCAGAAAGAGGGACTGCCGCAGGTGTACCTCGTGTGAGGGGCAGGATGTAAAGCGGGATAACACATTAAGAGAACTACTCGCAGCACTAAGCACTATTTTTTTTTTCCGGAAGCCGTGTTTGCTAGCGAAAGGGAATGTTATCAACATAACGTGAACCAGGTTGTCGAATACAGCATGTTTGCTTGAATTTTTAGCTTAGCTTTCTTTTCTTTTTTCCCCTCTTTTTTCGGATTCGAAAGACGCCTGTTCTGTGGCGCGCTTTTGCTCCTCAAACATCATTTTATCTGCAAGTAAAGAAAGCCGTGTTATTCTTCCTCGAACGCTAGCAGAGGGTAAAAAGTGTCGGATGATCAACGCATATTTGTATTGTCTGGTTAATGATTAACATCAATGTAAGAATTGTGAAGTTTTAAGTAGAGAGAGGACGTAAAGGAGCAGTGGTTCGCACTATATTATCAACGAGAAGGGGGAAAAAAGAAAAAAAAAACACTACGACGCGCGGTGCCCTTCGTAGGGCCTATATCGCTTTTGGCCATTAATACACTGAACACTATAAAAAAGTCTTCTCCTCTGATACAAACCGGTGTAATGATGAAGGCTGTCATCAAGGAGACTCGGAGAATTCCGGCCGATGAGGCAAAATTTCTTTTCACGGTGTTTACCCCATACAATGTATACAATATATTATGGTATTAAAGTGATAATAACTATAAAAAAAGGTAAAAAATAAAATCCTTCAAACATCGCCAAACACGTCCGGTAATATCGGTGCAAAGTTACATTCACATGCGTCAAATCATCACCTCACTGCGTGCGATACACAAACTAATATGTTATTCATTATGCAAATATCTGCATAGTGCAGCTGACATTGTCAACAACAATTGAATTTCATCACACGCTGTCATGATCATATCATATTCGCCTCACATTGATCAGTCCAGCACTTTTGACAGACACACGTTACCATCGCATTCACCAACCTGCCAACTCCGTCTCATTTCAGTAGGCACCATTGTGCGATGGTATCTGTTGCACACCCAGTGCTCAATGATATACACGGGATCCCTCTCATACCAAGACTTGCTGTCAATTATACACACGACAGTTATTAAAGAGAGCAGGCGGAAGGGGGGGGGGGGGGGGGGTAGGCAGGGAGGCTCGCCACTCCCCAACTTTTTTGCAGCCGTACATGGGAATACATAGGGTATCACCACTTTGGCCCCAAAGAAGAAGAAACCCGAGGGACGTGTAATGAGAGAGATGTTTTGTTTTGTTTTCTTTTGTTTTATTTTCTTTTCTTTTCTTTTCTTTTCTTTTGCTTGTCACCTGAAGAAACCCGGAAGTGGCACCCGATGTTGCGCTGAAGGCTTTTTTTTTCTTTTTTTGCTTGCTAGCTCATGAAACCCAGAAGTGCACCCCCCCCCCCCCCCCCCCCACACACACACACACACTTTAATTTGGAAACGTGGCGCCGGCCACGATAGTACGCCAATAGATTACTATTTACATCACACTCCTCTTGCATAAGACCTAATTGAGGTGAACCAACTTCCCGTTTCCTTACAACAGCGCATGTTGACATTGTCATAATTATTATTATTATTATTTTTTTTTTATAAATATACATCCATGTACGAGGGTTTACACTAAACTCCCTCCAGCATCTACGCTTTTTTTATACTACATGTACTTATTCCCCTATCAATGCATGTTGATGGTGTAATTCATTTCACACGTGGTTGCTCGCTGCAATGCTGCAAATCATTGAAGGCCAGTGGCTAACAAAATATTTCTGGACATGGTGGTAGTCTCGCGAGACTGCTAGGCGAATCGTCAACCAAAAACTGGGTTATCCATGCCAACGTTCCCTCTACATGCATCCAATAGCCAGTCTACGAGTATAGTTCGATAAGTATCAACATCCATTAATATCTTCTGACGCTCAATGTAATGTTGCATTGCAGCAGCCAGGAAATGTATGCGAGTCATTCTAAAATAACCCTGAGGAAGCGCTGTAAACAATAATTCCAATAGCGGAGTGAGCGAGAAGGCCAATTATAGTTAGCGAGTACGTGGAAAGTGTCTAGCAATTAAAGACCACATGGAAATTGAAAATGAATTCCACGTGATACTAAATGTACACTCGACAAGCATGTATTAAGGGACACGCTATACACCTTTTGAATTGCACCTTTTATATATATATATATATATATAGACGCAAAAGTAATTGCAGTCGTACGAGGTTGACACACGCTATGAACAGTTAGGCCGGCCTCCAACACAGGACGACCTAGGTTAGTAGCAGAGGGGAGCGAAGTAAGCGGTCAATGCTATGCTATTTGCGGGCATGTCTGCGAGTAAACTTTCAGCGACATATCATTCATTGGAATTTTAATAAATAAGGACATTTTCCCCAAGCTTACAAGTACAAAAAGGTTGGGGGTAAGTATCCTCCTGCAACATGCATAGACAGGAAATGAAAGTTTAGGTATATGGAAAACAAATATTACTAGTGTAAAAACGAATGAAGGAATGACTCTGAAGATGTTGTTTTAGATAAATACAACTTATCATGTGCATTTTGTTTAGTATTATCATTATCATACACGTGTATGTGTTTAAATGTTCATCTTTTGTAGAATCAAACACGTCTCAATTTTTATTTTATGCGAACACGAATTGATACAACACTGCCGTTGGTTTTGTGAAATTCATCTGTTACTGGTCAGGTTTTCAAAGGGTTAACATCATTGTGGATGACACGCCTATTATTTAAAGCACAAAACACACAAACTGTAACACACATTACCAATGATTACACATTTAGCGCTATATATTGCATACAATTGAGAATTAATGACGGAATTTGAGAATCACACGTCATTATTATATCACGTGGACACCAGATCAGCCAGGGCCAGGTTTATGCCAATGTCTTCTTCGAAAAGAAAAACATGATTTGTTATCGAATTTGTACTTTGATCCGTCTTGATAAGACAACATTTGGTGTTAACCAGGTTCCAACACTTCTATAAAAATCTCCAAGCCCTGCGCTGTGTTAACAACCACGTGTCCAGTTATGTGTTGTCCATCAGTCCCAGCTGATTTACTCCCCCGCCCCCCCCCCCCCCCCCCCGAAACTAGGGAGCTTTAGATTTTGACGCGCGGACGTTTGAGACGACGAGTGCGCTGGACGTTCTCCTCTCCCCGCGTCGTGTGGAAAAGTAGCTTTAGATTACGCTGGGACGCAACGTATAAAAAACAAAATCGCGCCCCCATATGATCAGTGCATAAAGAAGCTCTCTACGTCGCAAACTGTGCGGACGTGAAAATAGCCCAGTACGCGTAGTGAAAAACTCAGGCGACGCAAGCTAAAAATAGATTGACTTTACGCGCGCTACTGCGCAAGCTCAGACCATGTTTTTTTCCTTTGAACGTCCGCGCGTCTAAAATCTAAAGCTCCCTATTGACTCGCATTAGCTGCACGCGTCAAAGGAAGATATTATAGAATTAATAATGGTTTAAACAATATGCTATAAACATAACACAAAGCAAAGCTCATGGCTTTCGCTGTCCATGTATTATTCTCCGAATGTCTTCGCAGCGCTGTCGTGCAAACAATCAGACAAAGCGAAAGTGTAAATGCCAGATCGATAAAGAGCAGGAAGGCAAGGCACGATAGTCACAATGTTTTGTTGTTGTTGTTTTTTCTAGCTGTTATCTGCACTAGTCTGAAATGCGTACAAGATTTGCTGTAGGAGTGAACTGACGACGTTGCGAGACTTGTCACCGATCCTTGATTGGCGTAGTCTGTAATTTCCTCTATGCATGCAGGAAAAGACATAACAGATAGAATGAAAAAAAAAACAACAACAAAGGCATGATTTCAATCATACCCTGGATAAAGTCACCATTGCTCTCCTCCGCTACTAATAACATCAGTATGCGGCGCATATGCAGCAGAGCCGAGGCGTGCGCGTGGATTATTAAAAGAAAGGGCACGTGGCGCTGTCTTCGATGGGGGTCTTACGTGACGACACACTTAGACGTTTTTTATTCATGATTGTGCTCCTTTAAAGATAAATCTACAAGGCACAAATCGTAATCACGCACCTGCATAGACGTTAAAGAAAGATCACTTGTGTATTTGAGTGGGGACTTCAGGGAGTGAAATAGACTACACGAGGCAACTATTCAACATGTCAGAAAACATCACGCGAATTACGATCTGATGTCCAGTACAATCAAATGCAATAAATGTCTCAAAACAAGACTGGTGTACACAGAGACATTCACAGATAAGGGTTCATTCACTGGTGCATATAATATGGCTGCTGTAGGTATCACACGACTCGACAACGCCCCTTACTGTATGAATGGCATTGCCTATATGGCATTCTGTTCAACAAAGGACAGAGCTGTGATAATTAGGGTGACTACAATGTTAAGAAATCAAGAAAAACGGGAATTAGACCAGGTCCCCGTTTTATCAAAAGATAGTCATATACATTTCTATACCACACAGGCTGCCATAGACGTATTATAGGAATCCACTGCATGTGTAATTAATTATAGCTCTTTATAAAAAAGGACCCTGACTCTTTTTCCTAATAAACCGATCGATGATATGTGTGGCATGATTACTTTTGTTGTTGGTGGTGGTATTATTATTATTATTATTATTATTATTTGTTTGTTTGGTCTTTGTGTGTGCGTGTGTGTGTGGCGGGGGGGGGGGCAGATTGTTGAAGAGAAATTGCAGGTGATAGGCCTGAAGATGTTGCTTCACCTTGTCCAGTAAAGTTAAATATTTTTCGAAGATGCTGAAATGCCCAAAACTGTAAAAAGTGGAAAACAACAATAAAATCTAATTACGTGATTAGATGCTGGTCGCAAACTCTTACACGTCATATGATAGTACAGCTTCTTCTTCTTTTTTTTTTTTCGTTTACCCATGCTTGTTCTATACTCTCCCTCTCCCTCTCTCTCTCTCTCTCTCTCTTTCTCGATCTGTGTTCATCCTCTTTTAACGTACTCTTTCAAAAGACGATCATATTTTGCATACATACATTATGTTATCACTGATTCTATACATGATTATTATGTAACATTTAGCAGTTTAAAAAAAATAAATATAATACATATTGTAATAGACGTCAGACATGGTACAGCGTGAGCACAACAAACACAACATTAATTATCAAAGTGTGATGTTTTCTGATGTGATTGTTATTTCGTAAGATAGTCAATCTGAGGATTTGATTTAAACGTTAATTCCCGAGTAATTATTGTTACAAACCCACTCTAACTAAACTTTATATTATAACAAATCCGAATAGAATATTCTAGGTACCATAGGCCTACTTACTGACATTGATGACACCTCATTGTAAAGGCAATACATGTTTGTCCCTTCCATTGGAAGCTTCCATCGGAAGCATTACAAAGATTTATTGGAATTCATGAAATGGGCTTTAGAATATCTGTAATCTGATTGTTCAGTGTTTATCGTCATGCATTGATTTTTACTGATCCACACTGAGCCGAAGGCATGGCTCAAGTTTTGTACAGTGTTTTAGGTGTATGGGACTCATGATGGGGAACATAGTTGTATTTCATGAATTTACGGACCCATTTTGTAGCGCAAATGATGCACAGGTATATTTCGTGGATCAGTGAGAATTGGCCGCTCCCGTTTAACTTTGGAACAGTCTAAAACCCACTCGCTGTGCACGCGGGTTTAAACAGATCCAACGTTCTCACCGATTCACTCTGTCCTGTGCATCGTTTGAATAAAGACGAGTATGTATGTTAAGCAGGGTCTAGACAGCACCGAGTTTCTCCTTCAGACTCCTCTTAAAGCTTCCCTCAAAAAGAGGTCACGTAGAAGAGTTTGTAAAGTAAACGAGTTTGTAGGGGGTTGAGAAAAAGGGATTTCCCCCTTGTTAAGTTTCTTCCGTACACACTAATCAACTAGCAGGTTCGTACACAAGAAGTAGACATAGTCACAATTCTACACGTAAATACACACACACACGCGCGCGCGCACACACACGCACACACACGCACACACACATACATACCAACATAATAGAGAGAGAAAAAGAGAGACAAAGAAAGGTATAAGGGGAAAAGGAAGAATTATACTATCTAGAGGAAAACGTTATTGTAGGACGCATGGACCAGGAGCAGAATAACTATTAACAAAGAGAAAAAGGAGAAACCGCAAGGATATACTCGTAGGAAATTAGAAAAAGGAGTTAGGAAGAAAGGGGTAAATAATTATTATCGGAGGAGAGAGAGAGAGATAGAGTTTGATCAGGAATAGGAGGGCCAAACGAAGGAGGAGATGATAAGAGTAAAAACAGGAAGAGCAGGATGTAGTAGAGGATAGGGAGGAGGAGGAAGAGGAGCAGGAGGAGCAGGAGGAGGAGGAGGGGAACAAGCAATTTCATTATCACCGTTACCCATTACTGGTGCTGTCAACCACACTTTTACACCTGTCCGCGCCTTCATGGATCCAATCAATATGCGATGAATTATAGTTTGCAACGTGGTATGAAACGCCTTTTGGGTCTTTGTCGCTATAATCATTCTAGTTTCCCCGAGAGCGCGGCAGCTGAACAATAGCCCGCCGTTTTGTTACACGATTCCGCTTTCCTTTTTGGCCGGGTCCTGTGAATTTCAAGTAGCTAATGACCAACTGTTTTGTTATTCTAAGTCTCATTGTTCATGCTCCCTTGAGATTTTTAACAAATTATTTTGATTTCGATAACAATTGTACCAGCAGGTGGTACTTTCAGTACAGGTATATCAGAAAACAAAATGAAAAGTAAATCTTCCCGGCACTTGATTCACACAATTTAATTTGTTTCTATTAAACCTTCTTTAAACTGTCTGTCTTTAGACCTAAGTTTAAACGCTAGAATTTTTCCTTAAAAAGTCAGAAAAAATGCAATCTCTTTCACGAACGATTCAAAGTAGAGATCCGCATAAATATTTTCCTGACCATGTGTGCCGATGAATATTATGTAAGAATATTACGACTTGGGATAACCAAACCAGATGCAGATAAGTACACAACAACACAACTTCGAATTGTCGGACTGTGAAATACGTGTTTACATTATTCTGTTTTCACAAGGAGATGTATTAAAGCCTTAATCAATTTTCAAAACTCCATCTTCTGAAGAAATGTTCATGTTTATTGAGTCAAACACACACACACACACACACACACTTCAAAAGAGTAATATATTAGTCATTTCGCTTTGAGTCAAGTTTAAAAAGTGTATCATAGGCAACAACAGAGAACATAATGCCAAGCCCCGATTTTCTTTTTTTTTTCGCTATTGTATTAATGGAACGAACTGCTTCGGCTTGCCATAGTGCAGGCTTACTTCACGGCTGACTGCCTGCTTTACGCTGTTCATGTCCCAACATTGTCTACGACGAGACCTCGTTTCCGTTCCCCCAATTTTCCTCGTTAAAATTTCTGCGTCAATAGCAGATTCAACAAACTGTTGGTCTCACATGATGGAATAATGAGCATGGTGTGACGGATATGGTAGCACTAGAGCAGAAGAGGATGATACATTCAAGTGTTTCTTTTTTATCTCAAGGGTATACTCGAGATTGAGAGATATAAAATGAGAGAGAGAGAGAGAGAGAGAGAGAGATAAAGAGCAAGAGAGGGAGAGAGAGAGGGAGATAGGGAGGGGCATCATGTCTTGTTCTTTTTATTCCATACTATGGTAAAGCTGTTCCGTCGTGACAAAAAAAAATAAATAAATACAGAATGTATTCCCGAGGAAAATGGAACAGACCAGGCCAGGGACAACCAAAAATAGCAATAATGCCCCCTCCTCTCACCCCCTTGAGAAAAGCAAAACAAAGCGGAATGCTTTTACCCTAATGGAAAACGCACAAATCAGTCCTAAATCTACATTGAATATACAACGCCGTTACCTATTACGTTTTGTTGTTGCTGCTGCTGTTTTTTAACAATCCCAGAATAAAAGGGTTCGGTCTTATTGTTTTGCTAGCCAGGACATTCCAATCTAATTTAGCTGTTTAATGTGTATCTTTATCGAAACTATTCCTAAAACAGTTTTCCGTATTATTGCCAATACGATCCATTCAACTACAGAAAGTAAGTAGGTAGGTTTGCGAGTCTGTAATACGTAAGCCTCATGAATGTTTTAAAGATATCTGAGATATCTGAAAATTATCCCATTAATTTTGGGCAGAGAGATAGCCAGAAACTGTTCTATAGTGGTAGACTACAGATAAATCTTCGTCATAATTTCTTCTGCACACTATAATGTTTCTGGCATCATTGATGTGGACCTATTTTGATATCAAAATTGTCTAATATATTGAACCACTAGCGTGTCACACTCATACTTACACACTTCTTCCGGAGTATGTATTGATTGATTTCTTACACTCACTTGTCGCTTAATGATGATGTTTATTTGCTTATGGCATCTTGTATAGTAAAGGTTATTGATTACATTGGTCAGATATTACCCAAATATCCTAATCTCATATTTTAATTTTTTGTGTGTTTGGAAGATCCAAACACGTCAAATGAATCCAATGCTGACTAATAATGACAGCTTCATGTTGGATTGAAACAGAATGATACCTAAGTTTATGACAGTTTCTATTTCTGTTTGATAGAGATAATTAAAATGTACAACCTTAATTTCATGATTGTTATCGAAGCCTTGTGTACGTAAAGTTTAGAATGTGGTTATTGTATGTCGCCCCTTTGGTATACATTGTGTTTGCGAATCAGAGTTTATACACATACACAGCAGCAGGCATACACACGACCACACATACACACAATCATGGCTGAGCCATCAAAGATACACAATGTCATATACACTCATTCACACTAAAACACATGCATAATATCATTATGGAGATGGACACTGCATCGCTGAACAGGTAGCATACATGACCAGACGGACACAAGGACAAACCGACACCTCATCTAATCCACACTAATCCTTTGCATAAAATTTTGCATTATATAAAAAAAAAATGTAATACAATCAGCAAACATCAAGAAAACAAAATAATACTTCACAGCTCTCGGCCGTGAAAAGTCCTGCGAATTGCTGTTGATGAGATACCGCCACTACCCATAATACCGATTAGTCTAGCGATCTCTCTGGTGTATCTGCGATCACCGAGCGAATAAAGTGACACCGTTTATATTCAATGACCTTCTATATTAAACCATTAGTCCGTGAGGGAAGCATATTGGTATGTTCGTCTAGGCTCACCCCACTGACTCGTGACATGCGGCTTGGGTTTGGTATCACGTTCTGCTTGTGAAATAGCTTAGGTCGTTTTTCGATTCTGTTAAAGCACTACAAGCTCATATTAGCTTCACACAATTATATTGTATGCACGATCACCTTTTATTTTATTAATTTCTTGTATTCCTTATTGGGGAACGAATGACAAATCCATTGTCGTCGTAAATAAAAACGCATGATTTGGAAACGACGTTAAACCTACCATATTATCTATCTATGTAGCCAGTATTGGAGATATTTTTTTTTTCAAAAGATTTCTAACGTTTGCTATATGATACGATAACATCCCAAAGAGCAAGTGGTATATGTTTAAAAAAAAAATTCTCACCAAAGATTTACCTCAAACAGAAATGTTTATTCACTAATAGATAGGGTCTAGTTACCTAGCTTTCAAGACGGACATGACATGCTGTTTTAAAAACCAAGCGTTGTGTATATCCCTTGTGTTAATTGAATGTCTCTTCTAGAACATGTAATTCAGCGGTGAATACAGCATACAGTAGATTTTTTTTTTTTTTTTTTTTACTACAACACGCATTTCCCATAGCCACTTCCCACAGTATACTCGGGACTCGTTTAACGGGTTTCAATAACAATGAACAAAACTCACAATGTACTAGGTACTGATCTCTGCTCTGTATAACTTTTTTTTAATCATTAGATACGCTGATCTTCAGGAAATAACCGCATTATATAATTTAAATGCTATATTAACGCTAGCACCGTCATTTTAGGGCTCAGTTTTTTAGTTTCCCACAATAATGAAAAGCAATGATGATCATCAGATATAATCTAGCAAATTACAACTTTTTGTTTTGTTTGTTTTATTTTTTCTACATGTATGTCTTGAGAGAGATAATTCACGTCTCGTATCGTGTGATTTAAAAGATGTTGGAGTGGTATAGTGACCTTGAATAGTAATTGCAACCAGACAGAAAGCATGGTCCACCTCCTACTATAATATTCTCTCATTGTGATCTAAAATGGTACTCTCATAAATCATAAAGTGCTCATCTACGTCATAAAGAGATAATTGCACCGGATTGTCATTCCCAGTGGATCGTCAAATATTCAAATGTAAAGGCTGAAGAGAAGATATTCAGGAAACGAACCACAAAACCCCACCACTGATGCAACCCCAGGGGGGATGTGTTAATGCACATTTCGTGCAACGGTGTCATGCACATATCCTGGAAACAGTCAGAAAGTGACTTTCCATTATTAAACACTGTATTCCGCTGTTTTCACAAGGACTTTTCGTATGGGGAAAATGATTCATTTTGTTTTTATACATGTTTTCATGATTTTTCCCCGAAAAGACACACAAAAAGTGAGAACTGTCACCCTTAGTCCCAATGAGAGATTTTAACGAAACAGCTTAAAGGCATTTGAGTAAGTCCAATGATAGAGTAAAACAATCACGCACACAGATAACTTCACATCGTACACTAATAACAAAAACAAAATAACAGTACATAATATCTTTGTCTTTCATCTTCAGTTTCATTTAAGTATGAACAGGTCATGAGTCTTCAATCTAAAAGGGCCCTTCATTACAAAAAAGTGAGTTATAACCCGGGGAAAAAATCTCCATTAGAAGTCGACCTGTTGAGACTCGGGGCGCTGTTTGTTGGCGAAACTTCCTGGGTGAAAGCTAACGTACTTCAGTATTGTAGAGGGGCCGTACTCTTGAACCTGAGGATTCCAAGATATGATTGTATAAACACGAATTGGCCTCACTCAGGCGCTGCTCATGTGTCTGTGTGTGTGTGTGTGTGTGTGTGTACGTGTGTGTGTGTGATGGTGTGTGTGTATGTGTGCGTTTGTGTGCATGTGTGTGGGAGTGGGTTGTGTATGCGTGTTTGCGTGCCTGCGTGGAAGTGTGCATACATTGTATTTTTCATTCTCTTCTTTATTGTGATTCTTGCGCCAATTATGTGTTTTACATCTTTAGTAGATATGAACACACTATTCCATGTAGGTCTTGAATAATCATTTGTTGTTTTGCTATCCACTCAAGTACATCCAATCTGAATTTTATCGATGAACCTTGATGGAACAGACTAAGCATGCATATACTGAATTATGTCCGTGACATAAGATCAAAATATTTCTCTCTCCCTCTGTTATATATATATATATATATATATATATATATATATATATATATAATTATACATTTTTGTGTGTGTGCTGTAGAATACGAGAGACATAATACATAGAGATAGATAAACATAGAGACACAAAGGGAGACAAACATTTATTCTGGTTGTGCTTTCTTTGTGTGTAAACCATACCTCCTTTTGTGCGTCATACTCTTACTATCTCCTTTAGATGTGAATAGACTGAGAGATATTGGTAAACATTTATTGTCAGTCGCCTTGTAAAAACTCCAGACTTTCCAATCCAAATTTTGAGAAAGTTTCATAGTAGTAAGACCCATTTTCTTTTATGGCAGATTGTATGCCTCGATGCAGCGGAGGGTCATTTTTTTTTTCTATTTGCTATAACAGATCTTAAATGTAGGGGAAGTTTAATACACGAATTTGCTTTTAAAATTATAAATCAAGGCTTTACACTGTAAAGATTTACCATACTTTCGTGTCTGCCTTGGATGGGGTGTGCGTCTATCGATAAAATCCTAGCCTAGCTGCGGCTCACACTCTTGAGTCTCTCCCCCCCCCCCCCCAACTCCCCCGCCCTACCTCCCAATTTTACTGTTTCCACTATCCTCAAATCGAGACCCTTCAACCCCCGCGCACTTTACCCCAATCTCGTTGTGATTATACTTTTTGCCCCCGTGTTTTCGATTGCGTTTGTCATTCCTCTTGACAACCACTCAGATCATTTCCCTCACGGCGCTTCTTTTAAACTTGCATATGACGTCGTTATCGCCACTCGACCCCCTCCCCCCCCCCCTCCTCCTTTCTGTCTTCCCCTCACATCCCCGTCGACTTCTCCAAACATCGCCCATTCCCCAAAACCCCTACTCCCACCCCCATCTACCTTTACCCTCCACGTGTTACCCCATTCCCTCCTGCGTTTATCATCCTCTCCAATGATTTCGATTCACTTCTCCTCCCAGTCTCTCGATAATTCGATTCCCTCTATCGCATCTTCCCTCCATCCCTCCCGATTTCCTGCAGCTCCACCAATTATCTACATACCTCGTGGGCTTTGATTGACTTCTCGTGGTCCCCCGTCAAAATGCATATTTTTCCACTTTCAACTTTGATAAGGGGGTATTCTACACAGCCGAAGCAACGGAAAACACAGTCACAATGAGTACATTTCACTCAGTGCAAACTCACAGCTATTAGTCCAATACCACTTTGTGCAACGTGCACTATGGTTCTACTAGCACATATATTATATTTGCTAAGGGGACTCGAAAAGATTCGTTGGTAGTGTTTCCAAATAATCAAACTGAAGATTAAATGGAATTGTGTTGTGTCATATTCACCTTAACTAAATCGTCTTTTAACTGTAGATGAGCTGCAGAATTCACAAATCTGTTAATCGGTATACTAGCAACTATATTATGTCATAAAAACTAAAGACGTGTGTACAACCTCCCTGTTTGTACCTTCTGCCCTATCAATTGGTTCGCCGCTGCTATTCTAATTCTTTGACATCTACAAACGCAAAATAACATCATCATTTTACTTTCTCTCTGATTTCATTTAATCGTCTCTCTCTCTCTCTCTCTCTCTCTCTCTCTCTATTTTCCCTGCCTTGCCTTTTTATCATGATCCTTGATTATAGCAAAAATTCTACCAATATCAAATTTGCTTTTCTCTTCGTTTGCTCTTAATCACTCTTATCTTTCTCTCCCTCTCTCTACATCTCGCTCTTCCTCATTCCCATTCTCTCCCATCCCTCCCTGCCACTACATTTTTGTCCCTATCTTCCTCTTTCTCTTCCCTTATCATTCTTTGTCACCTTCATTCGTCACCTTCACGATTTATATCCTATTTTGTATCTTGCTTGTTTGCATTGCTTTTGTGATGTATCTGGATGTCAAGTGAAATATGAAAATTAACGTGCTGGAACTGTTCACTGTGTCTCGAGTGTAAGACCAGTGCAGTTTCAGTTATTCAATTCAATTTAATTCAGTTCAATGCAATTCAATTCAATTCAACTCAGTTCAATGCAATTCAATTCAATTAAATTGAAGAGTTTGTTTGCAAACAAGAGTTAAATAAGTGAAGAGTTTGTTAGCAAAAACCGATAAGTCCATATTTGCCTAATGGAGATATTTGCGATTAAAGGTCAAGAAAAATAAAGAAAATAAAAAAAATATTTTGCTTCTTTTGACCATAACTTCAAAAATGTACCTTTATATGTAGTGACCAATATATCATTTAAAAGGTATTATTTTGTACTTTATGACAGAGATCTTACTTAAAAATCTTCAAAAATGGACTTATCGGTTTTTGCAAACAAACTCTTCAATTCCTCCTTACACAGTGTCGCTCTGAAATGCGATGACACAAATTACCAAAATACATTTCGGTCTTCTCTAATCGTTTTTGTCTAAACTCGTTTCTCCTTTTCCTCCTCTGATTTGTTCTTCTCTCTTCTCTTTTCTCTTGCTCACTCTTACTGCCTTCTACGTCTCAGCTCGACGATGATTAGCCGCTCTCTTTTCACATCGTTTCCCAGTTTATCATGAGATTTCCGTTTGTGCAGGTGCAAGACGTAGGTGCTGATTTGTTCACAATCCCGCGCTAATCCGCCGTCGTCTGCTCACCGAAATCCCTCTCCACACGCGATGATGACGAATGGGATTAGTCTCATTCGTGCAGACCGTAATACGACCCCGTGCTATCGATCAACGGTGGTTTACTTTTTACGCCATCATTGTAGCGTGGTTGTTGATAAGAGGCCACCGCCTTACAGTGTTCCCGCCTTGAATGTATTTTCTCTCCGTCATATGCGTCAAAGTATGTTCCTATTTCTTCACAGCAGCAACATACATTTTCTTCATTTCTTTCTTTCTTTGTAATTTGGCGATTCCTCTCTGTCTGTCTGTCTGTCTGTCTCTCTCTCTCTCTATCTCTCTCTCTCTCTCTCATTCTTCTCCTCTTGGCCTTTTTTTACCTCTCTCTCTCTCTCTCTCTCTTTATATATATATATATATATATATATATATGGGCCGTGACGCGAGAAAAAGGCCCTTAGGGCATTATATACCGAAAATGAGTTTTCACCTCCATATTGTAGAAGAAACTCTGACGTATTTGGATATGCAAACCTTTGTCTGAAATTCTACTCCTAAATGCTCCAATTACGACATTCAAAATACAGCATGTTTTGTCCAAAATCCTGTTATTTTTTATGCGTCTGTGCTTTTCCGCGTAGTTAGCTAGTTGATCTTTTTTGCGCGTATTGCTTTGTTAAACTTCCGCGCCGTTTTCTGGCGTTTGCGCGCAGCGGCGCTAAGGGCCCTTTTCTCGCGTCACGGCCCATATATATATATATATATATATATGAAGGGTTTGTTTGCAAAAACCGATAAGTCCATTTTTGAAGATTTTGATGTACGATCTCTGTCATAGAGTACAAAATAATACCTTTTAAATAATGTATTGGTCACTACATATAAAGGCATAGTTTTGAAGTTATGGTCAAAAGAAGCAAAAATTTTCTTATCATTCTCTTTATTTTTCTTGACCTTTAATCGCAAATATCTCCATTTGGCAAATATGGACTTATCGGTTTTTGCAAACAAACTCTTCATATATATATATATGAAGAGTTTGTTTGCAAAAACCGATAAGTCCATTTTTGAAGATTTTGAAGTACGGCCTCTGTCATAAAGTACAAAAAAAAAAAAACCTTTTAAATGATATATCGGTCACTACATATAAAGGTATATTTTTGAAGTTATGGTCAAAAGAAGCAAAAATTTTCTTATCATTCTCTTTATTTTTTTCTTGACCATTTCTTCTCCATTTGGCAAACATGGACTTATCGGTTTTTGCAATCAAACTCTTCATATAATCTTTAATGTTATTTCTTCATTTTCTTTTAAATCCCCGCCCCATCATCAATATTGCAATCTCAGTTTTGTCATTCTAGAACAAACATATATTATTAACCCATTAAAATCTCTCTTTTTTTCTTTCTACAATAACATCCCTCTACCTCTTAGGCTTTGTTTCTTGTTCTCTCTTAATTACATAGAAAGTCCTTCAAAGGACTTTTCTTCTGGCACATAATAACATTATCTTTCTCTATGATATACATCACTGCAGTATAAATCCTTGGTTTATATATTTCTATTTTGATCCATTACATTACACTGTTTTCTCTCTCTCTCTCACTCTCTTTTCAGCTACTTTCAATTACGTTCTGCCAAAACAAGTCAGTACTTCGATGCAGACAAACATCACTAGTGGATGACACGAGATATCTTTTGAGGCCAGAGGCAGGCTAAGATCATCCCGGGAAAAACATATCCCGTCTTAAATATCAAATGTCATTCTTCTAGTCTCGGAAGCCGATTTGAAAATACACGCAAAATGGAAAGAAAATACAACAAGGACAGGAAGGTAATCACAAAGAGAACAAAAAATGGCGGGGAATAACAAAAAAAAAAGAACACACACACACACACAAAGAAAGACATAGAAAAACAAAAGGAGCGACGAGTATTCATTAATTCACACACACATACACACACACACACACATACACATACACATACACACACACACAAACTACTAGATATAGGGGGGAAGAGATTACGAAGAGCAGGTGACAAGCAAGAATATTTTTTTTTCTTTTCTTTTCCTGACCTAGTCACTCTCTTTGAATGTTTTTTTATTATTATTATTATTTTTTTAAGGTACATGTGAAGAGTTTGCTTGCAAAAACCGTCCATTTTTGAAGATTTTGAAGTCCATTTTTGAAGATTTTGAAGTACGGTCTCTGTCATAAAGTACAAAATAATACCTTTTAAATGATATATTGGTCACTTCATATAAAGGTACATTTTTGAAGTTATGGTCAAAAGAAGCAAAAATGTTCTTATTATTCTCTATATTTTTCTTGACCTTTAATCGCAAATATCTCCATTTGGCAAATATGGACTTATCGGTTTTTTGCAAACAAACTCTTCATGTATTTTTATCTGTTTTATATACACATGTGTTCGTACAAAGGGTACTGAGTAAAGACAGAGGGCGATCTTGAATTCACCGTCGTGTGAAAAAAAAATGAAAAGATTTTTTTTTTCGCATATCGCAATATTCCCATCATGTTTTTATACTGCGTTGTATCCATGTTACACAATCACAAATGTCATTTTTTACACTCTAACATTTTCGTCACTCCACCATCAGCTTCCCCCCCCCCCACCCCGAAGATATAGAAAATAGTGTTAACACCCAATGTTGATAAAGATGAAGTGTATAAACGGCAAAAAAAAAAAAAAGGTTGCGATTTTTTTCTTGTTTCGAGCTTGCAGTAGATTTTTTGTATTGCTTATTGTGCATGCAATCGACGAGCGTCTGCTAATGATGTCATTCAGTCTAATAGTCCGCATCCTCAAATTTCCGCACATCAGTTCCGCACTGCTGTAGACGATACAATAATGACCTTACCATGGCATCTCTTGAAGCAATAAAATGGATCAAATTGTACTGGAATTAAACCTCAGATGACATTAAAAACCATCTTTCAGTTTGAATTACCATGCCTATAAGAATAGCAGATATCGTCGGGCAATAAATGGAAACATCAGTGATTTCTTGGTATTTGTAATTTTCAATTACTGATTTAAAAAAAAAAAAATCCAGAGAGAGAATAGAGGAATAGAGAGAAGACAAGAGGTTTTTTTCTTTTAATTTGACGCTGTCTCTTAATAGATCACCATCTTGTATTTCTTGTCAGGAAACCGTCCTGAAATTGGATTCATTAATCAAATTCTGTCTAGAAAATGTCAGTGCCGGTTGACGTACGGGCCAAGATAATAAAATAAGCGTCTGTATAAGGTCTAATATGGGAAGATGCGATGGAATTCCCCTTTCGATTGATTGTGGCATTGACACATCGTTTACAATTACAGTATTGACATTCACATGTATCATCGTTAGAAACATAACTGCATAGCCACGATAAAGGGGCGTGTCCCTTTCAGGTCAACCGGCATTGAATTTGGTTTTCAGCGTGATTGTTTCTTCAGATAAAAATGGTGCATGCCAAAAGCGCAAGATACTTTTAATCGAGGATGATTTCATGAGAAGTATTGCATTTTATTGAATTATTTATTGTTGAGATTTTCTATTTATCACATTCTTTACGACTGAACCTAGTTGTGCTGGTCTGTATGATTTTGTATTACTTTCCATGTCGTATTATACTTTATAATCAACTACTTTGGATTACTTTTTGCCCTCAATTGCAATGTTATTAATTTGCTCCTTTTTCCTCTCACTCTGTAAGCTTGATACATTTATCTTCTGTAATATTTTGTTGCTAAGTTATTTCAATTCAATTTCAATTTTAATTTCAATTTGTTTTTATATTTCTCGATGAAAAAAAAACACATAAAACATAACAAAATGGAGTACAATATATGATATCAAGCTAGGAGACATACATAGAATATTGGAAATATATAAAACATATAGTGGTCGATCTATGAAAGTTGAAATGTGGGAATGAATGCTAAAGAAATATGAAGTTATGCCAATTTGTATAAGTACTTTCCTTTTACTCAAATTTGTAATAATTTCTTAGGGAATATCAAAATATACGTAGATACAACTCTCCTATTGCAGCGCAGTAGTCTAAGAGCAAGTGCATTATGAAACTGTACCTTGTTATTAGTAGTAGTTTTGTTATCAATATTATCATTAGTAGTAGTAGTAGTAGTAGTAGTAGTAGTAGTAGTAGTAGTAGTAGTAGAAGTAGCAGTAGTAGTAGTATTTTCAGTATCATTTCATTTCATTTCATTTCATTTCATTTCATTTATTTCAGTCTTTCTTTCTTTTCGGCTTTCGGAAATGAATCAGAAGATATAACATAGGCATGTATTCGACTTAACATGGTAGATAATGGTTAACAAATACGACATCATTATTACAACAACTATCATTATCATCATTATTAGTAGTAGTAGTAGTATTAGTAGTAGTAGTAGGAGTAGTATCTTCATTATCATTATTATTATCATTATCATCATCATCATCATTATCATTTTCTTGAGTTGCACGTTGGTTACATGTATTGTGATTTACCACAGTGGACATTGATTTTGCAACGAAAGTTTTTTTTTTTTTTTGTTTGTTTGTTTGTTTGTTTGTTTGTTTGTTTGTTTGTTTGTTTTTGTTTTTTTTTTGGGGGGGGGGGGCGTAGTAATATTGAATACCAAGAAGAGACATACGTTGTCGCCCTCACTATTCGTTCGGACATACAGTGGTGAAATAATTGTATCAACAAAACACAGGCTAATCCAACGTGTTTACGCTACCACTTTTAGATCGCGGCAAAATCCAAGCATAATTATCGCTAGTGCATCCACTATAGACTATTTCAGATGGCGTTCGTATATTTCTCCCATTTGGCAGTAACAAAATATTTGCACGAAAATTCTCAAAAGAATATGCCGGGGAAACAGGAGGGAAACGTATGAATAATGAAAGGAGGGAGAAGAAATGGAGAATCGATAAAAAGAGGATAGAAATTCAAAAGATGAGGAAAAAATAGTGAAAGGCGAGGGAGAACATTTTTTTGAGAAATGAGAGCGAGAGAGAAAGAGAGCGTGACAAGATAGGGGAGAGAAATATATAGAGGAAACATATGAATGATGGAGAGGAAGAAAAGAGAGAGAGAGGTATAGAGAGAGAGGGGGGAGAGAGAGGATTAGAGAGAGAGGAAGAGCAGAGATAAAAAGGGGAGTAATGAGAGGAAAACAACATGCAATATTTAGTTCCGCGTAAATCTCTCGGCTGGCGAGAGTATCACGTGTCAGAACGTTCATCCCTTGGACGGACCGCTAGATGGTAGTCGACTCATGTACTACTATGATGGAAGGGGGGGATGGGGTGATGGGAGCATGGGGGTGGGGGTCTTCTTTCCTTTGTGACAGTAGGCTCCCACGCCTGCCTGCGTCTTGCAGACTTCACTGCGTAGTCACGAGACACTGTGACGATATGACGACGTCACACTTGACGTCAGCCCACCAAATCATGCGGATGCGTTGAGTACGTTCGGGGCGAGCGGGTTTATTTCTCGCACCATATGGTACCGATTTTTTTTTTTTCATATCATACATATACATAGATGGTTAGATATATACCATATGTTTATGAAAAGTATGTACTTTCACTTTTTACGTAGGCGGTTTTAGATTTACATGTACATTAAGCGTTTCAAACAGAGAATTACTTTGTACTTTCTGCTCTGTCTCGACAAATAGTTCTTATTGGACATGTAAACTTTCCCATCCCGAGAAAGACACTGAAAGTTGAAAACAACCTCTTCTCTTACATACATCAGACGTTGCCACTGGAAACAAAGGGGACTGAAGGTACATATTTTTAAGCGTATCGACAGCATCGTTACCCCTGTGTGGTGACGCCTTTGGGGCAAGATTTGTGAACATGTGCGTGGGTTTGTAAACAATTGCCTGGGTAAATCTTACACTCAGGTGCTGTTTTAGGCAGCAGGGGTAGTCACCATAAAGAACGATCCATCAAAGAGGACTGAGTAGAGGAAAGTGTCCCAAGACAAAGCAAAGGGACATCAACCTTTTTATAATTCAGTATATCAAACTATCAGAACATTCCCAACACCAAAGTTCATCATACATACACAATCTGTCAAGGGATGTTGAGTAGATTACACACTCCTTTAAACACTATAGAAAATGATAAACACAATCACTTATTTGAATTCATCCAACCGCATATACACCGTCCTGGAGGCATAAGTAACATTTCATCAATCTATCTATAACTCATATGACGACTATACATTGAGCATATTTTGATATTAAGGAAAGAAGTCGCTTTTTTTCTTCAAAAACCTTCAAGTTTCAAGGAAATTTTGCCAGAAATAGATACAAGACGCTTTTCCTGTTATTAATATCCTACTCCCTTTATACCAACAAGGAATAAAAATGTGATTCGACAAATTGTCACAGAATCATACGACACAGATTTCCAGGACATTTTTCGACAAACTGCATGACGCGATTATTATTAATTTCCTAATCCCTGTGTAGAAAAAAACAAAAACAAAAACAAAACAAATCAAAATAAAAACAAAAAGAATGAAAAAACACCGATTCCATAACTGTATTATGTATATATAATTATATATATATATATATATATATATATATATATATATATATATATATATAGATAGAGAGAAAGACAGACAGACAGACAGACAGACAAACGAATACCATTTGACAGTAATAATAAGTGAATTTGGTTTGCTTAATACAATGTATAACTTTATACTATGGCATTTCTCATAATGTTACTGCAGAGAGAGGTCTGTCCGTATGAGGTTGTCGAGACGCAATTATTCGCGGAAACGCCATACAAATATCTTCTTTTTTTTTTTCTGATCTTCAGATAATGCTCGTATCACGGTGTGGTGTCATAAAATTTTGCAGAAAAGAAGTCGCAGCTAAAAGCGTAACGAAGCACGTGCGTGGACGAATACGACAGAACTTGATTGAGAGGTAATACGGAGCTCTAGTGACTGTTGACAATGTCAAGATTAATCAGGTTTGACATTAAGAGACAAAATGTTTACTTCAAGAAGACGGTAGTCTTTATTAGCACGTAGATGAAGCCATAATATTTAGTGCACGTTCGAGTGTCCTCAAAAATACCTGCAGCCTGTGCTATCGACTTCTCCCGCGCACTAAGGCTTGAAGGATAAGTCCACCTTCATTATTATACATGTGGATGAGTTAAGTAGCAACATTAGAAGAACACATCAATGAAATTTTAGGAAAATTCGGGAAATCTATTCAACAGCTATGATTTTTTAAAGTTTCTACGCAGTCACTGCTGGATCATTAGTCTACTACAGAGTATAATGTCACATGTGTATAACGGTGTAAAGACAATAGTTATAGATAAAATTTCACAAAATTTCATTTCTTGAAATATAAAAGTGCACATTTCCTTGTCTTGTGACTGACGTATGTTAAGGGTAATGATTATTCCCCCTGCCTTTTGAAAGAGGCAAGTCAAGTGTCTTTATATCATGCGAGAAAATACGTTGGATTTTTTCTATATTTTCTGTATATCGCTGTACAAAAGTGTTATCACTTGGCTGTAGTGGTCTTCTTATCCAGCAGTGACTTAGCAAACACGTGAAAAAACAAAACATAACTACTGAGCGGATTGTCCGATTTTCCTCAAACTCTCACTGATGCAGTGGCGGATCCAGGAATTCCATAATTCCTTTACAAAATTTAAGGGGGATGCACGTCCTCCCTTTTTTTTTTATTCATTGTTATTTTTGTTTTAACGGGAAAAAAAAAATGAGGAGGGGCGCGCCCCCGGTGCACTCTCCTCTGGACCCGTCACTGCTGATGTGTTCTACCATTATTGCTGCATTTACTCAATTCACATGTCTACGAAGGTGGACTTGGCTTTATCTAACTCCTTCACAACATGATGTCTAACACGTCTTTTCCGCAGTGACCTTGATCTAATACTAGGTTTCAGGCAAGGGCTTCGTCGGCCTTGTCCCAGCTGCCGTTAACGTTGAGTGGAAGTCAGGGTTAAGTGTGTTCTCTCTGTAAGGACTTCAAGTGTCAATCTATCTCAATCCAGCATTTCAGAGCATCTTCCTTTGATGGGGAGGGGGGAGGGAGGAGAGGTCGGGGTCGGTGGTTTACTGGTGACTCCTCTGACCCCCTCCCTCTTCAGTAAGATTTTGCCAAACGTTTTGATGATTTCCACACCCGAAAAGTACTACGATTATCTTCAAGGAAAACCGAACCCAAAGAGAAATGTGAACTTGGGGAAGCAGCAACATTAGTAGAACACATCTGTGAAAGTTTGAGGACAATTGGACCATCCATGCAAAAGTCCGATTATTTTTTTTTTTTTAATTTCGGTGTTGGAACAGCTGGATGAGGCGACTACTTGAGCTTATGGCGTCATGTGTGTGGACAACAAGATTTATTGGGAAACAATTCAACATGCTGTCACTTTTCTATCACAGTGAAAGAGCCTTGACTAAACCGCAATGGCTTTCAGAAAGCAGGGAAAACGTTTACTACCCTTTGTATCATGTCAGTATCAAGTTGATGGAATGTGTAATTTTCATGAAAATGAATTTTTGTGGAATTCCTTTTATATTTTCTTTACATTGTTGCCCACACATACATCATAACCTCTAGTAGCCTCCTCAGCTGTTCAAACACCAAAACTTTAAAAATTCATAATTTTTTGCATCGATTGTTCGATTTCCATCAAACGGTCTCTGATGTATTCTGCTAATGTTGCTGCTTTCACGCAATCCGAAACATGAAATGGTGAAATCTGATTCACTGAAATTGAGAGCTCCCACAGGAGAAGTTTGACATTTTCTTTCTTCTTCCTTTTTCTCCTTACCCTTCTCTTTCCATGACAATCTATTATTTGACAAAGTGGGAAATAAGTCTTGTTACTGGGTCAACCACGTAAAATCATGTAGAGAAGGCAATTTATGAATAAATATTGCTTCCTCAATTTCATACATGCGATCCCCATTTCTTCCCCATGAATTGCTAAACAGGGGGACCCGCCAGCGAAGAAAGGATCACGACAGGGTATCATCTTGCCATATAAAGACCTCATCAGTCGGTGGAAAATGAGGGATCCAGACTATGATATTTTGTGGAACGGTCGAATTAGTGATACTTCCATAACATAGCAATTGTCTATTTCAAACCATGAAGGGTAGCTTCAAGGTTAATTACATCACTATGTACTTTAAACATTTTTTTTCTTTTTTACACGCATGCCAGAATTGATTCTTCTTCGGAGTATAAGAGAAAAGGTTGTACGGATTACAAGATATCCAAGTCAAATTTGTATATATCAGAATAAATTCTTCTTCGGACTATAAGAAAAAAGGTTGTACGCATTACAGGAAATCCAAGTAAAATTTGCATATATCAGAATAAATTATTCTTCGGGGTATAAGAGAAAAGGTTGTGGATTACAAGAAATCCAAGTCAAATTTGTTTCTTTATGCTTCGTTCTGATACCGATATACCCACTTTTTATACGGAAAACCAGGGGTATATGTTCAAAAGTTATAAGAATGTTCGTAATTATATTCTGTAATTCTGTAAATTGAGCTTTCCTGCTCTGCACCAATATGCTTGTTTGCGACTGCAAAAAGCACTATATAAATATTATTCATTAAGGATTATTAGCAATAGTTAGAGAATCTGTTAGACGATGTGTTTACTCAACTTTAAACACTCTAAGAATTGTGAGCTTTCTGCTTGCATAAAACGGCATTGGTATTTTCACTAAGCCATTACGAAAATGTCAAATCCTTCCTTCTATTTTTTTTTCCATTAGCAAGATAGTTTTTTCCTACTTTCCTTTGGTTTCGTCTCTGCCTTTGTTTGTTTGACCTAAGAGGGGTTTGAATTTCCTAGCATTCCATTTCCTTCGCGGGTAAAATGCGTAAAAAAAAAAGCAAAAGTATAAAGGACAACGAATCAGAACCATTTTCTCACGTTTCCGATGATGATAAATCAGCGAGCCTACGCTTCCTTCTATTTCAGGGTGAAAAAAAGAGTGTAACATGCATTACCTTAAAAGGATCTTCTCTTCATCAGAGAGAGAGAGGAGGGGGAAAAGGGAATTGGTGAAAAAAGGAGAAACACGACCAGACATCGCGGATTAGGTATTGGTGAAAACAAAAGATACCCCGGTACTTTAACTCTGTGGGGTTTCTGTCACTTGCCGCTTGCTTTCGGTTGTGAAATATCGATAATCTGGGAATTGGATCTGAAAGGGCAAACTGTCCAGCTTTTGTGCTGATACTTTTGATGGAGTCCATGTAAAGAAAATAGAAAATATGGGGATGGCATCCTCTTCTCTTCTGCAAGGTCTCTGTAACTCATCGGGAACACCCCACCCCCCCCCCTTCATAACTTTGTCCTAGGCAGCTAAGACATTCGTATAACCTTCCCAGTCAGGTTTCATTTATTCATGTATTGTCCATGTGCAGGATTATGTATCAACAAGTGATTACAACAAATCCTAGTTTGTTTGTTCATTTGCTTGTTCTTTTACCCAAAACAACTAAATTAGCTTTACAATCTTGTAGGATTTATTTGCGATGAAACATCGGCAGTGTTCCTTTACTTTGTCATGACTGTGCAAAATGTATTTCCAATGCTTTTGTAAAGTTGCCCAGTTTTCTTAGGTCTGACTTGTCTTTTGAGTTTATTGACATATGTTACATAAAGCAAAAACACTGCCATATTTGACATCCACGCATTATTCCTGATCACTCTGCCTTGGGTAGGGAAGATGTTACTGCAGGTCGAAAAAATAAAATAGATCAGAGTCAGGCAGCTCTTGTTACATTTAAGGATATTGATGGGGAGGAGAGGGGGAGTACGGTTTAATGGTATCCTTAACGCTTAGCAATTAACACAGTGGGCCATGTTTATCGCTTCCTGCCTCTATAAATATTACCCGTCCCCCTTCCCACCCAATTCCCATTCCATCCTCTCATCCTCACCCCCTTCAATATTCCGGTAAATCATCGGGTGACTCTCGGAAGTAGACGACCGAACGCGATAGAAACCGGCGCCATCAATCACGCGGGAAAGAATCAGATCTTTCCCGGATAATTTGAGATACCCGTTTTGGCATAAGAACAAACTGCGATGCGGAACTCTATGAAAACAAATCTGTATATTATGCTCGAGTAGGCTTAACAATCATCGAAATAAATGGAGGAGTGGAGTTAATCTCGCCTCCGCTCTTTGACCTTCTTCATTACACAGTGTTTAGATACCCATTAATCATCCACGTAGATTAAGCTTCCCCCTTGTTTATTGATGATATTTGGTTTGATTTTATTTGGTTTGGTTTTATTTCTGCATTTTCTTCCATCAAGTATCCGAGGATGAGAACCAAAATAATTCTGTATACATTGTTTATATACAAAAGTTAAACATACAAATCGATACCAAATTTTTCAATGTATTTCGCAACTTCATTGATCCCATTAAGAACAACATTATAATGCATACAGCATTCGTCTGTAAACAAGAGAGAAATCAATAAAGGAGGCAGTCATCGTAAGCAGAACTTGACGTGGATGAGGCCCTATCGTATACAATGTCATTACAACACCAGTAAACCTACATGTATGTTTATTCAACTGTTTTCCCATACACGTATTCCTAAGAAATAATTGCTGCGAGGACGGGTGCATGTAAAAGACAAACATAGCACCACTGACTGCATTATAAATGTGTTTGTGTGTGCGATTGACCGTGCAGTATAGCAAGACAGCGTGATTTCTAATACGCGTATTAGGTGTAAAGGCGTACGTTTAATTGGGTAGGCCTATATGATATAGTATGCCAATAAATGCCCTTCTAAACTCATTGAGAAAAATGACGGAAACGAATGGGTGAAATAGGAAAATACTCTGACAGTTTAATGCAAGGCTAACCAAGAAGAAAGAAACATATACAGTTTTTTATATTCACTTTTTCATTTTTCCTTAATTTTCCCGAATATTTCAGTCTTCATGAGTGATGTTGGTAATGTATCAAGAGCAAAGGGCACACCATTCCTAGGATACAAAAAAAACATACATACTATCATTATCAATAATTATTATCGTAAGTTAGTGTGTATGTGTTTATATTATTATGTGAGGGTGTGTGTGTGTTCTTGCGTGTTTAGTTTGAGGTGAAGAAAGAGATCAACAAAGTATCGGCAACTTTCTGCCACCACATTCATTTTTCTTTCTCTTTTTTTTTCAGCGACTTTCTAGACGTCACACGTGCTCACTACGTATCCCATAACATTTTTTTTAAGCTTGTAAAACTGCCCCCTTTGTGTAGATTATAAGCTGTAAGTCCTCTGGAACATAAAAACGTTCATGTGCTACTATTTACTGGCCAATATCCAGTAAATAGCAGCACGCGCACTTTGCTAACGTCCCATTTTTGAAGATTTTGAAGTACAATCTCTGTCATAATGTACAAAATAATACCTTTTAAATGATATATTGGTCACTACATAACATTATAAAGGTATATTTTTTTAAGTTATGGTCAAAAGAAGCAAAAAAATTCTTATTATTCTCTCTATTTTTCTTGACCTTTAATCGCAAATATCTCCAATTGGCAAATATGGACTTATCGGTTTTTGCAAACAAACTCTTCACTTGCAGCTCATCCCGTTACGCTTCAAGCTACATCAAATTCATGAGATTAATATGCTTATTTGTTTTAACGAGGAAACTGTTTAGTAGATATTTTGAAACGCATCAAAGCTCGTCTCATAACTGGATCAAAAACTTTTGAGCTGACTCTATTATACTTTGATCACGAGGGACTGACCATGAAAGTATAAAGAGTCTATCAGCGGTGTGTGTGAGAAAAGAGAGAAATGGGGGGGGGGATATGAACAATCCATGAAAAGTGATTTTGCTGCCCTTTCCGGAATATGGGAAAGTTTGGCTTATGGCTTAAATAATTGCAAAATGGCGGGGAAAAGGTATCATGTAACGGCAAAAAGACGATACATAATGTGCATTTTTCAGCCAACTCAAAAGGGTAAGAGTCTCATCTACCGCCACTCGACTGCACGCCCCATTTCTAATCCCATCAGCGCAATGGCTGTTTATCATAAACTGCCTTACAACCGCCGCCATTGTTTCCCCCATGGGGGCATTCTTCTCTTTTGCCAGTCGGCGCTATCCCGGGGTAAAAAAGATGGTGGCGAGCGAGTTCGTGCAAACACTACCGATTACCCGAAACATTATTCCCGGTAACTGTCTCTGAATACTCAAGTAGATGACAGTTCGATAGCTAAGGTTACCTATAGAGGCAAACGTCCTGTGTAGGAAATCATTACCTCTTGATACTGTCTTCCAGCTATACGTCTCACAGGGAACTACGCAATTCGCCAAAGTAGCTAGATTTTATTTCTCTCTTTCTACGTATTTGAGTATATCTAAGATCGATTTGTGTAAGCACATTGATTTGAAGCCTAATACGCCACATGTGCCTTTCCACATAAGGTGATATCCATTCTTTACACGAAGTTTGTACAAACTTTGGAATGACGTAAAAAAGCAAACAAACAAACAAAGTAAAACGATGAGATAGAAATGCCTATTAAATGAAGTATACCAAAAAAAAAAAATACATGGTTATTCTTAAGTTGAAAAATGTCCCGGCAGTTTGATACTTAAAGCAAAGAAAGTGTACACAAAATTTTAGATGATAATATTGTGCACATATGTATACAAGAAAGTTAAGACAGTTTTGAAGATACTAAATTGCCAGAATTCATTTAGTGTAATTGATTGGTTGTGTTTATGTTATTTTCTTTGTATATTTCATAACTGGTAATCAGATATGTATGCAATTATCATTCTTTACATTGCTATTAATATCATAAACATTGTTACTGTTGCCATATGCATCGTACCGTTTATCAGTCTCATATCATTGTCAATAGCACTATTAGTACAAATCAAGAAGGGAATTTCTGTACACTAATGCACACCTACTCGTACAATTACAACAATGACATATAATGGTTCATGCTTCTCGCATGCATCCTTGAAAGCTGCAGGTATTTTTATTCACAGATGGGCTTACATCTCTTCCTTGGAGCGCAACGGAATACAAACTGTTCCGACAATTTAACGACTCTTTGCCACAAAAAGGGTATCACCATTTCCGACTTTAAAGCAAAGATGTCTGTCTGGTATTTATCGCGAACGTTGCGCTCGGCGGGACAAGATATGACTTTATACCTCCCAAAGCGACATACGCACAGACATGACAAACGGACGATGCATTATGCATGCATGATAGTTGTCACGTATCGGTGACCAATCTGATATATCCCACTCTCTCTTTCTATCTCCGGTCCATATCTTTCATCTCCACCTTCTCTTTCTCTCCCTCCTTATCTTTCTCGTCTCTCTTTCTATTGCATCTCCCTCTCTCTCTCTTGTCCTTCTATCTCCCTCTCTCTCCCTATATTCCCCCTTTCTCCCATCTCTCTCTCTCTCTAGTTTAATAGTTTCGTGTCTCTCCTTTTCGTTTTATTCTCCACCTCTCTTATACTCTCATTGTTTTCACTTTATCTTTCTCGTCACTATCTTCTAGCCCATTAATAATCGTATGTTGTCTCTTTCTCTTCTCTTTCCTATCTCTTTCTCTCTCACCATATACTTCCATCTCTCTTTCTATTCCCATCTGGGTGTGTCGCTGTCCTTTCTCTCTCTCTCTCTCTCTCTCTCTCTCTCTCTCTCTCTCTCTCTCTGTCCGATGTCGCAGAAGATAAATGATCTCATAAAGACTGTAGTTCCCTGGATGGTGTTCTAGGCACAATATCTTAAGTTTTTTCAACGAAGAAACGAAAATTGACTTTACAATCGAACATCCCCCCCCCTTCCCAAACCCCTCCAGCTTATTATTCAACCAGTGACGCCTGCTGCAGCTCTTTCATTTGGGAGGAAGAAAAGCAAGCCGAAACAGGAATACAGTCGGGAGTTCGATGCCGACTCAATTAAGTTAATCAATTTAATCTCGTACAGAAAACGTCTACTGTAATTCCTGGTTCCTCGCAAGCCACAGATTCACTCTATTCTTCACCTGCGTTTCCACGCCATTTAATTTAATAATTAAAAGGCTCTTTTTCCTCTGCCAAAGTAAAGATGGCCATTGTGGGATCGCATTACGCACAGGGGTTTTCCAAAATAAGAGATAACTATAAACTATAATTGTTTGTCCATCTTATTGACTCGGATCGTCTAATTCCAATTGATGCATTTCTTTCCTGATCCGCCTCTCTATTAACAGACATCGGGGGAAATGGCTATTATGAAGACATTATTTCCATAAACCTGTGAGAAGTGTGTAATGCATTCATTAAATCCGACTGTTTTCCCTTTCAGAATCTGGAAGTTTGCCCGTATCTTAGGGAAGTCGGGCTGTCATAATATGTGAGAATTGCCATCTATACTCAATAAGGCAAATTTGATATCATACTGTCAAATCTGAAACCTTGTTAATGCAACTGTTCATAATCATAACCTAATGCACTCCTTATGTGATACACTCCAATTAAAGTCAATCTACTGTAATGCAATTACTTCGTAATTCAATAGCATGATCCTATTCGATTCACCTCAATTTATTAATCTAAGCTCCTGTGATATACATCAAAATGTATTACGTTCTCCCGTTACAGTTCGTAGTTTCGTTATTCCTAGAGTTCGGTATTTGGAAGGTTCGTTTAATAAAGCATACCATGATGAAATGAGGCTTGTTTTGTTTTGTTTTTGTTTTGTTTTGTTTTGTTTTGTTTTGTTTTTTTTTTTCCAGTAGGTTCGTTAATCCGAAAATGAAGAAGGTTCGTAATACCGAAAGTTTGTTAGCACGCATCTTCATTAATAATGATGATAATAATAAAAGTAGTAGTAACAATGATAATAATAATACTAATAACAACAATATTATTATTATTATTATTATTATTACTAATATTATTATTATTATCATTATTAATCAGCGCCTTCTTCTTATTTTCGGATTAATGAACCCTCGGAATGAACGAAACCTATTAGATTTCCGGATCAATGAACCTTAAGAATAATGAATCTTCGTAATAACGAACATCATCCCCTTTCTGCAGTACTTATCAGCAGCAACCCTCGAAAGACGGCAGCTCAAGACGCGAACAGCGAACAGATTCTCCCATCTTTAATAGCATGCCTTTTTGCATACACGACAGCTTGAAACTATCATCACGCACAGTATTTTTATCAACGGAAATGGCTATCAATTTCTCCACTCCCTCTCGGGTTTACGAGTGGGGGCGCCTCTCCCCCTTTTGCCCTCAAGTGGGTTATCACCTTTCCTTGGGACAGTAAAGAAAACAACAAAACAACATTAAGCGGGATTTCGCTCCCCCTCCCTCTCTGTCTCTCTCTCTCTCTCTCTATCTCTCTCATTCTTTTTCGTATTCTTTCTTTCTTTCTTCCCTCTCTCTCTCTCCATCTCAATTTTCCTCTTCTCCCGCCTTTTTCTCTCTCCCCCTTTTGCCCCAATGTCCTATTTCATCATATTCGTTTATCTCTATTTCCATCTGATCATTAATTTATTCGACATCGGCAAGGGTGGAGAAAAACCTCAGTCACTGCATGCATACATTTCTACCTGTACCCCCATCTTTCCCCCACTGCATGGCGGTTGATCGATAAGAACTCTTTCCATAGAATTTCTGCCATATTATATCTACCAGGTTTTCTTGTTCGCAAGAAAATGCCAGATTGTCGGCATTGACAAAGATGCAGGATATAATACGCGCAATATTTCTGACTTTCCGTCTTCTCCTACGACGCAGCGCTACTTGTTAAAGCTATTTGCTGCATTTTTTTTTTCTGATTAATTTTTTGTCGGTTCTTTGCTGAAACGTTTGTATAATTTTCAATTCCTATACTTGTGCATTTTTATTTGTTCTTTTTTTTTCTGTGCCTCTTGTCCCTGTTTTCCATCTATACCATTTCACTTTTATCCCGCAATTCATCAATATCCCTTCTCCTTTCCCCTTTATTCATCTCTAATTAATGCGTCTGGATCTATAACGAATTCTAAATGTCACGATCTTCAATAACTCATCAATCTCTCTTGCCTCGGAATGTAGGGTTTTATTCTTAAGCGCGTTTATTACAAAAAGGATCTATAGCTTTTTGGCTGAAATGCCAACAATTCACGTGATGCAACCTGCTTGAAGTAGAGGATGAAAGTGCGAAGACATTTTGCCGATATTGTAGGCTGTAATTTTGCAACATGTGAGTCGTTTCAAGGCAGATGAGCACACTCAAGTATCATTCACGCACGCGCGCGTACACACACACACACACACACACTTGATAGGGGAACTCACGTGCATAAACATGCACTCATGCACACACACACACACACACACACACGATGTTTTTCTAGTCAAAGTTAGATAATGGCAAACAGAATTCCATGTGGACAATCGAAATTTGGTACTATGAGTTTGAGCGAGGCCGAAATGATAGGTCTTTATGATATCAATGCTTTCAAAATCAGCAAACCTCAGGATCAGCAACAACAACAAATAATAGAGTAAACGAAATTTGAGAATACTGTTATAAATTACAAAGTGGTGATTTTAAGTGTTATACAAAAGTCTTGTGACCGCACTTCCCGTCAAACAAACAAACGATAGCAGGAAAAAGACAGCAAAAACTCTTTAAAGTCGGGTTTGGAGACAAAGTGAAGGTCAACAGATATTTATTCAGTGGGGCGATCGTAATGCAAAGTGAAGCGATTATAGAACCTATAGGCCTGAATTCACGAAGAGGATACAAAAGATCGTTTAAACCATGGACAAAAACCATGGAGCGCCAAGTGTCGCATGGAATATTTTCTTACGAAATCAGTCATTTCGTCGATGAAATGATTATTTTGTAACGAAATGACAACATTTTGTAACTAAATGAAAATTTCGTCCACGAAATGATAATTTCGTTAGCGAAGCGGTCATTGTTTTTGTCCATGGTTTAAACCATGGTTTCATTTGTACCACCTTCGTGAATTCGGGCCTTAGTGTTTGTAATAGAGATAATGACGACACGACATTTGCTCCTGTGAAAATTGCTCTGATCTCATTTTCTCCAAGGCTTTAGGGTAAGGTTGTGAAAGGGGTTTAGGTTTAGTTTGATGTGAGGATTAGGATTATGGTAAGAGTTAAGTGTGTGGGCGAATTCATGTTTGGATTACCGGGTAGATATTTCAATCTATGATTGCTGCTTCTAACATACTCAGGGGCCTAAAAAGAAGAAATATTGATTATTGTGAAATGATAATACCTTGCTAAAGAAGATCAATTTGATTAATAAGAAATTATTAAATCAATCAGTGGATTAATAAATAAAAAGAAAAAGAACGGCACACCATCTGACGACTCCATTTGTATATTCAATGTAATTTTGCGATTATTGCTAAGACAGTGGGCCTGGCATCAAACAAAAGCGTTTGCATAGAAACGAATTGCGAGTTTACACTTTTTTTTATGGGGGGGGGGTGGGTTTTTTATTTTTGTTTGTTTGTTTGTTTGTTTTTGCTTCAGCACAATCCATGTTTAACTTTTATACGGTGTTCCACGATGTAGTTTAACAACACCCAGTAAAGTCGTGTAGTCAAGCGTTAGCGGACTCGCAGCGCGTGCATCCCATGACGTACGCATGACATGTTGATTGATGTTGCTTTGCGAATTTATGTTTAAATGGGGTTCCCGCTAGTAAAAATGAACTATAGCCCTCGGGCAGTTATGCTCTCTTTGAGAGATTCATTTTTTTTTCCAACCCCGTGGAATCGTTGGCTGGATTTTGTCAAAAAAAAAAAGAGGTAATTTGCCGCCGGCAAACTCCCACGAGAGTGCTTTCCAAAGCACCATAAGGCCCAAAATCGCTCTCTTCACGTGCCTACAGGGATTAAAGGCTGAATTTCAAGACAATTACGATCCCCATGAAGATCATAAAGTCACATTACTTTACAGATGCTCTAAACACCGATTGTCCGGTTGAACGACAAAAAGAAGAAGAAAGGAAAAAAAAAAGAGGGCTAAGGGCTTACAGTCGACATATCAATATGATACATTAAAATAACTGCAGTAACAGAAATAATCTGACCCCCCCCCCCCAAAAAAAAAACAAATATACTCGTGGAACTCGACTTAACACAACAAATCTGTTAATGCCTAACTAGCATACTAATTAGCAACAACAACAACAACAAGAAAATATGCTTGAGTGTGTGTATAATAAGAAGGAGGGGGATTGTCCATAACCTGAATCTTGAAGCTGATAACCAAAATGATTAAAACAATACTTTATTAAAAAAAAACTGATGCAATTATATATATACTTATATATATATATATATATATATATATATATATATATATATATATATATATGTATATAGGCCTACATAATCTACTATATTATATACATATGAGTTTTCTTTCCAGTTTCTCTTACAACTTCAGAAGAAGTTGCATATTAGTCTGCTTAAATTAAGTCGCATATGAGGGAGATCTTTTTTCATAAGTTAACACATGCTTACGCGCAAGATACTTAATTTTGCATCCACACAATTCCCCTCGCCCACAATTTGATTTTATGAACAAAGGTACACTTTACACGCGGAGACACACACGGTTGTTCGAAGTGAACTTCAAACTAGTTGTAATTATTTAAACAGCTGTCAGTGTTCGATGGAGGCACAAGACAGTTCTACAGGTGCATTTGCGTCTTTCATCTTGCCGCCATTTTCCGACATGAGTACTCGTAAGCTAGAGATTCGTTCTGAACTCTGCTGTCAGATATATTTTGCTTGCTCATTTAAGCGACGTGAAATTTCACCTAATAATAAAACCAAAGTCAACCCTGTCCAGGCATTGCGTGCAAAGGAGGAGTAACGATAAAGTTAGAGCTGTTTGCCGTTAAAGGGATCGTATAGTTTTGGTTGAGACCTGATTACAGGCTTCTAACATTTCTGGTGAGATAATGAGAAACCACTTATAAAACATGAAAGAGCATGTAAATCTATGAGGAATTCAACGTTTATTTGAAGAAAATTGGTTTTGAAATGGCTGAGATATCCAAAAATGAGCAATTCTTATAAAGTGTGGGACCCACACTTTATTACAATCGCTTTGTTTTACTTTGTCTTTCGATGTTTCAGTCATTCCGGACATATCTAATCGCGTAATTTTGATTTCCATTTCATCAATATTCGCACAGTTTCTATTTACGATTAGCAGCTGTCTATTTGCTTTTGCGTAACGCTCATCTTATATACGTATGGCAAAAAAAAAAAATAATAATAATATACCATCATATTGACATGCCTTATTATGTTCATTTTAATGAATAGCTGACCATTATGCAATGAGATGCGAATCAATGCATTATAATTGTATTTCTTTCCCTCAGGCAGATCCAGTTGGCCACTTAATTGATGCGATTTTAGTGGAGGCATCAAAAGTTAATTCAAAAGGAATAAGACTGTTATAGTTGTGACTCCATCTCTTGAACTTGCTTTCTCAATCTAGCAAACACCACCCCTCCCCCTTGTCCCCCTCCCCCTTGTACCCCCCCCCCCCCCATCCTCTCGTAAATTAAGCGTTATACAAACTGCTTTCGCTGGTAGGCTGCCTTCTTGAAATTCGGAGAAAAGCAATATCTAATTTGGGATTACAATAAAACATTTATATTTAGGGACAACTTAAGTAGAAGACCGTCAGCTTGAAGAGACGAACGTTGTGTGGTGTGTGTGTATGTATGTGTGTGTGTATGTGTGTGTGTGTGTGTGTGTGTGTGTGTGTATGTGTTTTTTCTGTTCACAGAATAGCAGTTGGTTGTATGTAGAATAGGTACAAAATATTATATGCTGTATATTCTTTGGATTTTTTATCTTTTATTTTTTTTAGAGGAGGGGTCTTTTAATCCCTCCCCAATTTTTTCCCTCATCTCCCTCTTACTCTCGTCCATCTCTCTCTCTCTCTCTCTCTCTCTCTCTCTCTCTCTCTTTAACATCTTTCTTACTCTTCATGCTGACATTTATACAATTTAAGAAAGGGATTTCTGCAAATCACAAAAAGAAAAGAGGCACCCCTGTATCGTTTAATCTCTTTTAAATTCCCCTTGCCCCGGTGAATTAAAAAACTAGATAATATTGCGTTTTTTGTTTGTTTGTTTGTTTTTTTCTTGTAAGCAGGCGAGAACTGAGGTGAATTTTCAACAGCAATGTTCAACCACTCAGCTTTTTCGGCTTATTTTACCTTCTCATGCGTCACATAAAGCTGTCAGAACATCATGGTATACGTAAGAAATAATGTCATTGATCATCACAATATTTTTCTTTCTCTCTTTATTTCACGTTCTCCCTATCTCTTATTACACACACCACACTCCATTTTAAAGTGGTATCTTTATTCGAATTCCATTTTATGTCAACAGTCAACTATGATCAATATACTCACACTGGAAAACTTCTGCCTAATCGTACAAAATAAACAAAATAATGACAAGACAGCCTGACAATAAAACCTGCAGTAAACTATAATCTCATAAAGCATACTTCAATATTGATCGAAAGGTATTAGCATTTTTTTTTTCTGCACGCACACACACGCGCGCGCTGTTTTTTTTTTTTTTTGTCTCTCTGTACTTTTTTTTTCAAGTGTCTTTTTTTTAGAAATGTCTGTCATGAATATGAATCAATTGTCGTGCAAATAGAAAAATAATTGGAAATGATATTTCCATGAGGCATCATGAAAAACCCAAGGACATTAATCACTCCAATTATAGACAGTCTGTGTGTCATTATCAATTCACTTGCCTCGCCCTCCTATGCACAAAATATGCACACCCATCATGTCCATGCAATTATTCCTGTATCGAGGACGCGTCTGAAATTTATAATTTTTTACCATGATTGCGCGATATATGATTGATGTGTTAGGGCGCTTCGCAACAGACGACAACAATAATGCATTATAGCAGTGCATACGAAAGAGATGATACCTACCAACTAACCATCATAGAGCCTATGAAATCATGCGTCTGCATGCAAACATTCGTTCTTTTCGAGCATTATAGCAGCAACTGCTTTACTGCCGACTCGCACGCGCTCAAAAACGTGTAAGTCTGAGTTCATGATTCATGGACATTGTAGGTTGCTGATTTCCGGCATTCTCTTTACCCTCTTTACCCTGCTGAAATGAACACGGTGTCCCACAATGTTAGAAACACAGTGTGAACACATTGTAAACACAGTGTGAAATCTCGTCACACAGTAAAATTTGAGCCTTTTAACAGTGTGAACACATTGCGAATCATCAATTCACAGTGTGACACAGAACATTACCAATCACATGTGAACACTGGGAAAAACAAACCACAGTGTGAAATCTTCTTCACTGTTAAATCCGAGCATTTTCACACTCAGTTGACTATGTGAACACACTGCCGGACACTGTGTTCTTTCCAATAGGGCTTTAGCAAGGATGAAAGGAATTGATTTCCGAGCCAATGCAGAGCTCATGGGGATCATAGTTGATGAATTCCAAGGATTATCTATTAAAAAATACGTAGCCCATGTTGTCGCTTAAATCCTCGGGAATATGGACAGTGGATAAACAAAATGAACTGCTTGAATAACCAGATGCTATCCACTGTCCTTTGCACGTGGGAATTAAAGAGAGTGCTCTTACAGAGTGAAAGGAAAGTGACATTATTCTTTTCTTTTTTTTGGGGGGGGGGATGGTTAGGCAGCTTGCATCCTTTGTAAAACTGTATCCTAAGAAAAAGCATGATGTCAGTTACTATAGCATATTTACAGTAATTTGATTTATTTATAGTACTTAGTGTTTCTAAGAAAGAAATGTCATGAAATGCTTAAATATGTTTTCCAACAGACATCATAAAATTGACAGCGAGACTAGCATGCACATAATATATTATGTTATTCAGATATCATATGAATAAACGTAATGCAATGAAATAACATTTCAATGCAATCTATTCTTTTGAAATATGAATGTATATCATGTACTATACTATGATAATGTTCGTATACATGCGTATAATTATGCCATAATGCACATATACATTCTTCGCAGTTTTATGTATATTATGTCTGTCAATATGTCTGAGTAGAAAGGGAGAGAGATGTTTTTGTTTTTCTTTTCCATTTACTTTTGCTCTCATTGCTCTCTCTCTTTCTCTCTCTCTATCTCTCTCACTCTCCCTCTCTCTCTCTTAGATTTTGCGTAAACATGAAGAAACCTGAGTCAAACAAATATTGAAATGTCAAGTAATTTAACGAAAACAGATTAAAATAGCGGGAAAAAAAAGAAAACAAACAAACAAAAAACTAAAACCAAAAACTAAAACCCGAACACACTGCCAAAACAATGATTCTTAATACATTATTTTCTCCCCCACTCTTTCGATTTCCACTCCCGGTTGTCTCGAATGTGGTCGTAAGAAAACTGTCAAAAAATGTGTGCCACAGAAGGTCACACTGCGTAATCAAGTATTCAGAACGCGTGAGAGGTATTAGGTTATGTGGGTCGATGTGGGCTGTTAATGGGGCATTGTGGGGATGGCCGAGTTGGTGGATTTTTTTTTTTTTTTTTTTTTTGGGGGGGGGGGGAGGGTCGGAGAGTCGATCTGCGGCTGTTTTGTGCAGTGTTAAACTTCGACAGGTTAAACACCACGCTCTGATGGTATTGAGACGGCAGATCAAGTGCAGTAATAGTCGGAGGAGACGGACAAGGAAGAGCGCAGCTGTTGGTTCAGGGTTACTCAGTGAGTGAACACACAACTCTAAGTGAGAAATTATGTCTGGAAGCTTCAGTGTTTAACCCTGTCGCTCCGAGATTATGATTTCCCTATCACGCTTTGTATACATTATGTCAAGTGTACCCGGTTCCGGGTAAGAAATGGGTGAAACTGAGGGCGTGAGGAATAGACAGATGGGAGTGCTGATCCGGCAGGAAGCGTTGATTAAGAGATATAAGGAAAATAAGGATTATTATGTCAAATATTGGTCTCGAAGCCATCCCTCTATAATGAGTGCGTCGTGATGAATAAAGTACATGATTGTAGTATCGCTGAGGACATTTAACAATTAAAAATGTCCGTCACTGGCATTGACTTACGTCCTATTTCATATAAAGTATAATCATCAAGATCAGAAGGAGATCAAAAAAAAAAAAGACCCGAAAAAAAAAAATACCTTTGCACACATCCCTTATTCAAATTATATCACAGAAATCAATGGATTTCATGTTCATGGGAGCTGTATTGCTCTAAAAAAAAAAATAAAAACATACACTATACACACGCATTGACAAAGTATGACATAATTTTTAGTGGGTACGAGGGGACTATTCATGCGAGTCAAATTTGATGCTAAAAGACGTTTCACATGACTTTCTTGTATGTGTGTGGGTGTGTGTGTGTGTGTGTGTGTTTTGTGAGGCGCGCATTCATCACGTGACCAGTGTGACGTATGAGGTAATTAGGCGCGCTCCACGGGAGCGTGAATTCACGCCACCACCAACCACGGAGCTAGGAGATATTATTGAACCGAGGTAAGATCGGGGACTGCATTTTTCGTGACCAATGGCTTCACTACTAGAGGATAACAACCTTGGTGAAATGGGTAAAACTCCATGCTCGTACAGAAAATTGACCACGGGTATGTTTATAAAGACAAATTTGAAAGATTTACTGACGTAGGACAGCTCTACATCAGCCTAAGTCTTCAATTTGTTAATTCAGTCAGCATTCTTGATGGTTTTCGTAGGAATGGAAAGCTAGAAAAAAAAAAATTAATAAATACTGTACCTCCGTGGCTTGTTTTCAAACTTCGTTGGCGCTCTTCTTGTTATCTTTTACATCACATTGGACATTATCGCACCATTTCGGATATAGAAGTCGAACAGATTGTCAGCTGTATATATCATTCGAAACCAGTCTGCCTGAAGATCGCCACAGCGTGAAACCGCCGTTAGCGGACAAGACGCCAAAGCATGGGTTCGCCTAATACGCTCTGCTTTACAGCATTGAGCACTTTTTCAGATTGATTGAAAAGATTTATTTTCTGCATTTCATATTTTCTTTCAGAATAACAAAAATAACAAAGGCAGGTTCAATTACTCAAATACAATTCTGAAAATTATTGACATATTACATAGTAAGTCATATTTTGTATGTAAAGACAAATGAAACGTTAAATAACATACAAAATGTTTATATGGCCAATAATGACTTAATTCACAGTACAATATATAATATATACATATGATGCAGAGGGCCGCCGTTATAAGCCGTGCTTGAACAGACGGACAGCCAGAGTTAAATTACCATTTTTTATTGTAGTACTTGAACACTAATACAGATGGGCCATGTTAAAGTGCGTGTAAATCCAGTTTTATACAATTACTTAGTAAACAGGAGTGGTGCCTGTGAGTGCGTGTGCAGGTGATGAAGCGCGAAAGTGTTGATGGTCAGCACTTCTAAGAAAATGATTGGATATGTTATAATATGGGCGAAGGGTCAAGCAGCAGAGTAAAAGAGAAGGAAAAGGGGGTGGACCAAATATTGCCTTGTTGTTGAGTATAAGAGGTACATGTTTAATGATTACTGTACCGTATGATATTGTGCCAAGAAATATTTCTTTGTATTTGCCTTAAAGGAATAGAGAGATGTGCACTGTTTTATGTGGAGAGGGAGTGAATTCCAAATATCAGGCCCGTTATGCCGAATTGATTTTTGAGCTAATAGGAGTTTAGGGTTATTCAAATGGAAATCATTACGATGGCGCGTGGGGTAAGCATGGACATCCCTGTTAAGGGAAAATGCGTTGTGGAAGAGTGGGAGTAGATTTTGCGTGTATTTGAACATAAATATTGCTGTTTGAAATTTGTGTATATCGTCAACTTTAAGAACTTTTAGTCTAAGGAATAATGGATCAGTATGTTCTAGATAATGTGAGTTGGTACATATTCTTATTGCCTTTTTCTGTAAAAGAAAAATTACATTTACTTTGGTTTTATTACAGTTTCCCCAGACAACATTACAATAATTAATGTACGGTAAGATTAATGCATTGTATAACATAATGAGTACTTTTTCCGTTACAAAATATTTTAATCTCCGAAGTATTCCAATGGCTTTGGATATTAATGTGGTTATATTGTCAATGTGGTTATTCCAATTTAAGTTGGAGTCAAGGGTTACCCCTAAGAACTTGGTTGATTTTTTTCCAATAATGGGCATACCATCAATAATAATGTTATTAGGCATTATCGGTTGCAAATGTGAAGTATTGAAGTTTATAAAACACGTTTTATCTATATTTAGTGATAATTTATTGCATTTGAACCATGTAGAAATTTTTGCAAGCTCAGAATTAAGTATATCAACTAGTGTGTTTAAACAGTTGTGAGAGTAGAAGACACTGGTATCGTCCGCGAATAATACATAGGTGAGAAGGGTTGAGGAATTTATGATATCGTTGATATATATAAGAAAAAGTAGAGGTCCTAAAATGGATCCCTGTGGTACACCGCAAGTAATATATGACTTAAACGAGGTACTAGAATGAAATGCTACGTATTGCTGACGTTGGGATAAATAATCTCGGAACCAGGAAAGAACTATTCCTCTTATGCCATAATTATGTAGCTTTTTTAATAAAATTCCATGGTCTATTGTATCAAAGGCCTTGCTCAGGTCCATAAAAACTCCTATCACGTGCTGTTTGTTCGCAATAGAATCGATAATTTTGTCATAAGTTTGAATGATTGCAAAATCTGTAGAAAAGCCTTTGCGAAAGCCAAATTGGTTAGGATTTAAAATGTGGTTATCAACCAGAAACTTATACAAACGTTCATGTGCAATCTTTTCAAGGATTTTGGAAATGACGGGCAATAATGAAATTGGACGATAATTCTTTATTTGGGACGCATCATCTTTTTTGTGAATAGGGATTACTTTCGCAATCATCATCAATCCTTAACATTATATTCCAGACGGATATATTATGTCCAATGGATATATATATATATATATATATATATATATATATATATATATATATATCATTATAAAGAATCCGAGAGTAAGCGTTGACTCCACATTTGTTATTTTTATATCTCTTCCATTTTAATATTGCAATGCGTTGCTACTTCTGCTGTAATATTGGGATTTATTCAGCTCAAAAAATGCATATAGTCCTTTTGCAAACACGCGGGTTTTTGTTTTTTTTTTCTTATTCTGCAATGCACATACAAAACTGATTTTTTTACTGACATTCTTATTTATCAGCAGAGAGTAATGTAGTTTATCTGAAAGTTCTCCCCTGCACTGACATGCCTTTCCATGTCGTTTGTTGATGCTATAACATCAATCCATTATCTATCTATTTACCTTATATCTATCTATATATCTATCTATATTATCATGGGTGTATGCAAGGGGGGGGGGGGGGGGGGGTCGGGAGGGTCGTACGACCCCCCCCCCCCCCCAAATTTTCAAAAGGTCCACTTTTTGTAAAAGACATTTTTGTTTTTTGAGGGCTTTTTACTCTATATAGGCCTACAACAGGGAAAAAAGTGACCGGTGTTCCAGCAAATTGTCAAAAAACCTTGTAAATTTCGTAACTTAGTTTTAATATGCCATAATTTACCTTATTTCTAAGCCGCACTGCCATGCCCCAAAAGTCACTTTTGTATGCACCAAATGGCCCCATTTTAAGATATAAAATTCAAAAACTCCCTACCGTGGGAGGGGGGACACCCCCCTCCCACACCCTCCCCCCGCTCGGTCGCTCCGCTTCCTCGCAAAGGTAAGGGTCCAAAAATTTTGATTACGACCCCCCCCCCCCCAGAAAAAATCCTGGATACACCCCTGATTATATATATCATCTACCTACCTATCTATATAATATCTATCTATCTAGGGAGATACATGTACAGAATTTCAATATTTGGTTGTGACTGCACGTCTTGCACCATTGGGTCCCGTCGGGAAGCCAACGTATCGTGCACGTGCATAAGACATCCTTTGGACAACAGCTCACGGATAGTGGCTCCAATATGGCTTGGGTGAGGATGTCACGCGCGGATGAATACGGATATAGAAACTCGAGCGTCTTTGCTGGTGTGAATGACCAGCTGTAAAAGGCGACCTTTTCTTTTTCTTTTTCTTTTTTTTTTAGTTCTTTTCTATTTCTTCTTCGTATTCCAGTACTTTTGATTCTTGTTTTCGTTTTTCTTTTTGTTTTTCTTTTTTTCTTGTTGTCGTTGTTTTTCTTTTTTTCTTGTTGTCGTTGTTGTGTTGTGTTCTTCTTCTTCTTCTTCTTCTTCTTCTTCTTCTTCTTCTTCTTCTTCCTCTCCTCCTCCTCTTACCAAATTGGAATTAGGCATTTTAGAATTTGAAATAAGATTATTGTCAATGCAAGATGAAGACTGGCAGATTTGCGTACTATCATGTTGCAACGGAAGTATTTTTATTCACCCGTGAAAACCTTTTTTGTAGTCACTATTTCAACGGGTTACAGTTCGTTATTCCTAAGGTTCGTTATTCCGAAGGTTCTTTGGTCCCAAGGTTCGTTATTCCGAAGATTCGTTCTTCCGGAGGCTCGTTATTCCGAAAATGTGATAAGGTTTGTTATTCCGAAGGTTCATTAATCCGAAAATGAAATAAGGTTCGTTATTCCGAAGGTTCTTTGGTCCCAAGGTTCGTTATTCCGAAGATTCGTTCTTCCGGAGGCTCGTTAATCCGAAAATGTGATAAGGTTTGTCATTCCGAAGGTTCATTAATCCGAAAATGAAATAAGGTTCGTTATTCCGAAGGTTCGTTAATCCGAAAATGAAACAAAGCTCATTACTCCGAAGGTTCGTTACGGACCATATTTCACTTCGGATCAAGGAACCTTCGGAATGTCGAACCCTATTTCATTTTCGGATAAACGAGCCTTCGGAATAGCGAACCCTATTTCATTTTCGGATCAACGATCCTTCGGAATAACGAACCTTCGGAATAACGCCACAAATGGTCGAATTAACGAACGCTTTTTCAATTTCTGATTAACGAACCTCTATAGGTATAGGGAATTTGTGTGTTTCGGATTAACAAACCTTCGGAATAACAAACCTTTGGAATAACGAACCTTCGGAATAACCAACAGCACCCATTTCAACGATGTGGCATGTATGTATTTGCCACCCATTCTTTATGGTGCTGTATTAAAGTAAGACTCTGGGCTCTAGGTTCAAATCCCGCTAGTTGCATTTCGTTCTTGCAATGCTGTTTTGTCGAAACTGTTCCCGCTAGTCCCGTGCCAATTTCTGTAATTGGATACCTGAAGGTATGCAGTAATAATAATGACAGGGCCTTCTTTATAAAGAGCTGGAAACTCTGAAGGAGCTAGCAATAATGCGACCACAATCATACAATGTCATGTTTATAGCATTGGTTTGCATTGGTTTGCCTCGTGTAGATGTTGCCTTACAAGATGCGAGGAACAGACTTTGCGCACAGACTCATCACGTTTATAACCCTGTCTTCTCTCAGATCTATGCCTCAACATTGATCACTCTGAATCCCTATTCAGGCCTCCCACTATACTGTAACCGTTATCCCCCGCATCCCCCCCCCCCCTCCCTCTCTCTCTCTCTCTGACCATCTCTCATTATACCTCGCTCGCTCTGCTTCCGGTAGCTTCATGCTAATGGCTTTGATTTTTCACTCTCAAATGTTGCTGAATACCTGGAAAGCGTGCTGCTCTTCGCGATAAATGTATATTGATTATTGCATGCAACGCGAAGACATTACAAGCGGTCTGTCGAAAAGCTGTAACTACCACTGACTATAATAGTATGTAATTTCGATACAACGATTATTCGCTCGCGTCGCACCACGTGAGGCACGTTAATAGGCACAGGAATTATAAATAGCCATGCAAAACGTTCTTTGTAGTCCACTCCTTACGAAGTTCGTTTACGCACGTTTTACTATATAATATCAGTTAGTTAGTTAGTTAGTTATTAGTTAGTTAGTTAGTTAGTTAGTTAGTTAGTTAGTTAGTTAGTTAGTTAGTTAGTTTGTTTGTTTGTTTGTTTGCTTTACGCACCGCCGTCATTCGCCTCATTACAATCGATGGATATTGATGCTGCAGGTAGTGGTTCACATCTGCCAATATCATGTTAAATGGAGCAGAAAGCCATTATCACTCACGTAAAGTTATAAATATCCCTGTGACGATGACGATGATGAAATTAAAGTGTATTTACATAGAGCAATATGTATAGGTCGTCGAAGCCATTCATTGAAACCGAGCCAGTTTTAGAAAAGCATTAACAACACGAAGGCGCAAAAAGCCACGCGAATATAACTCTCTTAAACTGTCAGCAATATGATGAGCCTTACAGGACAGTTTCTTTGTGTTTTAAAGTAGGAGGCATCACCGTACGCCTGGATAGCTACAGCTTCCAGTAAGAGCATTCAGAGACAAGCCTACACTTTCACTATAAAATTCAACTAATTCCCACGAAATTGTTTCGTTGTGCGTCTTTTTTCTATCGAATTTTATACCAGCCGGTTTACCCATAATACTGCAGTCATGCAGTCATCAAATGCATTTGCCGTTCATGGACACATGCGTGCGCGGATACTGTAAAATTTGTTTGTTATGGTCTTTGTGCACGGAGAGTAATCGGAAATGAGAATCGGAAATGCAATCATAGTTTATCCTAGACCAATGTCGACATTTCTTGGGTAACGGATCAGCATTATTTAGACTAAGAGATAAATGTGATATATCAAACGCATTAGACTCATAAGCAAACCAATTCATAAAACCCTTTTAATAGTGCTAGGTACAAATTGATCGAATCCATGTAGTCAGCAACCTATCTGAAAATCGTTCTTGCCATGCCGATCTCAGTGGAGTGTATCATGCTTCCATTGATTATCTATTTTGCACCCAAGTAGACACGTCTAGATATGCATTGTCCTTCAGGTTAATCTATACATTTGATGGGTTCACCAAGTTGTCTTCAGTAATTAAATGCTTAAGCATGAAACTTTAGTTTATTATTAGGATGTAGTCGTAACCTGTTGAGGACGGACTGATTTTGCTATAAGACGCATTTCCCATAGACACCTGCCCGAGTATTCCTAAAACTCGTCTTCAACGCCAATTTTATATGCACGAAGTCTCGTTGAAAAACAATCTAATACAGTATTAGCGGTAGGATGCTTGTAAAATGAAGTGCACAACCAAATATTTAGACACTAAAAGTTTGTTTGTATATGCCAGGTATATATGAAATTTAAAATAAAGCTATTTCATTATACCAACTGGTCAAAATGAAGAAGAAAATCGTATAGGAAACATCGAACTTTACAAAAAGAAAATGCATGTATGTAGTTTAATCATTAATTTGCGTAAGTGTGCGTGTGTGTGTGTGTGTGTGTGTGTGTGTGTGTGTGTGTGTGTGTGTGTGTGTGCATGTGCGCGTGTGTGTTTGTATTTATGTTTGTCGTAAGCACTATAAACTGTCCTGTAAAGCATTTTCGTCTGTCATGTTCATTTTCAAATCGGGAAGCGAATGCCTCAGGCGGGCAAATGGCGCGTATACAACCCATACTACGTAGTATTATGCATCCAATAGAGAGAGAAAAAAAAATCAGAGTGGGCTCTTCACGCATATAAGATGGGAAACGTGGCTCACACATAATTCCTCACAGTGCATCGTCTTCAGCAGTTCCCATGGCAACCACAGATAAGCTCCGTGGATTCAACCAGGGGCGCAAATCTCGAGTTACAGTGTACGTGCTGTTAGCAGTAATAGCATTGTTGAACAGCAAGATGTTACTCGTTTTTGTTTGTTTGTTTGTTTGTCTGTCTGTCTGTCTGTCTGTTATATTTCTTTTCCAGGCAACAGTCGGAAATACAACCATGTGTCATTTTCAGAGCATCTGCAGTCCGCGTGTTCTTCGCCAATATGGATAGGACAGCGCATGCATGGAGTCGTAACGAAATACGCAGGGTACAAAATAGTAGGTGTATCACACTTAAGATAAACTGAAACTATTTTCTTTTCATCTGTTCTGCAAGCCTCGCCTCCGCTGTCTGCGCACATAATGTGTCAAGTGTGAGAACTATCAAGGGTGTGAACAACAGACACAAGCAATGGGTGTATTTAATCATGTACAAATACAAATAGTCCAGTGTGAAGTTTTCTTTTATGCATTAGACTACATCTCCAAAGATAAAACAAAACAAAAAGATGAGCTGACGTGCGGGAAAAATCAGACACTCAAAACTAGAGAAGAAACAGTATAATAAAGATATATTGTGCAGAGAGTTTTAGTACAAGGACATTAATGAGGCAGTCACGCATTATTAAGGCGTACTTTGCATACAATGAACCTGCACATTGCGATAACATGCACCACTGGTATTGGATTCAACATGCCCAAAGACACGCCACAAATCTAAGAAGCGCCGCAGTGCATCTCAAAGAGCTGTCATTTTCTCGAGCAGTAAAATGTGAAGGACAAAGCCCAGAGGCATTTCACCTTGAAAGAGGAGAAGAACGTGTACCTGTCAGATCCACTTAACCATTTAGTCATTCCTTTTCAGACGAGTTAAACTTGATTGTGCTTCATTCGCCCACGCAGTAATAAATCGCTCCTGAAGAGTTATACCAAGTGTTTCAAGAATTGACCAAGTGGCGAATGACAAGCTTCTCGACAGATAACGAACAAAAAGACAGCAATTTGATTGCCCTTCTTATATTTTCTCTTTTTTTTTTACTTTATCCTCAATATCTCTTCCTCACCCCGCCCTCTATCTGCCCCTATCTATCTTTCTATTCTCTGTATCTCTTTCTATTTGTATCTCTATCTCTTTATATATCTTTATCTCTAACTTGGTATCTACGTCTATCGTTATTTATCCCTCTCTCTCTCTATGTCTCTATCTTTATATCTATTTCTCTCTCTCTCTATCTATCTCCCTCTCTCTTTCTACCTACCTCTCAACGGGATGGGTTTATTACAATCAACATACTTATATTTGTCTTTTGTTTTGGTTTGCAATCGTATTTTTCTACCAACGTCAGATTTTGTTATTACGAAGGTATGTGTTACATTATTCCATTATCTTTAAGAGTGCAGTTCAGGTATAGTGCAGCATTCGTATAATAATGAAGAAACGGACGTCAAAAGATATATTATGAATTTATGATATAAACAAATAAATACTTGGGTAATGACTTCAATCAGCCACACAAGCAGTTTTAGGAGAGTATCCTAATAGCGATTAATGTGTTTGCAAATGTCATGCTCAAATGATATTTTGTCGGAAATGAAATAACTGAAATAACATGAAGATGGCCAAAAGAGACGATACAGTCACGCGTAGGGAACGAACACAAAATGAAGGCCACCTATTATGAGACTGTTTTGAATCACTCTGAAAGCATACTATCGCATTCGGTGTGCTTATAATGGCTCTTTTCTTCAGATCAAATCTCGGTCAGGGTTCGATGTATTCTCGAAATAGATCCCATCAAATGAAAATCACTGCAAGCGCTTGGAAAGAGATGCCCATTTATAAAGAAAAGGAGACAATTATGTACATGTTAAGGAGTCGGTGCAGATTCGACGGAAAAGACACTGAGACATGCATATAACTAATAATCATACATCATTTTTTAAAAGTATGGTATAGTTTTGGTTGAGATGATGGTTTGGGTTCCCTCTTGAAGAGTTTGTTTGCAAAAACCGATAAGTCCATATCTGCCAAATGGAGATATTTGCGATTAAAGGTCAAGAAAAATAAAGAGAATAATAAGAAAAAATTTGCTTCTTTTGACCATAACTTTAAAAATGTACCTTTATATGTAGTGACCAATATATCATTTAAAAGGTATTATTTTGTACTTTATGACAGAGACCGTACTTCAAAATCTTCAAAAATGGACTTATCGGTTTTTGCGAACAAACTCTTCACTTGTTTGTGAGATAATGAGAAACTTCTTGAATATGAAATCTGAAAGACCATGATTCTAAGAGGGTTTTTTTTTTTCCTCTTAGAATAGTATACTATGTAGAAATTCATAAGTGATTGCTTAGTATCTCGCAAAAAAAGTTAAAGGGACTGTACAGTACTGGTTGAGGTGGGGATTCATGTTTTGAACATTCCTAAGTAAGATAATGAAAAGCCTCTTATGAAATATGAAAGAGCATGTAATTTTCGGAAGGATTCAACGTTTATTTGATGAAAATTGGTTTTCAAATGGCTGAGATATCCATAAAAGTGCTAATAATAAAAGGCGACATGCCACAACTTTATTAGGATCTCTTTGTTTCACCTTGTTTTTGGATATCTCAGCCATTTCAAAACCGAATTTCATCAAATAAACTTTTGATACCCCTTAGAACTGCATGCTCTTTGACATCTCATAGAGTGGTTTCTGAATATCTCACAAAAAGTTAAAAGCTAAATCCTCACCTCGACCAGAACTGTACACACCCTTTAAAAGCTCAATCCTCACCTCACCCAATACTATACTATCACTTTTAGGGAGCTAGAAAATTTAAACAACCTTCAAACCTTCAAACAACACATAGAAAATTTAAGTTCGTTTGACTGTAGTTACCCACTAGAGAATTAGTCCGGAAAGGAACAAAAAAAAAAAAAAGACGACCACAAAAGAGAAACAAAAATGTCAAGGAACATCCAATATACTATCAACCAGATGAATTCAACCATAATTTCGGAAAATCATAATTTACAATTTCCTTTGCAACCAAGTGATACCGTCTAAATTACAAGACAGGTTATAATCTGCATCTGAAAAGAACAAATTATCATTAACCTATTATAGTTCGGACCATATCCTCTGTCTTTTAACTTACTCAATAGTGATATTTTCCTTTAAATAAAAATGAATAGACAGCATAACTTATATTATAAGCGAAAAGGACGATAAACACCAATTTACAAGATTCAAATACGGTTACTGTTCGAATTTCTACAGCTCAATTTACCATGTCACGATAACACGTATACTAAAGAAATGTCTATTAATCAAATAATGTAACTAATATATACTTAGAGGAAATTGTTGTCGTTATATACACTAAGCGCTTAAAGTTGAATAAAGAGGTAGAAAAATTGAACCCAAATGAGGGAGAATATTTTTAGGTGTGTTATAGTGTGTGTGTTTGCGTACAAGTAATCATAGTGCAGTGTTTCTGTATAGAGCGTATGTTTTTCTCTTTTTTTGCGTGTGTGCGTGTGTGTGTGGGGGGGTGGATGCGTACAAAAGGGGTATGCTTGTCTAAAGAGTTAAAACGAGAGGGGGAGAGGAGACGGAGGCGTGGAGTGATGTGATCTAGCTTGACATTGACGACAAAAACCACTGCTGTAATCTAGCTCCAAGCCGTAGTACAATCAGTCCGTTCCCTGTTTACATACAATATAGCTGATTGCGCAGACGCCGCCAGAGGACAAGCTTCACTACAGACAAGCTGCGTTTAGTATACCCAGCCTAATTAACACACTGCACATAATTACTACGGGAGCGATGCAACGTCTCTTTGGATTGTTTGTGCAGCAGCTCGTTTTGCAGCAGTCTTAAGAACGACGTAGAGACTTCAAAAGCATGCGGGAAGCCTTCGCCGATGCCTTTTAAGATTTCCATTATACATGGACGTGCAGCTCTCTGCTATGGTTAATGATATGTTACAAAATGTTCGAGCAGAGCGTAAAGACGACAGTGTGGATTGCTACGTCCACAGCTGCATGCTGCGACATACAATAAACATTAACTAATACCGTTTATCAATCCTTTGCTTATCATATAAAGCTACCTCTCTTTGTTACATTGTTATCAGTACTTTGTACTAGAATACTTACTGTTATTTTATGTTGCTACTCCTTATACATTACTGCTTGTACTACTACAACTACTAGTTCTAGTACTACTACTACTACTACTTCTTCTTCTTCTGCTACTACTACTACTACTACTAGTCTACTGCTACTTCTTCTTCTTCTTCTTCTTCTTCTTCTACTTCTACTTCTACTACTATACTTCTGCTACTTTAGTGCTGCTACCTTGACGTCTGCTGTATCTGCTGCTAGGCCTACTAACAATGTGACTAGTATTGTACGGACTTATGTTTGTAATGAACTAAAAAGAAAACACTCATCTAGTTATTGAAATTACAATACATTTTTTCTCTCTTTCTCTCTGCCTCTCTCTGCATCTCCTTCCCTCTCCATCTCTAGTGTATATCTTTAAAACTTCGGTTTCTTTCCATTATGTGCACGTTTCCGATATATCCAGTGTAATAAAACAAACTCTACCTTTTCTCCCTCTCTCTCTCTCTTTCTTTATTCTTCTCTTTCTTCTTCTTCTTTTTCTTCTTCTTCTCATTTCTGTATTTATGCGTACAAATTATATATATATATATATATATATATATATATATATATATATAAATACGTCTAAGTATAGCCTAGTTATATAAATTTTTTTCAAATCATCTATAATGTCAATTTTTTTCAGTAAAATATGGAATGATTGAATTAATCTTCCATAAGATTTTAAATGTGATGAAAAGCCATATTACAGACGTAACTATAGGCACAGGAACGTTGATTCATTAGAACAAATTTCTTAAATTCAGTTTGTGTTTGAGGAAAGTAGGCCTATTCTATTCTTTTGTCTATATCCATTGTCTTTTAAAATATTTTGTTTCTGTTGTTGTTTTAAGATTCACAGAGAATAAATTGCTGACTCAGTCTTTATGTTCTTGACCACAAACCTCTTGAAGTTATCCGATCTATTATGCAGGTTCACTATCATTGAACCCATACATCTAACATTTTGTTACCATGTTGTTTAATAATATTGTCTTTTCATATATGCCTTGGTAATATTATACATGTATATTTCCATGAAGTTTCATCGACAGATATTGTAATAAAAACTGAATGTATTACATCTTTATTGTCATTATATCTGTACGCCCCTATCTTCCCCCTTTCCTTCTTACCTTTCCCTCCCCACCGATTTTTTCTTCTTTTTATTCTTTCCCTGATCTCTTTACATCCTGTCTCGCTCTATTTTCCCCTTCGCTCATTATCTGCGCACACACGTAAGGCTCATTCGTTCCGGGACGACGTTAATTAATCACCTATCTCCTCCGTTCGTGTTTAGCATGTATTCATTAGGGGAACACACAGTTCAATCTCGGCACGTTTCCGTGCCCCCAGCTCATCTAAAAACCATCACCCTATAATAACAGCTGGGAGAAAAAAAAAGTTGACGTTCAAACGCCGGTCATCAAAACCACTGACGCCATTAGAATCACAGAAATAGATTAAGGGAGGCGGAACAAACGCTTCGCGTGAAGACGACTTGTTAATGATATTACAAGCATCCTTACATTCGTAAAGTTGTCACTGCAAATGCCATAATAAGACATTACAGCTGTATGGGTGGTATTCTTTTTCCTTCTCCATTTTGTTATAGGTTTCTCAAATGGCATTTTCCCTTACGGAGACAGCATTGAACATGCGAGGTGTCTGCAAAACATCAAGAGAAATTCCTGTACAATGCATATTAGCACTGCGTCTTTCTCTCTCTCTCTCTCTCTCGCTCTCTCTCTCCCTCCTTTTCCCAGTACGCTAAAATTATCTCTCTCCCCCTCTCTCTAGCTCTTTCTTTGTCTCCATCTATTTCTCTCTCCCTCTCCCTCCTTTGTAATGTCTTCTCTCTCTGTCTATATGTAATGATAATACGGTATCTGGAGTTTTTCATATTTCAATGAAACATAAGGATATTCTTATTTTTATCAGCAATGCTGATATGACCGCGTGTACTTGTAATTACAATTCTAAGGGAACATGATATTGTTATTAAATATTTGCACCAAATCAGCTCTCCTATCTAAAATACAAAGCAGACTTGCGGAGTTTTGATGGAATTTGCAACGATGATGTATCATGAAATACACGTTTTATATACGTAAAACTGATATAATCTATATCTCATATGTATAATAATCACTAATGATATCATTATACACATTTACATTACTATAAAGTTTCTCTGAAAAACCACAATGAGATACAAATACTTTGAGACACAACAATAATAACAGCATATTACTATAGTGATAATGTGACAATTCTCATACAGATGACATCAAAAGAAATGATGATAATGAGAATAATATGATAGCAAAAAAAAAAAATGCTAATTCTAAATCAGATGGAGGAAGAGTGTGGCTATTCAAAGAAGTAGGTTGCAACAGGTTGGAAGGAGTAGAGAAAAAATGCCACTTCTGAGAGAACCTTGAGGGATAATTTCAGCCCAACAATGTCTCTCTACAGCTGAATACAGCAGGCTTCATTTCCGGAATCCTCAGTAGAAGGGGGAGGGGAGGGGAAGGGAAGGGTTAGGGTAATCTTCATACGAGAATGTCACGACCCGAACTATGGTCATCGTACTTTAAACATGTTAAACGGCTGATATTGTAATCCCCCTGTATAACGCCATGGTGCTAACACTTGCATTGTATGTTAACAAAACTAAAACAGGAATGAACACGTACTCAAAATTACCTTCCAGTAATCTCCCTCCCCCCCCCCTGAAAAAAAAAAAGAACCAACACACTTCCATTCTGAGAATATCATTTCATTTTGTAAACCTTGAAATGGATGAAAATTCCTCTTTTCAACATTGCGCTAATCAATATCGTTTTGCGGTACTATAAGCAGCTACAGGCATTTCTGTATTACTCCTTCTTCTTCGGGGGGAGTATATTATGGAAATGTCGGTGTGTCCGATTTAAATTGTATTAATTCAAGACCTGACATCCATTTCAGGTTGCAAGATGATTAATCGAGAGTCTCAATACCCGTCAGCGCATATTTGATATCAACCGAAATTGTCGTACCCTATACAAATGAAACTGATAATTGAGCTCTGTAGGTTGCTTTGTTGCAACTTCAAGGACCTGAGGTATTTTGAATGCGACAAAGGTTACCCTTGATATTTTGATTGGCACCCGTTGTAATCAAAATCTGGTGCATCTATATTGTTCTTGTCATTAGAACATTCAACATTGCGTGTAATTAGCCTCCGGCTTCTTCCATTAATTAGTTAATCATTCTGCTCTCTCCCTGTACCTTTTCATTCGCTTCCTCATATACGAATATAGTTTTGTATATTAGTCGGTGTGTGTAATATCAATATCTCCTCTTATTCCACTCAATGTCTGAAGCATCAAACAAGTTCTGACGTCTATTGATCAGATATTGCAGTTAGGTCTCTTTCACGTTCATTTGTCCCGAGTATACTTGGGCAAAATGACTATGGGAAATGCGTTATGTATATAGCAAAATCAGTCTGCCTCAACGGGTTGAAGCATCGCGCGAGCGCGAGCGCGCACGCACACACACACACACACACACACACACACACACACACACACACACACACACATACACAGCCACATGCATTATAAATCATGCCATATTGGTCGTTGTTTTATAGCGATCTATTTTATCAAAAGAAAGCAGTGATATCAGCAAGTTGTTCCCGATCCTGATAATTTGAAATCGAGTTTCATTTGCACGTCTATTATTTTTTTCCCGGTATTAATGACGGACTACTTTTCCTGTGTTTGAACGTGATATTCTTGATATTTCCATGCCATGATAAGATTATCCATAGTTTTCAATTTCTGCTCTAGGTGGACAACCACGGTAGAAATAATCAAAATGCAATAATCCACCATAATGATTTCCATTTCATACTTCCTGGTAGAAGTCAGGAAATTATGTCATTTTCATTACAGAACCCGGAATCAAATATAATCTGTGATCTAGCAGTCACTTAAACATAAAAAGAGTCATTTGCAATCCTGTTGTTAATACATGTAATGATGAGAAATCACGTAGACATGCACACTCTCGCACTTATACACAACGCACATACATCCGACTGGACACACCACGCACACACACTAGCACACACTCATTATCTATCTCTCTGAGTCCTCCGACCTTTTACTCTCTTCGAATTTGCTCTCGCACTGTGCTTTACGTCTTTAGAGTGACGTCACATTTAAATCGGCTTGAAAGAGTACAGCCTGGATTTCTTAAGCAGCACGTTTCCAATTCATCTGACATATGTTTCATCTCTTCTCGTCTTTCCTTCTTTTTTCTTCTCTCTATTCTTGACTTTCAAACCGAAAAGCGCCATGAGCACCTCTTCAATGGATTTGTTTGTGTGTGTATGTGTGTGTGTGGGTGTGTTTGCTACAGAAGTTTACGCTATTATGATGACTACTATATTATAACAATACAATACATTTATTAGGCGCTTAATACGGATGTTTCTAAGCGCGCTTATTGTTATTGTTATAATATATCCTTACATTCATCGAATGCTAACAACAATCCTCTTTAAGATAATTGTACAAAGCTTTGATTAGGTTCTAAGAAAATCAAAAGGAACAATTATGACAAGTGAGGGATTTCATGATGACTGCTGTAGGCCTATATCAGTGATCAGGCAAGGTTTACTGGAATTCTTATAACTAGCAATGTGCTCTAAGGAATTGCTGATTTAAAGCTGATATGTATTCCAACATCGTATTTAAGAACCCGAAGATGCGCGGAATGACACTGTGCCGAGTATAGAGTCACTACTTCGCCACGTTGAGTTTGCAGTGCGAATTCTTAATTGTCTTTTAAATCTATATTTTATGTCTATATGAAAATACGTATATCTTATGTCAATTATCATTATATACCTTCAGTATAATAGTGTCTACTCTATTTATCTCCCTCTCCCCATCTCTCATATAATCATTTTATTTTTTTCTCAATCGCCGTATCTCAGTTCTGATCTCTTCTAATGTCTTTATGTCTGTCTGTCTGCTTGCCTATCTCTATCTGTCTCCCTTCCTTTCTCTCTCTCTCTCTCTCTCTCTCTCCCTCTACTTCTCTTTGATAGCTATCAATTTGCTTTCAATACCAGTCTCTTCTTCTCTATGTGAGTTCTCTCTTTCTATATATTTCTCTCGTAGAAAAATAATATACCGGTATATCGTTTCTACCTCGATCTCTTCTCTCTCTCTCTCTCTTTCTATATATATATATTTCTCTCGTAGAAGAATATACCTGTATATACCTCTTCCCCCCCCCCCCCCTCTCTCTCTCTCCTTGAAATAGTATCTCATACTATCGACATCTGGTAAAAGAGAAGTTGTGCACATCTCCGTCATTCTCCTATTTGCACAAGGCAGCGATCACTATGGAGATTCTTTCATACATTCGCGTCCTCACCAGGAGCGATTGTATATGCAGTAACGTCGACAAGTCGGAGTCCATTCATGCAGCATTAATGCTCGCAGACATGTCACTTAAAGGAACACTCAGCAAACATTCTCTGGTTGTTCGCGGGGAAAATTTTAGTGAAGCCAACGACAAAAACACGCACTGCTGTTGAAGTTTCTTTTTTAAATTGTTTTTATCATAAAATGTTTAGCGGGCTATTACAACTAAAGAAGGAAAAATGCATCAGTAAGTCAAGCTCTTGACATTAACTCTGCTCTGATAGTTGCCTGCATTTACTTTTTCTTTTTAAATCGATCCGGATTTTGCCACATTGCGTACACCCTTCATTGATAGAAAATTGTAAGAACAAGAACATATCAAAGACTGTCTGATTGTTTATCCAAGTCGTTCTTCATCTTAAATATACATTATGCTGTCGCCGTAAAAAAGAAAAAAAAATAGTGATAATAAAAAACTAAGGCACTACAAGATGAAGATAGTAATTTGTTGCGAAGTATCTGCTGCGGTGGAATCAAAGCAAACTTAATGTCTCACAGTCACTGCAACACGAACACAGCGAGACTTACCCGGCTAGTAAGGCCGTACCGCCGATCTCCTCTAGCAACTGGTCCCATTCTAGGTGCCCGTCAGGTGGCTGTAGATCATCCATGCTGGGTGAGTGCTCGAACACCGCACAATCCATCCTAAACCGCGCCGACAGATCTTGAAATTTCTCCCCGCCTCGTTGCTTCAGCCGTCGTGGGCCCGCTGCTACCGGTACTCGAAAGCGTCTACTGATGCAGCTCGTAGATTGAAGCCGTGAATCTGATCTCTGTAAAGTATGTTTTCCGGTTGCGTTACTGGACCGTAAAACTTATTCACTCAGGACAGTGGCACGCAGAATGTCTAGTGTTCTCAAGAACACGTGAGGAACAAAATTGGGGAGCCAAACAGGTAGCATAGAATTAAGGTTCGCCGTAGAGAAAGTCACAAGAAACTTTCACACCCGTGTACTGCATGACAAGTATTGCGTGTTATATGACGCACTCCCTTCTACTGCAGATGTGAACGCAGCACGGCGTGTAGATGTATTAATGAATACATTTGCGCACGCAGTGTGCTGCAAGTATGATACACAGAATATAGTCCACGTGAGAGTGCAATCGTGTGCACACTCGCTCTTTCAGCTGGGCGAACAATCGGCTGATACCTATTTTGATAGCTCTCATCTTTCTCTCTCTCTCTCCCTCCATCTCTCTTTCTCTCTCTTACTCTGTCTCTCTCCATCGTCCCACCCCTCCCCTCTATCTTTTTGCAACTGTCTTCTCTAATTTCTCTGATTGCGATATAGTTTTGTATCTTCGCCGTACGTGGTCGCATTTTGCCAGTTGGAAAATAGACAGACGCCTGGCGTTTGAAAATTTTGAATCTAAGTATAGTTATAGGCCTATGATATGGTAGTCACCTTTCATCTTGTAGCATTTAATGCAAGAGTTCTCAGTGTGTGTGTGTGATCCTTTTACGGTTTGCTAGCTGCTCCGATCCTTAAAGCCAACTACTTAAGTATTGTCTGTTTGTGTGTGTGTGTGGTTTTTTTTTTAACTTGGGTGGAGGTTTTTGAGGGAAACCACACAACATGGTTTGAATGATTGTTTCAGATTCAGTTTCAGTTTCAGTATCAAAGTTTTATATCTCCACTTGTACATAACAGAAAATAAGTATAACAATATCGAACATATTATTCACAAGTCATGAAAATATAGACAAAATTTCGCATTACAAATATAATATAATTATGAGAACTAATACATAAATATCATTACAGATCTTTAAATGTACAGGTGGAGGAGACCGTTATCAATAAGCAAAACGCTTGACTTGGACATCGGCCTCTGAACATATGATTTGTAACATTTTTTTTAATTTAAATAAAGGAAGGTGACGGACGTGATTATCCAGGGTATACCGACGAATAATGGGGGTTTACGCATTAAAGGGATGGTACAGTATTGGTTAAGATGAGACTTGGGCTTTTAACTGTTTGCAAGATACCAAGAAAACACTTATTATATAGTACAGAGCATACCATTTCAAAGTTTATTTTAAGAAAATCGGGTTTGGAATGACTTAAACATCCAAAAACAAAGTAAAACAAAACGATCGTAATAAAGTGTGGGTCCCACACTTTATTAGAATTGTGGTTTTCTTGTTTTTTTTTTTGATATCTCAGCGATTTCACAACCAGTTTTCACCAAATAAAAATTGAATTCGTCATAGAATGACATGCTCTTTCATAATTATTTCATAATCTCACCAAAAAATTCTAGAAACCTGAAATTACATGTAGGTCTCAACAAGAACTATACGGTCCCTTTAAGAATGCATGAACCCATTTCTATATTGGAATGATTTATACATTACCGTTTCTTTGAGCGAAGACTACAGAAAATATCAGCTTGTAGCAAAGGACGGTCGAAACGAAGTACATTAATTTTGTGAAGAGGGAAAACAGCTGTGGAAAATATTTCTTCGCACATCTTCACCCCCCCCCCCCCCCCTTCTCCCGCTTTAGTCATCCCTTAAATCCATTCGTATCTTGCCGGTAACAAGTTTTTGTTTTTTTTTTTCGTAGCATGATTCAGGGTCTGGCCTTGCTATATTTATCTCAAGTGTTACACTATGGTCCAGTAATGTGGTCAGTTGGTGATCCTTTACTCTGCTCCATAAAGGCATTTTCCAACGTCATAACATAAGTTATCATATCTATGCTGATGATATGAAGATTTTTTGACCTGTCAAGGAGGATGTTTTCGAGACAGCTCGTAAGTTTGAATCATGTGGTGTTGACATTTATAGGGATTGGATGTGTTATCATTCTTCATAGGGTCCTACTTAGTGACAGTAATTCAGAATTTACACTGCAAAAAAGTCCGGTATTAATGATGAAATACTGTGCTGGTGTTAAATTTCTGGTGCTCATTTCTGGTGTTAGATTATCACCTCCGGGTGTAACTACAAAACTCTTTTATTAATGGTCATTTGGTTACTGTTCTTCTTGCTACTTTTAAACTTCGACAAGACGGTCAAGAGCTTTTAGATAAAGAATTTAAAATTTGAGGGGGAAAAAAGGTGTGGACACAATTCATGCAACATACACCACAGTAAGTACCAGTTGGAGTGGTCTCCTCTTGACACTGGGTGGGTGCATTATATCTTTGATATTAACAACAGCAACATCACATCAAAACCGTGTGGTGTCATTGTTGAGTTTACCAGCGCAAAAGGGAAATAATTTATACTGCTGTGGTACCGTATAGATGTTGCAATTTGCAAGACCAAAACTTGTTCAAAATACCTTTAAACAGAAATGTCTTGAGCAAAACAAGTATGGTTTCATTAATACGGTCTAAGTTACAGAAAGAAATACCACTTGATGTTTGTAAGCAATTGCCCTGCCATAAACTACCAGATATCAGAATTTCACATATTTACTCACGTTAGGTTATTCTCACACTTTGCTTTCTCCCATAATAGTTTCATCCTCACTTCTCAGTCCGTCAAGGATTTTGGAGTAGCTTTGTATAAGCATTTGAGTTTTCAACAGCAACATTCACAATTCACGTGTTGCTTGGGGTGTTTGTAAAATCGGGAAAATTACTCGATCAGTCTTCCAATGACCGTCTGATTCATGCATTAGTATGTGCTATTTCATCTTGATTACCGTAAAAGTGTAACCCCCTTATCGCTGGACTTCTTTTGTTTTTTAATTACAACACCGCTACGAAGAATTCAAAATGGAACTGCCAAGTATATGAGCATTGATGAGAGGATAGGCTCATGACCCTTACAAATTGATCTGATCATAATGCTCAGGTACCGCCATTGCCTCCCCGTACATCAACGTATCATTTTTTATTCAATTCAATTTTCAATTCAATCATAGTTTATTTCCAATCAACGAAAATCAAAAACATAGTACAATGTATACATGTCATTGAATGATATTGTTGAAACGCTTGCAAAAGATTCATGTAATATACGAGACAAATTACAGAACAACATATATGTACAATAATAAAGAGGAACACTGTACAAATACTACGTGGGCGAGCGGAAAATAAATTCGGTCATGGAAAATAGTGATCCACTAAAAAGCAAAGCTTGTCGGACGTGGATCGCTGGATAAATAATGAGTGAATGATATACTATTCTCTAAGAATATACATGTAGTTATTTTGAGATACACAGGTGGGGAAAAAAAATATAGAATACCAATGCTATAGTGCCCGGACACTGTTCATTGAACCACGTGTACCGGGAAAATATGACAAGGACAATACATTCGTACACACATCCAATTACCCACACGCAAATACACTGTTGGACGCGAGACAGTACCGAGAGGAGAGAAGACGGTAACAATACAAGTCTACGAAGAACAATAGACAGGAAAGGAAAAGGAGAGAAGAAAGAAGAGAGGTCTGCACACAGAACACGCCAAGTGCTGCGCCATCAGGACAGGTGAAAGCTCAAGCATAAATTATAGCAATTTAAATTATCTAAGATAATAAGTAGAAAGTAAATGTTTTCTGAGTTTATATTTAAATGTGACAAATTTGGGGGAATCTTTTAAACTATTATCTAAATTATTCCAAAGTCTGGGTCCGGTATAAAGAAATGTATTTTGGGCATGTGCGGTTCTCATTAACGGAAGAGGGAATTCGTCGGATCGTCGCGTGGGATAGTTATGAACATGACTGTTTCGATGAAATAAATCGTGGAATATTTTAGGGCTTGTAGTTAAGTTGCCAAAACTTGTCTTTAAAATTAGACTTTTTTACGATCCTCTCGGTCTTTAACACAATCTCCTTATTCTTCCTGTCATTCACTCTGCAGTTACACAGTGAAGTAATCCTCCCACCGTTTAATATCTATGTGAGTTTATCAGAAAAATGTGTGTAACAACAACAACAACAAAGACAACTAGTGTTTCATTTTTTTTAATGAAAAATAAAACAGAAATCGAGATTTTTATGCAACCAATTCTATCAGATAGTTAAAGAGGACGGCGAGAAAGAACAACCAGTGGATGACATGCACCTGCTTTGACTTCATTTTGCATATCGCTTGCGGGTGCAAGAGGGATTTCGTATACCTGTGTTAATGAGGAGATAAAGAATCTCCTACGGAACAGAATAGTCACTCAGAAATTCATGAAAGCGAAATCCCCATTTGCAAGGAAATCAATATTCGGGCTGTTATCCATTTTATAGTTGCCTCCATATATCCAGGGTCTGCCGACTTTCTCGGTTTTTTTTTTTCTTATTCTGTATAGGCTTGTTTCCCTTTTTGAGGTACCTTTTTTTGTCAAGTTTAAGCTGTTGGGGACAACATTAATCATTTTCTCAAAGAAATCAGACGTGGACAGAGAGAGAGAGAGAAAGATGGAGGAGGAGAAGAAGAAGAAAGAGAGACTGGGAGAGACGGAGAAAAGAAAGTATGTGTGTGTGTGTGTGTGTGTGTGTGTGTGTGAGGTGAGAGAGTTCGTGTGTTTGTGTGTTTGAGAGAGAGAGAGAGAGAGAGAGAGAGAGAGAAATAGAGGGAGAGGGAGAGAGGGGAGGGGCAGTGAGAGAGAGAGGCAGAGAGAAGGTAAGATTAAAAAAAAAATCTAGAGTGTAATAATTGTCTCACCACCAAACACGTTACATCATTCCATTACACCTGGTATAAAGTCGTAGTTTATAAAAGGAAGATTTTTTTCTAACTTTCAATTTCTTTAACGGTTTTCCTTGCAATCAAGTAGGCCAATTCTATAAAGATTTAAAATCTAGCATCTGACGAATTCATGAGAAATTCATTTCTGAAAAAAAAGGAAAAAAAAAAGAAAAAGAAAAAGAGGAGTTATTTACCCGACACTGTGCGGCCTTCATGAAGACTCATCACAATTATTATTATGACTTACACCCTTATTGATGACTTACACCCTCACACCCTTAACTTTTAACATTAAGCCGATTTGCTTTTAAATGAAAAAGGAAAAGAACGTTGCAGGCATAATTTACCATTTGCAGATGAAACAAAAACCCAGCATTAGTGCTTCAAAAATAGTTATCAATTGTAAGTCAGGGATAGAAACAACCACTGTAAAAATTGGAATCCGTTTAATCGATGTCAAGTGTTGTTAAACACACAAACATAGAAAATATGGACAATGGTTATAATAAGAATGTTTCCAGACTAAGCCGTCTACAGTTATGGTTTAATTGGAAAAATACTGATAATATCTCTTTATATTATAGGCTTTCTTGCAAAAATTTTACATGGTATAGGATTTCTGTGATACAACAGACCTACACATATGCATCAATGTGGTATGTTGAACATTTTTAAATCACTGCTCCAAAAGGTAAACAGGACCTTTGAGAAAAGTTTCATTCCATCAGGTACTTATGCCCATGATAGTTGGTATCTTTTTTGGTCCATCGCCAAGTTCAGTCATAATTGTCCAAGCTCTTCGTGCAGGTGCACTAAGTCAGTGTTCTCTCATCATAATAATGTTATTAGTGCCCATCGATGATTTAGGCCTAATGTTGGCTGTCGGGGAGGGTAGGAGGTGACAATCAATGTTAATGTATTATTTCATAATATTATTTTACAATGATTAATCACTATTCCATTTTTCTCCTTTTTCTGGTTGACGGTAATCTCTCTTATTCTATATCGTTGGCTCTCCCTGTTACTCTTTACTGATCTACAGTATATATACGCCCCCTGCCTTCCTCTCAGTATATCATCTCCCTATTTTTCTTCCTCATTCTCCCCCTCTTGGGCTTGTACAATTCAAGTCACTTTAAATATTACATTTCCATTCGTCCAGGGCACGAAACCAATTCAAAATACAAAGTATCCATTACACAATCATCATTCTGTCATTTTGTAGAAAGTACTTATAAAAGTATGATAAACTATAGGTACAAAACCGAGAGTAACAATGCACACTTTCGAAAATAAATCATAAACAGGAAAGGTTTACTGGAATAGGAAAAAAAAAAATCGCCCACAGAAAAGCAAAGTTTGTGAGACTTGAGTCACATGTCATGAGACGTAATAATTATGGATCAAATATATTATATTATATTATATTATATTATATTATATTATATTATACCATAATTATATCATACCATGTTATTTATATAAATGCGAAATCAAATGATAGAAAAAAGGAAACTAAAATCATTGTAAACAGTAAAATTATTTTTATGCATCCCCTAAAACAAAACATTACTTTGTTTTATTTTCATTTTTTATACATTATGAAAAGAACGGCAATTACAGTGTTACAAGCTGCAGACACGGATTTAGCCGTGTGTACCCGGCAAAGACAACACATATCTGTAGGCCCTACTTACATACAAAGCTATACATACATACACACACACACACACACATACACAAACACGCACACACACACACACACGTATAATTAACACATTCATACATACTAAAAAAAATATTAAAAAAATAAAAAAAATTAAAATGTAAAACTGGAGTGGCATCGAGACAAGAAGACAAAAGCAAACGTGAAAAGAGAACAAAACGTTGCAACAATATTGGTCCCGTACAATCATGTCTTGGATTCATGTTAATGGCTTTTGTTCCGTTGGGTACCTTGAAGCATAATCATGTATCTCCATACTATAAGTAGTAAGTATAATAATCCATATAACATTACTGATGCGTCTTCACGGAAGCCACAATGTCTGGGATATAGAATAATGTCTGGATCCAGCATTGAGGAGACACTGTGTAGAATGATAAGTATGTAAGCAGTAAAGCGTTGAATGGGAAAATGTTGAAAAGGATCGACATATTGTCTCTCTAATCTTTTGATGTTTGGGCAGATATGAAATCATTTCACGCTAAGCTAAAGTTGCCCTTCTATTCATTATGACAAGGAAAATATTTTAGAGTACGAAGTAGAAATAAATTGAAAGTTAAGATATACTGCAAACGTCGGCTTTAAAGCACAGGGGCGGATCCAGGATTTCCGGTTTGTTTGTTTGTTTGTTTGTTTGTTTGTTTGTTTTCAAGGGGAGGATCCTTTGCAAAATGAAAGGGTGCGTATTTCTTGAATAAAAGATAGAGTGGGGACGTACGCCCAGGGAGCCCCCCTCTGCATCCGCCACGGAAGCACATTTTTCTTTCCCTTAATGATCTTCGACTGATTGATATCAAGAGTGCAGCAGTCAAGTAGAGCATAATCAGTGACGTTTGAATAAAATTGAACACTCCGGTCACAGTAGTTTGGACGTTATCAAAGTGTTTATGGATATTAATTGAATGAGTGCAGCAGTGTTAGTAGAACAGATATTAGATCAGTGAAGTTTGAATAAAATCGGACAATCCGTTCAGTAATTTTGAAGTTTTAAAGTCTCGAAGCCATCGGTAGATGAAAGACTATAACTGCACAGTAACTCTTGACCTAATCGCAGATCGACGATATGAAGAAAATATGAAGAAAATAGGAATAGATTGGCAGTTGTCTTGGCTCTTGCAGAAACAGGGGGAATAATGTTGCTCTTCCTTTTCAAATCTAATGCCAGTAACAAATCAAAGGAATGTGTACTTTTAAGTTAAAAAGAAGAAGAAGAAGATAAATAAAGCATCAGCAGTGAGTATTGTTACGAGAAAAAAATTGTTTCAAACTGTTCAAACTGTTCATCAGACAATAGTGTTGGCTCAGTGAGTAGAGCGGCTGCCCTCACAATCGGAAGGTCGTGGGTTCAAACCCCGGCCGCGTCATACCAAAAGACGTTAAAAGATGGGAGTTGCTGCTACCTTGTTTGCCATTCAACAGTTGAAAAGGTTAGAGCAACGTCGATCTGGCGCTGCTTAGTGGCTGCCGGGCCCACGATCAATTGGGCAAAAAGAATTTTCATTCTTGGACAATAAATTTTGGAGTTTATATCCAAAACAAATATTACATTATTATTATTATTATTATTATTATTATTATTATTATTATTATTATTATTATTATTATTATTATTACTATTACTATTACTATTACTATTACTATTATTATTATTATTATTATTATTATTATTATTATTATTATTATTATTGTTATCATTATTATTATTATTATTTAAGGAATATCGGACAATCCGTTCAAAAGTTATGAATCTTGGATGTTTCTGCTCAGTCATGACTGGATGTGAAGACTATTATTTATCTTGTTATGTCACATTATGTACACGATAAAGAAAGTATAAAAAGTTCATGTGATATATTTTCACGTTTCTCGCATAACAAAAGAACACTCATCTTCCCTTTTTCAGAAGGCAGGGGGAATAATAATACCCATGACATGCGTCAGTAACAAGTCGAAGAAATGTGAACTTTATTCCAAAAGTAAAGTTTTGTGAAATTCTCTTTTTATTTTCCTTTATCGTTGTACGCATGTGACATCATAGTTATACACTGTACCAGGTAGGAGTAAGTCTTCTCATCCAACAGTGATTGCGCAGATACTTTTAGAATTCATAACTTTTTAACGGATTGGCGGATTTTCCCCAAACTTTCACTATTTTACAATGTGTTCCACTAATATATTGTTGCATACTCTATAAAATCCATTTGTCATTAAGGAATAGTGCCATCTACGTTTACATGGTTAACATCCTATATACAAACATGGCGCTCCCCATAGTCAAGGAACTTGTGCTGATGGCTGTGATTTTTTCCGTTCTGGGGAGTTGTCATGGCATGATCGATGGTTTATATTGTGGCAAGAAAAGTTGCTATGATGGTGAGTAAAGAAAATTTGTAGTTTTTTACATTAATGATTAGATTTCGCATGCCACAACCAAGCAAAAATTTGACTCGTTTATGCCCGTATAACGAGAATTTGAGAACAGTCCCACGCACTCCTAACGACGTGGTGTTAGCCAGGCGATTGCAATCGCACTGTACAGCTCTGTGAATGCAATACACAATGTCAATGTACACACTTGTCACTTGTCTAGATGTCTTAGGCCTTATACTGTAAATAATAATTGTGACCCGCCACAACAAATCAAAAGGATCCTAAAGTCGCTGACGGCTGAGCCGAAAAAAAAAAAAAATCGAGTGTGAAGTTTGATCATCAAAATCGGCCAAAACGCGAAACGATTGGTTTCCTCTGATTCCTGTTTTTGGCATACATTGTAACAGGTTGATTGTAAGTTTGTAGATTCTAGGCTCTGGTGTAGGCCTGCACAAACCTGTTAATTGTCATTGTGTTAGGGCCTAATTCAAATTTATAGAGAAATTTCCAAGCTTTGTTATGAATTGGTAAGTCACTGAGTGTGATGCAAATTTTTGCACCAAAGCTAATTCATGATTACTTTTCTTGCAAATGGCCTGTAGCAATGTCTTTCTCCTGGTCTGGGAGACACAACATGTGCAGACACAGCACAACCACTGCAGAAAATTAGAAGAAAAAAAAAAACAAAGAAAGAAAGAAAAAAAAAATCACTTGTGTGAATGTAGATCTAAAGAACGGAATAGCTGAAACAGCTACAGGTTAGTGAAGTTTTTTGGTACATTGTACTGCTATCTGCATTTCCTGATATACTGTATTGATTGATACAAGTTCAAGTTGTATTGACAGTTTTGGGTGGGGTTGGGCATTTGATCTAAATATGTAAACTGGGCAAGTTGAAAACTGAGTCGGATGTGCAAATGTGGCACTCAGAGGTGTGATTTGTTCTTTCTGAATCTGAGTTCTGGGAACCTGCAACTCGTATACAAGCCCCAGGTTCCTGTAACATGCATTTACTGTATATACCCTTTCCTTAAAAATGCAGAAGAATACTTACTACTATTAGACATGCATGCCAACTACATGTAGATACATGACAGTACATTTGTAGGTCAAAAGAAGATGGAAGAACATCAACATAGAACATCAATGTACAGTGTACTACCACCACAAAGAAGAAATGCTTAAACACTAGATTTTGTTATATTTTCTATTTATTACTTTCCAGTTCTTGGCATTACAAGAGATGCTTCCAAGGTGTGTATTTTTTCTTTTCTCTTCTTTTTTGTTTGTGTTTTAATAAATTTGTATGACAGTAAATTGAGTTTCTGTTAGAGAGATAAACCTTCTGTCGAGATGATAAAACATCTCAACGGAAGAATTTCATGAATTTGAATAACAAAGCAGTACCCGCTGCATGCTATAAGGATTAGAACCAACACTTGCTGTCGGGCGAAAGCTCGGTGGTCTAGTGGAGATGATGCCTGTCCGGTGATCAGGAGGTCGTAGGTTCGAATCCTGCTCGAGTATGTACGCCCATGATTTTTTATCATGGCTACTACTAAAACACTGATCAATTCAGTGCTTATTTCATCGATGTAGGGCAATTTGTCAATCAGTTGCAACGAGATAAACCTTGCTTAACTGTTCCCAAATATTTCAATCTGTCTTCCCACTCCATTTTGAAAGTTACAGTGTATGTTCAAACAAATGAATTTGGTACTATATATACATAGGGACTCATTTTTTTTTCTCTCTATCTGAAATCATACAGCATGCTCTTTGAAAAGAAGGCTATTTTCTTTGCATACAAAATGAACATGTACATGTATATACATATTTTTTCCATTTTTCTTTTTAGATAAATAACTCGTACCTCGGCATCAGATAAAATGACTGTCCCTTTACAGCTTTCATAGTTCATTGAAATACTAGCATGAATATCATTATTTTGAATTTGTACTTTCTTTTATGCCTGAAGAGATTTTATAGTATATTCTCTGTTATATTATCATGCTGCCGTGCATTGATTATTATGCTGTGATTAAAACATTTGTATATAAAAAACTCTTTGAAGTTGACAGAGATTATGTAATGGCTGTGTTGTTCATCAATGCATTCTTTAGTAAACGTACAATCTAGCACTGTAATATCTGTGTAAATATCAGTAGTATTGAGTGCAGGGCTGTTTTATTCATGCCAATATCATCATACAGTACTGCATGTGTTCATTCTTTCCATTAGGGTGATGTGGCTAAGGCCTACCGCCAGCTGGCGAGGAAATATCATCCGGACAAATACAAGGTGAGAGATTTCTCTCACTTCAAAGAGGCTGAATCCGCGTGTACATTGGTGTATAAGTGTATTTTGGAAAAGGCAACAAATATCAAATGAATTACTGGTACTTGCATGTTCAAGACATGTCATCCCCTTGGACCCCCTCCTCATCCTGACTGTCTCAGCCATCTACCAATTTATGCAAGCAATAGTTTAGAAGATGTTGTTCTCTGATTGGGGAATGGATCAGTGCTGTTTTTTTTTTTTTTTTTTTTAAACAGATGTAATTTTGTGTGTGTGTGTGTGTGTTTTTTTTTAATTTGTTTCAGATTATGTTTTACGGCACCTAATAAGAAACATTAATCTATTAATCCCTGGCTGTCTATGGTTTTACATTTCAAGAAAGACTGTGACATAAGTTGTATATCCCTATCATATCAATGCCTGGATAGGTCCTGGGGCCTGTACAGAATATGATAAAATTTTGCAAGACCAAGAGCATCAATCCTTCCAAGGAAAATTCTTTGAATTTATATCTGGAACAGAGAACTGCCAGAATTTAAATGAATTTTTTGTTTTGTTTTCTTTTCTTTTCTTCGACTGTTGTAAGAAATTACAGTATAACTTGTTGATATTTTTTTAACCCCCCCCCCCACCCCCATCCAATGTAAATTCACACAAACCCACAAATACTAGTACATTTTCACCGCTTTTACTCTCTTGTCTGAAATGTTTTTGCCTGCAATACAGGCTGCTGATGCGGAAGAGAAGTTTCAGGCCATAGCTACAGCATATGAGATCCTACGTGATGAGGAGCAGCGCAAAGACTATGACTTTATGCTGGACAACCCAGGTAAGATGACTTTACTTTTATAAATATAATCACACCATCCCCACTTTGTTCCTCTATTCATTTTTCGTCCTTTCTTTTTCCAATGCCCACATTTCTCCAAGGTCCCGATGCATGTAAACAATTGCAGTCAAACACATACAAGGAAGTCAGAAAATCAAATGTTTAAGTTCAAGTCAAGTATCAGCAATCCAGAATTGAGTATTCACTGTTTTTTTTTTTCATTTTCTGACTCTACGATTGTATGTTTGCCTAAACTTTTAAAGGATTTCATTGGATTTCAGTCAAATTTTTACTGTTGAACTCGTGAGATTTTACTCTTTTAAATGCGCCCTCACTTTTTTCCAACCCTCATTGCAGACGAGGTGTATCGTCATTACTATCGCTACTACCGTCGCCGGGTGGCGCCCAAGGTAGATGTGCGTATCGTCATCGCTGTCTCCATCACTGTCATATCTGTGATTCAGGTAAGGGGATACTTTTTTCTTTTCTTTTCTTTTTTGAAATCGGGGGGGGGGGGAATTGAAAATGATATCTATTATTATTATTATTATTATTATTATTATTATTATTATTATTATTATTGTGACTATTATTATTATCGTTATTATTATCATTATTATTATTATTATTATCGTCATCTTAATTATATTACCTCAGCCAAGGAAAGAGATTACAATATTGGCATTTGTTTGTGTGTGTCTGTGCAAACTAAAACTCAAATACAGTAGTTGTGAATGGATTTGGATGAAACTTGCAGGTAGAGTTGATATCATTCTCTGATATTGCATATGGAATTAAAGTGGACAAAACATATATATGCTATTTTACTGTGCTAAGACAATGCTATAAATATGTACAATGCTATAAATTAGTCATATCTGAAGCTGGCACTGCAATAATGTTTTTGATCACTTTCTTATAATCACACTCCAGCACGATTTATCATTAAAAAAAGATAATAAATAAAATAATGTAGAGTGTACTACAGGGGAGCCCTTTATAACATGGTTGCAGGACTGCCAATTTTATCATGTTAAAACCAGTACTTCGTTGTAAATACTTGGTTTATACTTAAATTGAGACCAGCTAAATACAGTATGGAAAGTATGGACTACAGAAATTACCTCATTAAAAGTCTTACTTCATTGTAAACAAGCTCACTGGAATGGGGTTTCCCTGTCCATGGAAAAAAGAAAAAAAAATTATTTCCATAATCAATAATAATTGTTTGCCATGTTGTAATGTTGTTGTTTTTTTTTTACATTGTAATAATTATCATTATTATTAATAATATTTTTTGGGAACTAATTATGCCTTAGATAGTGATTTATTCTACCAAATATCTGGCATGTTTTATTTGTTTTGTTTTTTGTTTTTTTTTTTTGTTTTTTGATAGGCTGGAGTACATTGTCCTAGCCAGCTTCAGAGAAATCATGAAAAAAAATTATCAAAACAATTATTTCACATTTTGTAGATTTACTTGCCATGCCTGGATCCTTTTGGCAAAGGGCCAAAATATTTGCTATTATTTGTTGACAAATTTTCAACTATGTTTTAAAAAGTCACATAAAATCTGTCTCACATTCTTCATGTATGTCTTGTGTGTTCTCTACAGTACCTCAGCTGGTGGTCCAGGTACAATTCTGCCATCCAGTATCTGGTCACCGAACCAAAGTACAGAATAAGGGTGAGATCACTGAAAGAAAAATAAAAATGAATGTACACTGTACGTGTGACCCTGCATCACAAAACCCAACAAAAAGTCGCCAGACATGGATTTTTAGTTAAGGGCAGATATTGAAAGTGCAGATTCTAAGCTTTAAAATGATGCATGACTCAATTCAAATGGATGCTCCTATCTACAGTATCTACACTGGAAAACTGTCAACCAAGAATTGGGATTTGTTGAATGAATATCGGAGGTATTTCTTGTGAGATAGGAATGAATTTGTTTTCTAAGTTTGAAAATATTAAGCAGTGAAGAAGTTTGAAAATATTCATTGGCAAAGATTGTGAATGAATTAATAGGGGACGTAAGAGCTCATATGTGACCCGCTACAACAAAAGGATCCTAAAGTCGCTGACGGGTGAGTTTGAAGTCAGATCACCAAAATCTGTCAAAACGTTCAGATTTCTGTTTTTACATAATTTTGTAGTCTAATGTATCTTCTATCATCTGCTGAAATTTCAAAGCTAAATGATCAAAGGAAAGGCCTGAAAATAGCGTTTTTCTGGGCCGTGCTTGGCTCGCCCATCAGCGACTTTAGAATCCTTTTGTTGTAGCGGGTCACATATGCCATCTAATTTGCACATAAGGTTGTCACACACTGATTTCTTCAAAAAAAAATATGATAAAACTTCAGAATTCCTTAACGTTGAATGGTACTTTACATCCAGTGTTGACTTTATTTATTGACATGTATGTATTCATTTATTTATCCATATGTTTTATATCCATGTTATTTATTTTTTACTTATTTATTCATTTGTTATTTATTTATTTATTTATTTACGTATGTATTTATGTATTATTATTTCATTAATTGTTTTATTTATTTTTTATTTTTTTCTTCCCTTTATTATGTTAATAAAAGCCTATGGTCATCATACAGAGTGAAATTCCACTCTATGTATCATGTCTTCATCGATTCCCATGGTGGGGGACGTAACGTACACTAATATACACTCTTCTCTTATCTTTTCCTCCAAGGCTCAAAGTATTGCCAAACAACAGGGTCTCTTGAATGACAACATGAAGTCAAAGGGAAGAAGAAACAAGGTAAGTTCTCTGGGGTACAATTTTGACACACTCGCTGCATCACAATGGGCATAATGATGTATTATACCTGACAGCTCTTGTACAAGCCGTACGTACTTTTGTATACTACATCTGTCTGTATGCATGTGTGATACACATGTTCATTTTTAGTGCTTCAAGCACTTCTGTGGATGATATGCTTTGTAAATAACCATTAGTACTGTGTATTATTATTATAATCATTGCATTTAAATGTACTGACAAATACTTTATTTAATTACAGAGATGATTGAGATGCCTATTCCATTTGAATATGTATATATATATTTTTTTCTTCCTTTCTTTTTTCCTTTCTGCATACATTGCTGATGGTTCTTCATCTTACAGGGCTGTACTGTTAAAGATATTAAACATGAAAGCAAATTTTCACTGAACCTGAAAGGTTTTTGGTATCATCTACTATCCCATGGATTGAATTACAGACAGGAGGGTCCCCCCACTCTCAACTTCTAATCCTCAAAGTTCTCTGTGAGAAATGTTGGTGTAATATGCATGTAATGTACAGATGTACGCCAGCATAATTCAGGGGCAGCTGGATCCTGTTACATTGTTTAATATGAGTTGCATATTTACAGAGTATACATGTAGCTACAGACATGTGCAGCTGTTATTTATAATCAATATCGCAAACAAAAGGTTGCACCCAGTTCTACTGGCAGGTGTCCATATCATATGTCAAGTATGGATCAATATGACATGGTTGTCATGGTGACAGATGTGGAATGCCCATGAATAATCACTGGAGTCCTCTGTTCATTTCTCACTAATGCTATTAAAAATGCTCTCTTTTTTTATAACACAGATTGTAGAAAAACCTACAACAGTGCAATCATTGGTATCTGAATTAGCATTGATGATATACCTCCAAAAAGGAAGAGTTACATTTTCTTTGACAGTGCCAGGGTTCCGTTTTATCAAAAGATATAATCTGTTATAAATTTGCTTACCACAAAGGCTGCCATAGAACTACTATAGAAATCAACTATTAAACCACTTATAACTCTTCACAAAACAGGGCCCAGAAGTTAGAGCACGGGCACTGAAATTGAAAATGATGACGATTGGCATTGAAATACCAGTAGTCAATGATGTGTAGAGTACACACTTCAGTGTACATGTAACTCTCAGCTTGATTTGATAATCCATTTATTGTTGTTGCAGTCGGGGTATACATCCTGGGTTTTTTTTTTGTTGTTGCAGTTGGGGTATACATCCTGTTTTTTGTCCCATTCTTGGCAAAGCTGGCGTGGTAAAGATTAACATGTTGAAGGCTAGTCCCAAGAATAATTGGACTGATGCTTTATTATATGGGAAGTGAATGTTAGAGCAAAATCAGCCTGTCCTTGATTAAACCATATACTTCAGAGCCTCCTTTTCCAGAATCTGTACTTTCTTTCCAATATGGGTTTAAATAGGAGAGTCCATTTCAACTGAGATATACAGTTGAACCTCTCGTATCCGGACAAGTCGGGACCGGGGCTCATCCGGATAAGGGATTTGGCCGGATACGGGAGACTCAATGCTTTATACATGTACATATACATGCACATGTACTGATGTAGCCCATTGTAGTACCACATGTAGTAATGTGTATACTGCAACCTTTTCATTGTTACATTTGGGGATGTTTCGGGATGTTGAAATGTCTGAAGGTAAGCAGTTTGGAAGGAAATTTGATGCAATGTATGTTAAACATATTGGAAGTAATATGTAATTCATGTGTGTTTGGGTAGGAGTTCTCAAGGAGTTGGGAATCCCCCTTTCTTCCCGTAATTATTAAAAAAAAAAAATCATGGCGACATTGCGTCCGGATAATAGAGAGATCCGGATAAAGGGAGGCCGGATAATAGAGGTTCAACTGTACATCATTTTAACCTGTTGAGGACGAGTCCCAAGTGTACTCGGGCAGGTGTCTATGGGAAATGTGTGTCGTGTCAAAATCAGTCCGTCCTCAATGGGTTCAGAGTTCAGAGTCTGCTCTCAATAGAATCTGCCCTAAACCAAGAATTAAATTTCTAGGGACTTTTTGTTGGTTTTGTGATGCAGGGTCACACTTAGCATCAGGACTAAAGTATACTGTTGTATATAATCATGTGTTGTTTGAAAAGTGCTTAGGAGTTTTTGTTTTGTTTTGTTTTGTTGATTTTTGGTTTTTTCTTTTAGTGCTGTATAATAATGTACTCTTCATCAAAATAAAGTTGATTTCTTTACGTTATTGTTTGTTCTCTCTGCTATCATGAAATATTAACATGAAAAGTTAATGATATTCTTTGTTTGCTGCAGGAAGCTATACGAGAAAGGGAGGAAGCCATCTTGAAAAAAGTGGTAGAAGAAAATGCAGACATAAGGTACATATTAGAGGAAATAGACATGATCTATCTCTTTTTCTCACCCTCTTTCTCTTTATCAACCAGGAATGGCAATCTATGCCTTGGCAAAATGCAAGAAACAAATAGAGAGCAAGAATATGCATTGTAAAAAATATAAGCCGTGTGATTATGGTGTTCGTGACGCAGCTGTTGTGGATCGTTCATAGCAGGTTCAGCAGCATGGGGATGAAATGGTCACTTCTGTATGAACCGGTGACACAACATTTGATCCTGCTACAATTGCTTCAGTCGCATTTTCTCCAAGGACTTAGGGTTGGGGTTAGGGTTGTCATACAGTTTTAGGTTTAGTTTTATGTGAGGATTTGAATTGTTTTTTAAGGGTTATGTTCGTTGGTAGGGTTTACATGTATGTCTGGCTTTATAGCGTGCAGATATGGCATGGAAACAATTGTCGCAGGAGCAATTTGTCATCGAGCCGGATGAACTATCTCAAGAGTCAGTCCTCATGTTTTAGAATGGCACATCAGGAACTTGAATACAAACAAGTTCTTTCATTAGTCTGAAACCCCTCATATACTCCATATAATTCTGTTTAACATTGTCATATAATATATGACAGGACCTTTGATAGGATAGATTGTCTCAAAGTTGCATGGAAAGGTGGATATAATATTATTATATCCACCTTTCCATGCAACTTTGAGACAATCTGTCCTATCAAAGGTCCTGTTTACCTTTGGTAACAGTGATTAAAAAAAAAAATAAATTCAGGGTACTGTATGACATTTAATGCATATATGTAGGTCTGCTGCACCACAAAATATCCTAAGTAGATATCTGTATTTTCTCAATACATTGTAAACCATAACTGTAGATAAACAACAACAAATAAGACCCTCAAACTCATCCCAGTTTTTATTTGATTCCTGGCTGCAGAGGGGGATACCGGAAGCCGAAGGTCACAGACGTTCTGTGGATCCAACTCATTCTACTGCCCGTGACGATAGTGCAGTACATCTCCTGGTATGTGCGATGGCTGTGGAAATTTACGCTGTGGCAAGAGCCGTATGGACTGCAGGAGAAACATTACATTATCAGGAAATTTCTCAGGATTTCTCAGTTACAGTATGAGGTGAGTATCCATCAGTGTGAAAACCGTATGTCCCCCCCCCCCAAAAAAAAAAAAATAAAATAAAAAAAAATAAAATAAAATAAATAAATAAATACAATGGTACCCCCTGCAACGATAACTTTAAAAATAGTGAATCAATCCAAACACAATTTCAGGGTATGAAACTGTACCTCATTACCCACATCTTACAGAAAACCCCATTCAATTTGCTTCAGTGGTCAAAGAGAAATGAGGATTTTTGTAGAGCATGTCAGGAATCCCTTCACTCCAAGTTCTGTCTATTGTGTTTACGCATTGATATGCAGTTCCAAGAGCATCAAGGTGCTAAACTTGGAAGAATCAGACTCATGACTTGCTTTACAACAATCCACATTTCTCTGTGACTGCTTAACCAAATTGAATGGTTTCTTTTACAAAATAGAGCTAAGCTGTTATATTTTGAGACCCTGAAGTAGCATTTGGACGGTTTTATCATATTGGGTGTTATCAATTTTAAAATCTGATTATTGTTTTTGGGACAATGTACAGGTGATTCCCTGTATGCTTGCATGCTTATAGTTACTGATGGGCATTTCTATTCCAGCGGGCCTGTGATATTTGTAGCTTTTGTATGTTGTAATATTAGCACTGAGTGTACTTGCAAACCAATTTACAGTGTATACTCTGTATCTCTCATTCTCTCGTTCTATCTCCCTCTCTCTCTCTCTCTCTCTCTGTCTGTCTTCCAGGCAATAGAAAGTCATGAAAAAGAACTGTTTTTGGATCGAGAACTATGGATACCAGAAAATTTCAAGGTGAGATTTCGTCAAACACAGCTTGGTTTTATGGATATTTATTTTTCTAATATGGAAAAAAAAAAAAAAAAAAGGTACCCACATAGATATGATTACAAATCCTTTTCCTTCTGCCAGTACACCTGTGTGAAAAAGAAGCTTGCAATTGTTGTGACAAGCTTGTACAGTCTGACATCAATAGTATAGTATCATTGAATTCTCTCAAGCAGTTGTATGGCTCCTGGTGCTATTTACCATGGTACTAGTAAGTTTACATTCTTTGTAGCTTTAATACTGAAGCCACCCTGACACTTACACGCATTTGGGTTTGCACATGGTTTGTGCATTGGCATGTACATGCATGGTTGTACCCTGCTTGTGCCAATGTGAGAAATATGCGTGCATGAGAATGCTGGCCAATGCAGTAATAATGCATGAAATATGTGAAGAAATTTTCAACATGTTCAAAATTTTGGCATGACTGAATTTTGGAGCAACTCACTTCAGGAACTCTCCATTTATAAAATTATGCACATCCTACCAAAAAAAAAAGTGGCCATTCCAGCACATGCCATATCCAGGTCTGTGCAGAAGTGTACATGAACCAATAAAAAAAAAATCTCATGGTCAAACAAACAAACAAAAAAAAAAAAAAAAAAAAAAGTGCCGAAATGTGTCTTGCCCACAAATGTACCACAACACATTTGTAAAAATCTAACTTTGATTGTTTAACATTGGCCCCTGAAAGTTTGTTGACCCTGTCTGTAACCTTTGACCTTGTGGTGATCTTTCGGAACTCCCCAAAAGACATCTACCACCAAAGTTTGGTCGCAAACTGTCCTACTGAGCAAAAGTTATAAGCCATAATCAAAACGCACCATAAAAACTTAACATTGGCCCCTAAAAATTTTGTTGACCCCTGTTTGTGACTGTTGACCTTGTGGTGATCTTCAACTCCCCAAGAGATATCTACCACCAAAGTTTGGTCACAAACTGTCCTACTGAGCAAAAGTTATAAGCCATAATTGAAACGCCTTGTTTCCTTTTAAAATCTATGGGGATGTCAGAATCCGGTATGGTATTGGGTAAGATTCCCACCCCTTAAAGGTATGTGTATGATACAGTATTGGTGGAGATGAAAATTGGGCTTTTAAAAATTTTTGCAAGATACCAAGAAAACGCTTATGATATAGTACAGAGCATACCATTTTAAGAGGAATTCAAAGTTTATTTGATGAAAATTGGGTTTGGAATGACTGAAACATCCAAAAACAAAGTAAAACAAAGTGATCATAAGAAAGGTCATTTGGACCCATGTGCCCATGAGCTAACCCCAAACTGGCTTATAGTTTTAAATATTTGACAGCAAGGACCAGGCTGTAGTCACTGTACAGAGCTATAGCTACTACATTGTACATGTATACACTATACTTGCATGTAGATGATGCCCAATGACCTCTGACCTTTGAATTTAAGGAATGATCTACTCCTCCATTTATTTTAGATCTTTAACTTTGTATCTTTAGCCTCAAAGAAGGCATCTAGCCAAACAGAGAAGAAAAGTGCAGTTTAAATGCAAAGGAACACTGTTAACAAAATGCACTTAATAATGATTCCATACCACAGTCTGTATGACACATGCCTTAAAACAATCGTGTGACATGTTAAAAATAACTCACTTGTCCTTCATTTTCCACAGAATTAGAAACAGCTGTTCTTTTTGCATTAACAGGTGTAAGGCGGGCAGTATTGTATAAATATATTTCGTGTCAGGTACTGGTTCATGGGGGGGGGGGGGGGGAATCAATAATATTTGCGAACATTTTCCCCACCAATGAAAATGAGGTGTAGTGTTGATACAGTGTATCTGAACAACCCTATCACCTTAGGGAAGGGTCTAAGTATGAGAAATGTGTGTTGTAGCAAAATCAAACCGTCCTCAACGGGTTAATAATTTTTTGTGTTCATGCTAAGCTGTTGAAGACGAGTCACAAGTATACTCGGGTAGGTGTCTATGGGAAATGCGTGTTGAAGCAAAATCAGTCTGTCCCCAACGGGTTAAAGGTGCATAGTCCCGGTAGTGTAGAGGGCGCTGTTGATGATACTGCTGATCACCGTTAGCATTGATACGAAGATTACCGAAGTTGAGCTGTCATCAAGAGTAAAGTGCGTAGGTGTTGCTATAAAGTAATGTTGCCTTTGTTGTCTTCTCTGCGCATCGTGCAGTCTGTAATAATGCCAGGGTGCATGCATATATGTGCTTGTTATTATGACATCACAAAAGAAGTTTGCTAAAGCTGTCATCCCCCTCAGCCGAATCATGAGCCAAACTGTGATCCGACCACTGACTACAGTGAATCGGACTTCTTCGGACTCGGGGAAAGTGGGCCAAAACATAAGCACTAAAGAGGAGTCATTAGCGTAGGTCTCTACAGGGTGTCTCAAATAAAACTATACACTTTTGAAATGGCTGCCGAATAAGAAATATATAATTATGGGGGGAAAGGTTTATACGTATGGATAGCTTATGGACTCAACTTTCATATGACACCAAAAGGTCTACAAATAATTCATGCTTGAATGAGCACTACTCACTTTTGTAAAGGGTATGAAAATTAGGCTGCGCAGGAATTAGCCTTTTCAATTTTCGACAGGTGAGTCCGTTGGAGCTTACATAACTGAAGTTGATATGATAAATTTATCAATTGTGACCTGTTTGGGTTTGCTGAGTGAATTTTATGGTTTATTAAACCAAACTTTTATGCCTGAGTAAACCGCAGTTGCATTTATTTTATTGTAGCATTGCAAATTTCCCTGGTAGACTCAGTGGTGTGTTCATGTGAGTAAGGATGAGGTGATGGTACATGTTGCAATTTCCATGTTACACAGTCTTATTTTTGACATCTGTGACTTGAATGAAACATTCGCCCCACATTGCAGTTATTTTCAGATTAGTAGAATAGCTCATTGATTTACTTAATAACCAGATGGGGATTATGTAAATTCATTATTCAAATACATTTTGTTGAAAATTTTGCTGACTCACATGAACACACCACTGTGTCAATAACATAAATGCAACTGCGGTTTACTCAGGCATAAAAGTTAGGTTAATAAACCATAAAATTCACTCAGCAAACCCAAACTGATCGCAATTGATCATAAGTTTATCATATCAACTTCAGTTTTGTAAGCTCCAACGGACTCACCTGGAGCAAATAAGGCTAATTCCTGCGCAGCCTAATTTTCATACCCTTTACAAAAGTGAGCCCTGCTCATTCAAGCATGAATTATTTGTAAACTTTTTGGTGTCATATGAAAGTTGAGTCCATAAGCTATCCATACATATAAACCTTTTCCCCCAGAATCATATATTTCTTATTCGGCAGCCATTTCAAAAGTGTATAGTTTTATTTGACACACCCTGTATAGGAAACTTGTGCCGTGCGCCCGCGTACGCATTTGACTAAAAAACACCGTGACCATGCACCTTTAAGATACAGCTACATTTTGTACTTCTTCAAACCTTCTCAAGACTTGGAGGGTTCATCTGTTGTCTTTGTGTTTCCACTCCTTTTTATTCTTAAATGTCCTACATATCTGTACATTTGAACAAGAAATAATTCCCCAAGTTTTCTGTTTCCTTTTCTGTGTGTTTTTTTTTTTGTCAATACCAGGTTTACAAGAAAGAGAAAGAGGAACAGATGAAAGCTGAGCTTGCCGAAAACAGCCGCTACAAGAGTTACCGCCGCTACATGAAGTCCCATGGTCCTGGACGGATGACATTTGATGACTGATGTCTCGCTGCAGTAGAAACGTGTTGGCTGCGCTACACACAAACTGTTATGCACTGTACTGTGAATCAAATGAAAAATCTGAATGCTTTGTCAGCACACATCAACCGTTGTTTGAAATCAAGTGGGTACATACGTAGCTATATGCGAATTCCATCCATAGACTGAAGTTTGCCGGCTCTTCGAAGGTGAACTGTATGGGAGTGTGTCTTTTACTATTAAGAATATTCTTTTTCAACCTGTTGAAGAGGTTTGATTTTGGGATTTGTCCTCAATGGGTTTATACCTTCTTTTTTTTCTAATTATGTAGTTCTGTTTTTTTGTTTGTTTTTTTTTTTTAAACTGCAATACAGTTTTCTTTTGTACAAGAAGTTCTACCTGTGAAAGGACATCAGAAATGGTTTTCAGATTTTGGCATACCGGGGGTATATTTTATTACAATTTTTTTTTTTTTTTTTTTTTGGTGGGGGGGGGGGCATTTTTATACTCTTGCCTCAAGGGATCTCAAGGTCATGCAATGAGCATGGAGTTAAGATCCTTGGGGGACGATAGCATCGACAGTGCCCCAAAGGAAAGCAGTCGACATCTGTTTTATATACCATATGAAATCAGATATTCTCGCCAGTTTCCACATCGTACACTGCCACAGACGTTTACACTGTGATCGCATTGGCCACTGATCTCCGATAAAAACCAAGCATTTACCGTAGTTAAAGTCCTGTAACTGATTGACAAAATGCTCTTCAGCGCGGTGTAAATACACTTGGTATGTTTAGGTCAATGAAGGGCAATTTGTAAAGCAGTGACAATAAAAACAACTTGATACAAGATTTTCATTAGTTTGAACAAGTTCAGTACATTTTCATACAATGTGCGCCTGTAATGTAAGATGTATGTGAACATGGAATCAGGTAATTCTCTCTAGAGACTGTAGAGTTCAAATTCACGAAGGTGGTACAATCTTGTCCATGGTTTCAACCATGGACAAAGGCCATTGAGCGCCAAGTGTCGCATGGAATTTTTGTTACGAAAACGAAATGACAACATTTCGCCGATGAAATTATAATTTTGTTAACTAAATGGTCATTTCATCGACGAAATGACTGATTTCGCAACGAAATATTCCATGCGACACTTGGCGCTCCATGGTCTTTGTCCATGGTTTAAACCATGGACAAGATTGTACCACCTTCGTGAATTCAGGCCTTGGAGATGTGTTCATTGAATGTTAATAGACAAAGGAGACAAATTTACCATTAATACCATTTTATAATTTCTGTCAAGTAACGCTGACTGTAATGTCATAAATTGAATGCAAAAAGTCTTATGTACACATTGCTGTATTCCAGACATACTCTGGTGGCTTTTCCTGTCAGAGTTTTGTTTTGTTTTTGTTTTAAAGGTGTCTTCCTTCAGACTCCCTTCCCCTCTGCTTCAGTATTTTTGGTGTCTAGTCTGGCGTGGTTGCCATACTTAACCCGTTGAGGACGGACTGATTTTGCTACAACACATATTTCCCATAGACACCTGCTCGAGTATACTCGGGACTCGTCCTCAACGGGTTAAAGGGGAAATCCAGTCCAAATATAAGTTAGTCTGATATTAAGAAAGAGCAAAATACATGCATAATGCGAGTTCAACGGTATTAATTTGATCGAAATCGGATGAAAAATAAGGAAGTTATGACATTTTGAAATTTCGCTGTCTTTGAGGGAAACAGTTCTTAAGCAGTCAATATGAATATACTATGCAAATGACAAATTGAGCATGTCATTCCCTCACAACTTACCATATAGTTTGTACATACAATTTTGAAATTTCCAGTTTTTCTTTCAAACGCACTTATGCCTGAGGCTCAAATCCTCATATGTCTAACTGATCAATATTCTGAAGTTATTCAACCAGGAATAACGTCATGTTTCAGACTTCAATGACAGAAACATTGAATTTTCATTTTTTTTTTTTTTTTGTACATGATCAATGGAAAATTGTGAGGGTATGACATGGTTAGCTCACTCATTTGCATACTCATACCCACTGTACAAGAACTGTTTTGGAGAAATCATCAAAACTTCAAAATTTCATAACTTCCGTATTTTTCATCCGATTTCAATCAAACTTTTTACCATTGAACTTGTATTAAATTTACTTTTTTTTTTAATTAGACTAACTTATATTTTGACAGGATTTCCTCTTTAATCTTCTTAGTTTCAATGTTTGGGTAAGTATGAGCTTGTTGTGTGCCTTCTTCTCATAATGTGATGTTGGCACAGACAATTAAAATCATTTATGTACAATTGTCACACTGCATTCATGTAACTTCGTACAGTAGCTCTCAAAATGTGTCAAGGAAAACTTCACTCCACATTCCTATTTGCTGCAGGAGAGAGGTGTACAATCAAACTGCAATGAATTGCAGAATTTCTATATTGAAATAATAGAAAATTATTTGTTAAACATGTAGACATAGCATGGAATTATCAAGGTTTATCATCTGCAATTGATATTCAAGAAGCCATGCCACCTGTCACAATTGCATCAATCATGTACAGCATATACAGAGTTTTAAGGTCAAGATATAGTGGACTCCCTTTATAACAAAGTCATCATTATCACCAAACAAATGAAGGGTTTGTTTGCAAAAACTGATAAGTCCATTTTTGAAGATTTTGAAGCACGATCTCTGTCATAAAGTACAAAATAATACCTTTTAAATGATATATTGGTCACTACATAAAGGTATACTTTTGAAGTTATGGTCAAAAGAAGCAAAAATTTTCTTATTATGTGTATATTCTCTTTATTTTTCTTGACATTTAATCGCAAATATCTCCATTTGGCAAATATGGACTTATCGGTTTTTGCAAACAAACTCTTCAAATAATTCTCTATTTAATAAACATAGAGGGGATAATGTTGGGGCCTGAATTCTTATTTTGTTGTAACCGGAATTTCTTTATAACAGTGTCCGCAATAACTGGAGTTCACTGTATCTTTCCAGACAACTTTGTATAACTCTCTACTTTATATAGAGGAGTATCATGAGTATGGCGTATAAACCCTGCTGGTACACATACCCATCTAGATATGATTACTTGCATTGTATTCATGTGGCATGGCACTTTGTGTACAGAATGGCATATGATGCATTACTTCGCCAAGTCTAATGATGCCTACCTATGAACATTGATGTGGTCTGCATAATGCCTCTGCTCCTTTTAATAATAATACTGTAAAAAGTGAAAACTTTTGCGGTGTTGAAATTTTCGCACATTTTGTGCAACCAGAAACTAGTGCAAAAATAAAAGCATGTGAATACTTTTGCTTGCTATATGTTCTAGTAGTTGATGTCTTGATCCCACGGAATTAAAAACATGAGAAACTCTTCTTACCCGGCTGAGCGTGAAAAATTAGTCGCGCAAATATCCACTTTTATAGTATGTTTCTTTCCTATTTTTGCTACATGTTTTTGCTGGTGTAGAATTATTGATATGCATACAATTTTTGCTATTGTCACAGATCAAATCAATCTTGCCAGTCAAATTCATCCGGATCCGAGCAAAGTGTTTATAAAACTTAACCCATTCCGTACGGGTACCTGGTGTCCTGCGTATTAAGTCTAAGGGCATTTCAAAATTAAGTATGGAATGGGTTAAGTAAAGCTTTACTCAGTCAAACCTTGGAGTGAGCATTTCAGTTCAGCCAAACCAATGTCCATGTTCACTATGTACCTACAGTGTGTACTGTTTTGTTCTGCTTGGGGCGAGGTCGACTTGTAATTTTTTTTTTTTTTTTTTTTTTTGCGATTTTTAATGTTCATTCATGTTTCTTTGTTTTTGTTTTGTTTTATTGTTTTACATGACATGTTAACTTCATTTTTCAATGGAGTATGGTAGCGTAATATTTATGATGTCAAATGATACCATCGTTTGGAAAATTTGTTTACCCCTCAAGTGCATTACATTTTGTGATGGATTCTACTGGATTAAACACAAGTGGTGTCTGGACTACATTTATACCTTCCAATCTTGTGTCTGTTTTGATTCGATGAAGTGGGAGTCAAATGAATGAAATGGGGCTCTCATTACTACATTTGTAATTCATTTATTTGATTTAGTTGTGATAAACGCTGACAAAACCAACAAGTCGTCAAACATTTTTTAGTTAAGGGCAGAAAAGAAAAAAACTACAAGAAATACAGAACATAAAAAAACAAATATTCAAACATAAATATACAAACCATTCTGAAGAGTTGTTAAAACAAACAAACAACAAAAAGCTATACCAAGGGTGGTATTCTGAAAATTTTCCTAAGTTTCTTCCTATAAAGTCAGAAACTTAGGAAGTGCCTAGGAAAGACAAAATTGGTATTCTGAAATTTCTTCCTAGGCACTTAATGCAAATTAGGCCAACCTTATCCCCGCCCACGTCCTTTCTTAAGCCAATACGAAATGCCTTATAATAAGGAACCAACCAATGGCAATCGCATATTACTATGACGTAAGATCAAACACACGTGTGCGCTGCATGTCCCCTTTCTCACGCTTATTTCGCGCATCAAAGTACATGTGCGCGCAGTGAATGACAAGAGCACCAGTCCTATCACAATGTCTGCACTTAGGACAGGGGTGGAGTTTTCCTAAATATCTTCTTAAAATTCTTTCCTACGTGCATTCTAGAATACCAACTTCTTCCTAAGTCAGAAATTTGCATACTCCCGCCTCCTTCCCAAGTTTTTTTGGTGTTGGAACCGCTGGATGAGGAAACTACCAGAGATTATGACGTATGTGTGGACAACAATATAAAGAAAATACATTTATAATGAAAATTACACATTCCATCAAGTTGATACCGACATTTATTATTCCCCCTTCTTTCTGAAAGTGGTTAGTCAAGTGCTCTTTCATTATGCTTTAAAAGCGAATTTTTGTTGAATTTTCTTTATTTTCTTTATATTGTTGTCCACATACACATACGCCATAACCTTTAATAGTCTCCTCATCCAGTGGTTCCAACACCAAAACTTTAAAAAATTCATAACTTTTGCATCGATTGTCTGATTTTCCTCAAACTTTCACTGATGTGTTCTACAAATGTTGCTGCTTTCACTCTCAATCCACATTTCTCTTTGGGTTTGGGTTTCCTTTCACAACAAAAATTTGAAGGAAGCAGGTGATAATACAGTTCCGATGTACATATTGTACACATGCATAATATCATTGTGTAAAACAGTTTCAAGCATTTATTGCAAAAATCAATTCTAATAATAACATTACATTTCAATAGCAGATAAAGTATGTGTGGACAATAAACAACTCTTCTTTAGAATTAAGGACATAGCTGAGTAGTAAAATCGGGGAACCTTGTAAAAGCGAGTTGCTAGTCCATTAAAATTTTCTCACTGCATTTATAGGTACAGTATTACATTATACAGTTCGTATAGGGATAAAATCAAAATGTCAAAGGGATGGGACCTACAGCTCTACACAACAACTTTGCTCTAACACTGTATCAGGTATCTTGGGATAACACACCTTGTTATTACAAGGTTACACTGTACACTGCATGTAGAATTGCCAACATTTAGAAAAAACATTCTTTGAATACATGTACATACACTGTACATCTTTTCTGGAAAGCGGAAAATATTGAGGGTGAGGTCCAATTCGTGCTAATAGACCAACCAAAAAGATATACCCGCAAAGCTCGGTAGCTGTTTCTAGGGCAACTCCCACCTGTAAAATTGTGGACAACTAAAAAAGTGTATAATTACTTGTGTTCAATTTGACCGGTGTTGGGGGTATGGATTTACGCAGATTTAACCCTATTCTAACTGGGCTATTTGAGACCAAGTTTTTACTGGGGGGGGGGGGGGGGGGGGTCAGATCTCGGCTGCCGATCGCATGATCGCCGCAAAATTTTGCCTGAACATAGAGCCGGATGTCAACTACAAGATTACATGGTCATACAATAGAAAAATTTTGATTTCATATTTTTTAATAGATTAATTATGCAAATTAACGCATGAGATCATATTTTCACCTATAACTCCATCAAAAAGACTGAAGGATTATTAAATTTTTGTGTCAGAGTTCCTCAAGACACATCAAACAATTTTCTAGTAAAAAAATAGCACAATCAAAATCATTTTCTTTTGTTTTTTATTATTTTGTTAATTTCTTATGTATTTTATTGTTTTTTCGATCTTTTGTTTTCTATTGTTTTTTTGCCAAAATTTGTTGGAGGCACTTTTTCAAGCTTATCTACATTAGAATTGATTTATTTCAATGGTTAAAAGTTGAAATAATCTAATTTATATCAATTAAACAAAAAAACACAGTTTGCATTGGATTTGCTCACGAAATCATGAATTCGAGTGTTTTTCGGGTTGACATGCATATACAAAACATTGCATAACTTCAGAACGGTGTACCCGGACGTCGCAAATTTGGTCTCAAAATATGAGGGAGACTCGAATGAAAAAAGTCATGAAACGACGCGGCAAAATCTTTGCGCGTTGCGGAATCATGGCGCGAAATTGTTTGATGTGTCTTGAGGAAGTTAGAATAGGGTTAAAGAAAGACTTCAATGTAGGTTCAACTTTAAAATCATGGTTGGCTAACAATGTCATAAACAAGGTACACTGTTTTGCCAGGAAAACGTGCTCAAGGATTTGGGTATCAAAGAAGAATGTGGCAGGAAAATGCACTCATATGTATGATCATCTTGGAAATAGATTTTGCAAAAAAATGTCTCCCAATGCAGTCTACATTCAATAAACAAGCATTAAATTTATTGATGAGGATAATTTTTCATCACTATTACATGTGTGTGCACGTCTGCCCCAACCACATTACAATTAAAATATTTAATCTTATGAAACATCAATCCGTCCATCATTAACTTTAACCCGTTGAGGATGAGTTCCGAGTACACTCAAGCAGGTGTCTATGGGAGTTCGGAAATGCACGAAAATTGTATTAATGCACCATCCCTAAACATTATCTAATTAAAACACATGCTGTAAATCTAGCAGCATTCAATTTCACCTACTCCTTATTCACTTGCATGCAGACATCCTCTAGCCCCCCCCCCCAAAAAAAAAAAAAATAATAATAATAATAATAATAATTGTAAATACACAAACTACAAAACAGGTTTAAGAATGCCACACAGCATCATACAGTGTAGATATCAAAAGAGGATAGTCTTCTTTCAAGACTGATCACATTACAGAAAAATAGCCTGCAGTCTAGCAGTAAGTCAGAGATGAAATGCTCTTGTTCTTGTGCAATACAAATTTTAATACATTGGAACCTTGTTACAGTGAAGCTGCTTGGGACCACAATGGATATCATTATGTAAAATCAGTTATCTCATCATGTCAGTGATAAAAAGGAGTTATATATATAAAAGTAATAGAACCTATAAAATGACCTCATTTTATCAGGTTCTATATCCGACCATGTTTAAGATATAAGGTTCCACTGTAATGTACTGAGCATTTTTTTGAACATAAAAACTTTTTGATCTAGGCAGACAAAAGGATTAAATTCATACATTCACAATGCTTTTGAGGTAGTGCTTTCCACACACAATAAGACTGAACATACACTGTACGCTGAGAGATCATAATAATATGCACAATTCCAATACATGTATGTCATAAAAGCTTTCCTAGCCTTGACGAAGAATGTGAAACCTAAAATCTACACAATGAAAATGTCGGTTTATACATTGTATACAGTGTTCCTGAGCTTGCAGTATTACCTGAATGTCATGGACACTGCTTGAATGTGTATTTTGTCTTCCACAGAGAAACTGAGTGAACTACAATACATTGCACTTTCTCTATGTTTGAAAACAAAAACAACAAATCACAGAGACCCCAGATAAGGCATACCTTTTTTGCAAAATTTAACAAATATTCATAAACCAGCTAGGAAGTACAATAAGGACAAGTAGCTCAAGTGAAATCTAGAATTTTGAAGGTGTACTGTTATTTGGTAAAACTACTGTCCCTACAGTGTATCCAGAAACAGACAACCAAAATCACTTCGCAGAAAATGTTCCACTTACTAATTGTTTTTGCCAATTAATTGCAACACGGGTATGCTAAAAAATATAGGTGCTTCAGTCCAAGTCAAAGTTTCCTTTTTTTTGTATTAATCCCCGTCTTGTTTCCAGAGAAGGTCACCAGGCGATTAACTTTAGCATGACATGTTTGTTCAAATGGTATTAACTCTTTATGTGCCGTGGTATAAACCCCCTGTGTGCCACATTATTCTGAGACACCAATGATGTCATGGTTTGGGAAAACATTGTATTTTTCAAATCCATGTAACCTTTATACATTTACGTTTAGCTGAACCAGTAGTGAGCAAAGTTGTAGAGAAAACGCCAAGCTTTGTTTTGATGTAAATTGTATGACAAATCTGTTAGTGCTGTCTTACAAATGACAAGGAACTACATCATTGTAAAAAAGACATGAATTTTGCATACAAAATAGTGACAGAAACTTAAAATTTACACACAAATTCAGTAGGAAACACCACTTGCTAGTCGAGCACCACATAAAATGGAAGCTATATGTGAGACCAACGAAATTGCGAGAAAAGTGTTCATTGTACTGTGGCCTTTGGCGATTTGTCAATCGGTTTGGGGCAGGTATAAACTTCTTGCCGAAAAAAACAAACAATACAAAGTGGGTACAACTGCCCCCCCAAGGAAAAACGCAGTATCTAACATTTTTGGCGATTTTCACTTTTTTGCATAAATATAGTCAGTGGGCAATCCTTCTTCATATGACATATTCAGATTTTTGAAAAAATGTTTAGAAAGCCACTTTTCCGTAACTGCCAAACGCAGTATCTACACTTAACTTGCACTTTCCCCAAGGAAAAACGCAGTATCTACATGATGAATATTTCCCCAAGGAAAAACGCAGTATCTACAAAGCTAGTCTTAATTACCAGACACTGTTATTTATATATGTGAATACTTTGCCGGTTGTTCTGTAATTTGAACGTAAATTACTTTCTTTAGATATACTTGCTCAATAATAAGACATAATGTTCAAAATATCTAACCGAAACAATACTGATCAGTAAATATTTTTATGAGATCGTGATCCTAATATAAAACACCGTGTGTGATTAAGACTAACCGAGTGCACATTAAACAATGCAACACAACACTGACAGCTTGCAGCTAGCTGCACTGATGCTGTGCAGCAGTCAGCACAGGGCCCGGCTAGTCAGCATACAGTGGGAGTGTGTACTTGGAATAAAACAAGATGTTGTCTTGGGGAAAATTACTTGTGAGCCTAGCCCTCAAGAAAAATTTATCTGCAGATAATGAGTAAGTTATTCAAAACTATTTCAATATTGAAAGAATAAAGCTGATTGTTTGTCACACGAAGCGAAGTAAACACAAGTGCATGTTTGTCACACGAAGCGAGGTAGGGCCTAAACACAAATGCATACATTTGTGTTTACTTCGCTTCGTGTGATAAACGATCAGCTTTATTCTTTCATATTCTACCTCAATGATGAACATTATCCGTACTATTTCAATATTTACTTGTTGTGAAGTAACTTTGTTAGGCCTAGACCCTTGTCAAAATTCCTCAGGCTCCGAATCCGAAAGTTTCGTCGAAAGGCAATAGGCCCTAGATCTATTTGTGTTGTATCGGATAAACGTCAGGTTATGTAACATGTTTAACACCCTCCCTTAGATCTAAGTCTAAGTCTTTTAGACTTGTCTAGACAGTAACGTCTGAGTCTTGCGTCTCTTTTCTAATGTTAGACTTAACGTTAATCAAAACTTTCAGGGTCCGTATTCCGAAAGTCTAAAGAAAGATCTAGTGTAGGACTTGAATAGGCCTACTCTAGGGCAGGCCTGTAGTAAGAAGTCTAACACTTAACCGTTAACCACTTTTTAGAATCCTAAGTCTAGTGAAGTGTCAATGTTCAATGATCTACTCCATACCATACTGTCTTACATAGGCCTAGTTGACAATAGATTAGGGTCCATGTGAAAAATAGGTACCCACGGTAAATGGACAAAATAGAGACAGTTAAGAATAAGTTGTATTTTAATTCTTATCGGAACATCTATACAGTGTCTAGACCCTAGTGAGACTGGGTTGCGTAAAATGCATGCATGGCCATGCTGCATGCTACATAACTTACAGGTAAAAAAAGTTACATTACAAATTTACATGACGTTAAACTTAGGTTCAATCAAGAAGGAATAGGCCTAGAGAGCGGATGTCACTTCATTCTAGACCGGTTCTAGATGTATTTTTTTTTTAATCAAAGAGTCCTGGCTCGTGTAGGGCTTAAACCTTCTGCAGTTCTAACGTTAGGCTATTTTTTTTTTTTCTGTGAGCATCGTGCATGTATAGCCTGAGGCGGTAGACTCGTGTAGCCTGCTACGTAGCCAGCCTAGAATAAACGATATAAAAACTAGACTTAGTCTAGATCGATCTAAGTCCAGACATCCGATTTAATGTTAGATTTATTTTGGTCTAGACAGACTATAACCTAGACTGTACAGATCTAGATCTAGTATTCTAGATGCTAGTTAGCGGCTAGGCCATGTAGCATCACATTACAGCCCTGGCAAGCTTCATTAAACACGTATCGACGTAACGTTAGGCCTACAGCAAGATCGGTCTGGGATACACTTTTAAGCAAAACGTTCCAAGAACGATCTGTTATTTAATAATCTTATGAAGCCTGCTCTGTAATCAGGGCATAAATGGGGGGGGGGATGGAGGATGCATCCCCCAGGGCCAGAGAATACTTGAACAATGATGTATACATGCATACATAATTATGGCAGAAGATTAATCCTAGTCATTCCGCTGTAGATACTGCGTTTTTCCTTGGGGAAATTCGTTCCATTGTAGATACTGCGTTTTTCCTTGGGGAAATCAGTCAATTGCATGGGGTTTCCCCAAAGTATCTACATTTTCATCAATAACTGAAAAACAAAACAAAAACACAAAATGATATTTTCCAGGAAAATTGGTAGCTAGATAGACTAAAATTCCACAATGAAGGAATTTTTCAAAAGAGTATATTTTCTAGGGGCTTTGGCAAAAATATAAAATGGTGAATATCTCGGTTGTTTAGAAATGGAGCTGGATGTAGATACTGCGTTTTTCCTTGGGGGGGGCAGACAAAGTAGTTTGTTGGTAGTGGACAAATATCGTGTGTACATTATACTCAGTGGCAAAAGAGGGGAAAGCAAGTTGCAGTGTGCAGCCCACGGGGCTTGCAGTGGTATTCGCTGAAAGCTGCATTATTCCTGAGACGTCTGTCGTCGAACCAGCTCAGCGTACATTCCTCTCTTTTGCATTAGCTCTGAGTGAGTGCCAATCTGTTCAAGGAAAATAAAATAAAATAAAAGAATCCAGTGCACTAAATAAACATCAGTACGGAAGAAAATACAAACAAAAAAGTACAATTAGAAAAATAACAGACAATCATGAATCATAATTATTACAATGAACTCCCATTATAACGAAGTCCGCGGGACCAGCAGTTTTCTTTTACTACATCCAAACTTCATGATAACCAAACAATTAAACAATAAAAATACAAAGAGTAGATAACTTTGCGAACCAAATTTTTAATTTGTTGTAAATGTAATTTTTTTTATAATCGTGTTCGTTATAATGGGAGTGTTCTGTATCAGAAATCTCCCAAAGATAGGAAAAACAAAACAAAACTGAATAAACATGACTGCAGATAATTAAAACAATTTTGAATCAGCAGTATTTAGTTCTCCGTCTAAATCTATTCCCTGGCTATGGGAATAGAATAAGCCCACTGTCTGTACACAGCTAAACACAAAGTAACAAAGTAAGACACACAGGGCATCAACTTTATTAGGTTCTTGTGCACCAATCATCAAATCAGATTCCCTTGTTTTTTATACTGATCTGAAAAGAAGTATCTTTGACTACTAATCCACAGTGATCATATGAAACTAGTAACCCTATGAGGTTGGTGCAATAAAATAGCACATTCCATAGGCACATACAGGATTTGTTTTGAGCAACAAAGGCATGAAATTCTTCACATTGTTTATTAACCCGTTGAGGACGGTTTGATTTTCCTTCAACACGCATTTCCCATAGAAACCAGCCCGAGTATTAATACTCGGGACTTAAACTCAACGGGTTAAAGGGGAAAATCCAGTCCAAAAATAAGTTAGTCTAATAAAAATGAGTAAAATCTCAGAAATTCAACAGTAAAGATTTGACTGAAACCGGACGAAAAATAGGAAGTTATGAATTTGTGAAGTTTTGCTAATTTCTGCAAAACAGTTCTTGTACAGTGGATATGAATATGCAAATGATTGAGCTGACCGTGTCATAACCTCACAATTTTCCACTGATAGTATACAAAAAATGACAAAAATTCAATGTTTCTGTCATTGAAGTCTGAAACATGATGTTACTACATTGAATGACTTCAAAATAGTGATCAGTTAGATGTATCAAGATTTGAGCCTTGGGCATTATTGCATTTGAATGATAAACTGGAAATTTCATTAAAAAAAATTGTACAAACTATATGGCAACTTGTGAGGAGATGACATGCTCACTTTGCAATTTGAATATTCAGTATGTCTGACACATGAGGGCGCACTCACTTCTTGAATCCTCCCGTTGGCAAGCACAGCTATCACATCTGCATTCTGAATGGTGCTCAGTCGGTGGGCAATAACAAGAACAGTTCTACCTGTAAGCCACAAAACACAAACCAGCTCAACATGTATGTAGCATATTCATACAATCAACTACAGGCAAGTCTACTGGCAGGTGCAAATGTTGAATAATTGGCTACATCAATGAAAATAAAAAGTCCAAATCTATACTTATAGCCTTCAATGCATGTGTTACTCCGCTGTCTGCACTGAAGTCGAATACCGCTTCAGCGATGTACTTTCTCAGTGCTATCAAGATCAACCTACATGGAGTTGATTGTATTTTGCAGTGTGTCAATTTTTCGTGAAATTATTACCTTCCGTGACAGAAATGAACTGTATGTCATCCCTAACGTGGAATATTGTGAATTTTCTTCTTGATTAGGAAATATACTCATTCGTTATTCAGTTGCCGCAAATTTTTTTATCTTGAAAGCAGCAAGTTCAGATTCACCGAATATTGTGCTAACAAAATAGATGGCATACAGTGTAAACATGTTGCTATGATGTCAAAAATTAATGTTTTCTTCATCTTTCATTGCAATCATCATACATACAGTTTATGGAACATTCCCAAAATTTAACCCCTCGAGGACAAGCTGCTTTTGCTTAACACACATGTTTCCCATAGACACCTGCCTGTGAATATTTCAGACTAGTCTACAACGAGCTAAAGTCCAAGCGAAAAGCAGGATCATGAAGTATAAATCAATACATACCAACAGAATAAGCACTTGAAAAAAAAAACAAACACAGTTATTAAAATGCTGTTGTACTTTTTATTGCATGAAACAGACATTTCTTTATGAGATCACAGTCTAACCCTTTGAGGACGTACTGATTTTGCTGCAACACAAATTTCCCACCGACATGTGCCTGAGTATACTCGAGACTTGTCCTCAACGGGTCAAGAAAAGCTCAATTGTCCGCCAAATGCAGAATGAAGCAAAGTGAAGAGGACATGATGCCTAAACAGAAAGCTGTTGGAATTCATGATTACCACTGAAACATGACCCTTTTTTCTATCTTTCTTCTCTTTCATAAAAAGTCATAGGCAGTAGGGCATTACAAAGGAAGATAATTTTTTTATACTTGTCCAAACAGGTTTTTTGAATAATGCATTTGCTTGACCAACATTGAGTTTTAGCTGCTTTGGGCAAGCAGTTAAGGTAGATTTGGTGCACCTTGCACTCGAGTCTGATCCTACAAGCTGTATGTCCCATTAACCTGTGCAGGGTAACCACATGATACTTAAAAGCAACATGTCCGCTGCCATCCGTTTATTACATCATAATGTGTACATGTGTGAAAGTGGAAAGGAAAGTTTGCTGACCTCTTGAAACAGAGTTGATAGTCTCCTGTACCAGTCTCTCCGACTCTGCATCAAGAGCGCTGGTCGCCTCGTCCAGAATCAGAATGGAGGGCTTCTTAACCAGGGCTCTAGCTATTGCAATTCTGTGGTTCATAATAGACAGATGGGGCACATAAACACAGCTAGTATTACTAGCTTTCTAATCAATTTTTCATTTCACTCTATTAATGGTACATGGTCCCGGTGCTTTAGTCAAATGCGTACGCGGGCGCACGGCGCAAGTTCCCTATAGAGACCTATGCTATCGACTCCTCTTTGGGGCTTACGCTGTGGCCCACTTCCCGAATACGAAGGAGTCCGATCCACTGTAGTCGGTCACTTCCCGAATACGAAGGAGTCCGATCCACTGTAGTCGGTGGGCCGATCACAGTTCGGCTCATGATTAGACTGAGGGGGATGACAGCGTTAGCAAACTTCTTTTGTGATGTCATAATAAGAAGCACATACATGCACGCACCCTGGCATTACTACAGACTGCGTGATGGGCAGAGAAGACAACGAAGACAACGTCATCAAGCAACACCTACGCGCTTTACTCTTGATGACAGCTCAACTTCGGCAATCTTCGTATCAATGCTAACGGTGATCGGCAGTATCATCAACAGCGCCCTCTACACTACCGGGACTATGCACCTTTAAAGAGATTTGTGTACTGTAATGATATAAAAAAACACATCCGGTTTCTTCCTGAGCTATACGTTTGTACATCCTGCTTGGAGCAAAAGTGTGTGAATTCCAAGAACACTCAGTTGGTCAAACACGTTCAAAAGAAAGATGGGTGTTTATCAAACCAAGACTGTATGATGAAGCCTGTTAAAGTCAGAAGTGTGCGCTACGTCGATGTATCTTTGAGAACAAACCATGGTACAGCGGTATCAACCTACTGTACGAGCTGAAATTTTCGCGTACAGATATTTTCGCGAATTGCTACTTGGAGGACATTTTCGCGTGTTGTTAATTTCACGGTTGTAAGGGTCTAACTGAACTTACTTATTCACACGCTTTTATTTTCGCGCTTCAAAGGTGATTCGCGAAATTTGCGAAAATAAAACGAACGCAAAAATTTCAGCTCGAACAGTATACATCTTAGATGAACAAAGAATAAGGTATTTTCTAAAAAAAAGCAAATAAAGAAGAAAATTCTTTTCCTCATTACACATATTCTCTGTTCCACATTATAGGCTCCAGTTTTGAATAGTACATGTAGGTCATCACAATTCTTTCAATTATCAACACAATTGGACATATAATTGTCATTCCTTATGTTGTAAAAAACATTGCAAGTTTACTGCCAGTAAGCAAGGGGTTAAAACAAGCCACAATTTGTAGACTGGTGCCCTGGTAGAGTCAGGGACAGGGTAGACGAGTCTCACCTCTGTTTCTGACCGCCAGAGACTGTCGCTCCTCTCTCACCCAGCACGGTGTCATAGCCCAGTGGGAACTCTGTGATGAAGTCGTGAGCATTCGCCAGTCTCGCTGCCTCCTCCACCTACATGTACAAAGATTATTAACAAGGTAAGTGCCAAAATGTGTCTCGCCCATTCGCGTAAAAGACATTAAAGTTTTGTCTAAATCCCGGAAGTTTAACATCCACCTATGACCTTTGATCTTGTGGTGACCTTCAACTCCCCAAGGGAAACTTACAAGCCAAGTTTGGTCACAAACGGACATATGGATCAAAAGTTATGAGTCATAATCGAAACGCGCCGTAAAAACTTAACATTGGGCCTTAAAAGTTTGTTGACCCCTGTCTGTGACCTTTGACGTTGAGTTCACCTTCATGTTTGGTAAATGGTGTAACTTTGCATATCCACTCTTCCCTCAAAGTTTGATTGAAATTAAAGTCCTCAGTAGAAAGTTATTCAAGTTTTTGTAGCATTACGGACAGATGACGGATGGACACGCGCCGCAGGCGATCCCTTAGTCTCCCTACACCTCCGGTGGGCTCGGCAAGAGAAAAATTAGGAGTACATGAATAAACAACGGTACCATTGCAACTTAACCCATTCTGTACTGACTTCTGAAATCCCCATAGAGCTACAAGTAATACACAGGCCACCAGGTTAATGTATGGAACGGGGAAAAGATTTCTCCTTTTCTGTTTGGTTTCTTTTTAATAGTAGTTTTAAAGGATGGAATGCTTTTATTTAAGCATTCCATCCTTTAACACTAGCATAATTATATCCTTCAGACTTTGACTTTTAGCACTGTAAATTGGATGGTCCATACAATTATTGAAATCTGTTGAAGACTAGTCCCGAGTATACTCAGAGAGGTGTCTATGGGAAATGCATCTTGTAGCAAAATCAGTCCATCCTCAGAGTTAAAAAAAAAGAGTAAAATAAGCATCTTACATAGAATTGTTACTGACATAAAGTTTACCAAGTTTTCAGTTATGAAACTTATTTTCGAAGGTGTACTTGAAGTTGACCATGACAATTGTATCTTAGCACAGTTGTGTACAGTACCGTATGTGAAAAATATGAAAAAGTACAATATGATCCTCCGCAATGATAACTTTAAAAATATTAAATCAATCCAAATACAATTTCAGAGTATGAAACTACAACTTATTACCCACGTCTTGCAGAAAACCCCATCTGATTTGCTTCAGTGGTCAAAGAGAAATGAGGAATTTTGTAGAGCATGTCAGGAATCCCTTCCCTCCAAGTTCTGTCCATTGTGTTCACACATAAATATGCAGTTCAAAGAGCATCCAAGTGCTAAACTTGGAAGAATCACATCCACGACATGCTTCACAACGATTCACATTTCTCTGGGATCACTTTAATAACCAAATTGAATGGGGTTTCCTGCAAAATATAGGTAATAGGTACGTAAGATTTATATTTTTAGACCCTGAAATAGAAGTCAGACAGTTTAATCATATTGAAAAGTTATCAATGCAAAAATCTGATTGTAATTTTTTGTTTTTGTTTTTGTTTTTGTTTTTGTTTTTGTTTTTGTTTTTGTTTTTGTTTTTGTTTTTGTTTTTGTTTTTGTTTTTGTTTTGTTTGTTTGTTTGTTTGTTTTTTTTTTTTTTGGGGGGGGGGACACACTGTATGCAATTGTGCTTCTTGGATTTGCACAAGCCCTTAACGTTACCTCTTGATCTGATGCTTCTGGGTTTCCGTACCGGATGTTCTCTCGAATGGATGTCGCAAAAAGGGTTGGCTCCTGGTGTATTATAACAGAAAAAAAAAAAAGAGAAAGAAAGATATGACTTCAAAAAGGCTTATCCACAGTGATAATACTAGAATGATATTAAGGAAGACAGATATATATTATGCAACAGAAAAGAGTGAAAAAAAAAAAAACTTGTTGACAGACATACATACAATGTACTTAATGCTATATGCAACATTAGTACTTCAGAATACATCCTCATATACTGCGATGTATTTGTGTTCAAGTATATACCATTGTATGTCATATACATTTTCCTCTTAATCTGATCTCTCAATCGAGTTGTTAATTAAATGGCTGACATATCAAGGAACAAAGAGGTCTTTAAGAGACGGGTCCCACCTTTTTTTTATCAAGATTGCTTTGTTTTTGGATATCTCGGCCATTTCAAAACCAATTTTCATCAAGTAAACTTTGAATTCCTCTGGGAATCATGTGCTCTTTCATATTTCATAAGTGTTTTCTCATCATCTTAAATGAAAAAAAAAATCATCATAGAAAAACACTGAAAACCTGCAGTTCCATCTCAACCGAAACTGTACCTTCCCTTTGAGGTAGATATTGACTGAATTTGCTGTCACGATACAGACAGAGTATTGCTCACTACAGCATTAGCAGGTCAAAATTGAAATTAACTTCAGTGGCAGCAGAGAGAGCTGTTTGCAGAGCTCACTCTCAACTGGCATAACTGTCCACAAAATCGTGAACGAAAACACGCAGAATTCATCATACCTGGCCGAGAGCGGAAAAATTACTCTCGCCAAAAATTACCGCTCTCAAAGTTTGTCAAGCATGTGAGAAATGTGCTACGCTTGTAACTAACTTGATTGATGTATCCTATGGTCCGGCCCCTCAGCCAGCTGGGGTCAAACTCCCTGAGATCAGTCCCGTCCAGTCGAATGCTGCCCGAGGACACGTCGTAGAAGCGCTCCATCAGCGCCGTGATCGTCGACTTCCCCGCCCCCGACAGGCCGCAAACGGCGATCACTTTCCCCCGGGGAAGGCTCAGGCTGAAATCTTCGAGAACGGTCTGCGAAATATTTAGAAACAGGAAACGTGTGATGTGGTCAAAACAGTCTACTCTCTCCTGAGGCCACACTAGGAATATTATTTATTGATAGGACGAATAGAGAAATTCTTTTGATCAACTAGCTCCAAGAAATTACATATTTGCGGTTTTGTGCTGTGCATTTTCATTTAAATTATTCTTCATCTATATTTTTTCACAGGGAGCAGAAAATAAAACAACCTTTCATTTCGTTCTTCAAACATATCTTTGTTACGTTGCAGAAATTGTAAAAGCCTCTACATTCAAATTCATGAAATTCTTCCATCAAGATGTCTTCATTGCAACTGATTGACAAATTGCCCTACATCGACATATATAAGCACTGAATTGATCAGTGTTTTAGTAGTAGCCATGATAAAAAAATCATGGGCATACATACTCGAGCAGGATTCGAACCCACGACCTCCTGATCACCGGACAGGCGTCATCTCCACTAGACCACCAAGCTTCTGTCAAACAGCAAGTGTTGGTTCTAGTCCTTATAGCATGCAGCGGTACTGCGTAATTAATTCAAATTCATGATATTCTTCCGCCGAGAAGTTTTCATTGCAACTGATTGACAAATTGCCCTATATCGACGTAAATAAGCACTGAATTCAGTGCTTATTTATGTCGATATAGGGCAATTTGTCAATCAGTTGCAAAGCCTCTACACTGCTAACCTCTTTGTGTGCCAAAGTGTGAACTTGCTGCGAGCAATGTTATTCTGAGACCGCAATGCATACACATTTTTAGAGAACATTCTGTTTTAATATTGAAAGGCATGTAACTTTTCATAAAAATGTTTATACCCGACACGCAACAAAGTAGTAGAGTTCCATAATCCTAAGTTTTGCTGTGATGTAAGTCTTACAATGTATGTCAATAAACTTTTTTCTTGCACTAATGTTGCTCATTTCAGGTGTTTCCAATGTGTAAGCTATTAAAATGCAATTACAATATTTCTCCTTTTTTGTTGTTACTACTATCACATTTAAGTACTTGAACATGGTTTGATTTCTTTTAATTACGAAGAATTTGCTGCTCGTCATCCAGCTGCCTTGTTCGTTGTTCAATTCTTACTACATGCACCATGAAAACTTCTGTGCACACGTACATACAATCAAGCTAAAAAACAGTCAAGACAGGTAAACATGAATTTATTGGTGAGTTCTAACCTGCTCTGGTCTGGATGGGTAGCTGAAAGACACGCCCTCAAACTCCACGTTGGCATAGAGACTGTGGTAGGGGATCCGCTGCCCTCCTTTCAAGGGTATGCTTGGTTCCAGGTTAATGTACTGTGAAAATAAAAACACAAAATAATGAGAGAGTAGAAACAGCTGTCACGATCATTGGTTTATGTCAGGCTGGGTTCACACCACAGCCAAACAATGATTGTATAATCATGATGGCAGTTGAAATGTATTGGTGGAGAGCATAATATAAAGCAAGACATTTTCGTTGCATGAAACTGAGCATGCAGCCTTTTTTTGCGACACGAAATTTGTGCGTATTGCCATTCAATACATATGTAGTGTAGACAAAAACTTTTGCATGCATCGTAATGTCACGAATCTTGGCTCTCTGGGAAATTCACAAAATAAAACAGCACGCAACAATTTCTTGTTTTACGTTTAATCAGGATTCGAAATGCTGACAATGGTGAGTGCTCTGTTTCTTGGTACCTCGTCGATCAAACCACACATAGGTCTCAAAGCTTGCACTCTCAAAGCGAAAGCTTCAAAGTTCATGTAAACGCACTTGCATGAAAAACAAAATGCCTTAAAAAAATGCAAGTGTACCTAGCGCCTAGCTGTAATAAAGTGCTCAGTGAAAAAGTTCATTCATTTTTATCAGTGGATACGCAAGAAAAACTAAGATCCGCCTCCAAAATCAAGGGTTGGGATGATATTACACAAACAATAAAGGAATGGAAGCATGATGTTGACCAACCTCCATGACGCGAGTGGCTGCACTCACGCCCCTGACCGCCTGGCCGAAGAGAATTGAGATGGCCGCCAGTGACCGCTGGACATTCTGGGCTGCCACCAGGAAGGACATGAGCTGACCAGCCTCAATCTCACTGGTGGACATCAAGTAGCCCCCAAAGTACACGACTCCCAAGACCAAACCTGAAGGTTGGATTAAAAGAGACTTTACAATACGGTAAGCTGTAGGACACTTAAATCTGAAGGTAAACAGTTTGTAATTCAAACCTTATTTCTGACCCGGCATTACAAAGCTCACAAGAAGTCATCAAATAATTTTGTTGTTGTTGTTGTTTTTGTTTTTCATTTTAATAAAAGATAAGGTCACATTATGAAGAGTGATTAAACTGTCATAAAATAACTCATTACCTATTAGATTTTCCTATCTTATCAAAATGTAGGATCTAGGATAACTTTAGAAAATATGATGCTACTGCTCTAAAAAGTTAGCAATAATCATCTACAGAATGTATTGACAAAGCATGCTTAATTTCAGTTTAATCTGATAATCTCTTCATTGTTGTTGCTCCTGTGGTTTGCGTCCTGTTTTTTGTTCCTTTCATCGAACAGCTACACTTGTAGCATGGCTTTCCAGATTAAAATGCTTGAATAGACCCTGTACTTCAGAGCTTCTTTTTTCAGTTCACCAGAGTGTGTGCTTTCCCAATATTAGGACAGGTTAGGAGAGTCCATCTGAATGGAGTTATACATCATTATAAAGCATAGAGTCTGCCCTTTAGGATTTGTCCTTTAGGATTTGTCCTTAACAAAAAATTTCAATCTGGCGACTTTTTGTTGGGTTTGGGATGCAGGGTCACATTTGATCAGCATGGATAGATATTCTTCATTTGGTCACAAAAGGAGAAAGAAAAAAAAGGCACGGGTACCGTTGAGGGCCAAGTTGCTGACGCCCTGGAAAAGGCCTATGCCAAGTCCTAGTCTCGTCTGAAGGCCTCTCGCACTGTCCAGCTCCTGCACAAAGAGGGCGCTCTCCTGGTCTTCCATGGCAAACGCCCTCACGGTCCTCATGTTGGCCAGAGCTTCGTCGGCTACAGACATCGCTCTTGATGTCTTTGAGAGCACAGGGAAGAGACAAAGGAAACGTGCCAGATGATGTCTTGTGGTTATTTGTTGGTTGATATAGTTCTGAAGCAAGAAATTATTTTCGCTCACAGATTTTGTTATTCCACTTTATTCCACAGATTTCTGAGGGTTGCTCGGTCAAGATTTATGTACCTATCCATGTTAAAGCTGTATAGGTGACTCCTGTTATTATAGCAAAATTCTGGGACGAGTAGGTTTTGTTTTGTTTGTTTTGTTTTTGTAACAGTATATCGAAATCTTGTTATAGTTGAACAAATTAAGTATAAAGAGAAATACATGTCTACATGTATGTAATCCATGTAATTTGGGAACCTGAATTTTTACTGCACTGTAACAATTTTATTTTATAACCATGTTCAATCACCGTATATCTGGAGTGCACTCTATTTGCAAATTTGAAAAAAAAAATAAAAAAATAAAAAAATAAAAATATTTGCATCTACTGCCATCTTGTGTCAACAAATCAAGTATCCAGTGTGGCTCATACTGGATGAAATAAGAGATGGCACTAAGCTACTGTATACGCTGTTATTTTCGCGTACAGATATTTTCACAAATGACGAGGTCACAGACATTTTTGCGAGATGTTTTCGCGAATTGACGCCGATGCTTACGTTAATGCTCTATTCACACAGCGCATGGGGTCATTTTCATGTGTTGTTAAATTCATGATCCAACTGTGATTCGCGAAATTTGCGAAAATTAAACCCTCACGAAAATAATAGCATGTACAGTATTGCAGCATTGCAGGCTAGAAAAGTGAGGAATCCTTTAAAGAAAACAAGCAGAAACCACAGACTTGAAATCTTTTGCATTTGCTCAGTGAATAAAGCATTACTCACACAAAATGACAAACTACAACTTAGTAGATATTAGGCAGATCTGGGCCCTATTTCATAAAACTTGTTATCACTGACACCTGCCACATTTCTGTGACAAATTTGCTCTCAGCCAATCAGATGCAAGGATTTCAGTAGCTTGTAACAACTATCACAACTAGTCGCCGATAACAACTTTTATGAAACGGGACCCAGATCTGGAACTTGACTTGTTTGACATACAGCTATATTGATACATGTACATACTTTTTCTTTCTGTTTTGTTGTTGTTGTTGTTGTTGTTGTTGTTTTATTTATTCTTTATTTCATTTAATTTTTCTTTTTGTGGAGGATGATTGTAAGACTCAGAGGGCATCATCGTTCTACCTGTTCCTGTGCATCCTTCGACAGCTTTCTCAACACTGCACCGATGGCTGCCCCTGCCACTACAATGACCGGCAAAGTAACCACAAGCACACCGGTCAGCTTGGGGGACAGAGTGTACATGCACAGCACAGAGCCAGCAATCTGGAAATAAAACATAAGAAAATGATACCACATTAGATATTTGTAATGATCTTCAACTCTATATCTATACATCTTGAAAATCACAAAGTAAACTACAAGTAATAGCTTGAAATTCTTTAATTTTTTAATTCTATTTACATGGTCGCCATGGCAGCAATGAAGGACTCACAAGCAAGTACCCACAGATTAACTCTTTACGTGCAAAGTTCAACTCAGTCTACAGCGCGCCAACTTAGCATATTCTGCTCAAACGCACAAAGCCGCCCAAAGTGATTGATAAATAGCCAAATGCCACAGCTCAAGGGAAGTGCTTCTTGCGATTCCATTTTAGTCACATGTAGCTCGCATTGTATGCGGTGATTGGCTTTCAAGTGGTGTTGTAAACTGGATTTGCAAAGTAAATTCTAAGTTTCAGGCACTGTCTTGTGTGCAAAGGTCATATACATCTTCTCTACAGTAGCAATGTAGCTACTGGTTATTTAAAAGAAAAACAATTATAGCTCTTTCATACAATTTACATCAAAGGAAAGCCTGGCATTTTCTCCACAACTTTGCTTATGACATGACCAGGGTAACAGAAATCTATTGAACTTTAAATATACAAATTTGAAAAGCAGAATTTTTCCCCAAAGCATTACTACAGTACGTTACTGTCTCAGAATGACGTGGCACACAGGGGATTTACACCATGGCACATAAAGGGTTAAAAGCAAAAGATGGCATAGTTGACCAATACCTGAGTAGTGCCTCGTAATCCCTGCGATATGCACAGCTTAAAGGAACTTTTGAAGTCCTGTACGTCCGCTGACAGTCTGGGCAAACAACAGTAAAAGACAGGTCTTTGAGTTATTAAACTTTCACACAACATACATTTTCACACCAAATTCCATTACACTGCAACGATGTTACAGACATCACGGGTAGGAAAACTGAGAACACAGTGATCTGACTACAAGAATTGAAAGTTTGACATCTTTTGTTCTGCTTAATACTGTATAAGCTGTTATTTTTGCAAGGGTTTAATTTTGGCGAATTTTGCAAAGCACAGTTAGATCGCGAATTTTGAGAATCACAGTTGGACCGTGAATTTAAACAACACGCGAAAAATGTTGTCATGCGCTAGGGTAATGGCATTTTTACTATAGCCTCGATGTCAGTTCGCGAAAACAACATCTCACAAAAATGTCTGTCACCTCCTCATTCGCAAAAATATCTGTACGCGAGAATAACAGCTTATACAGTAATACATGTACATGTACCTGCTGTCTGAATTATAGAGACAGAGCAGGGTAGACATTAGAAGCTTTTCAATATCCGTGAAGCACATTACTTTTGCATAATACCAAATGCTTGATTTCTGCATGCTGGACTGCACCACAATTTAATATCATGCTGATACAATTGTAAAAACTGTACAAAACATACGTCATGTCTTGCTGTCTTACAAGTTCTGCAGTAATTTCATCTTTATTTCTTTCTTTGATTACATAAAGAAAAATTATGCATTAGGAAAAAGTGGAACAGTATGGAAGAAATAAATGATTAATATGCACATATTTAAAAAAAAATTGATTTACAGTTTTCACAGCAACATGTCACATAACTTATCTGTCACTGAAACCTTATTCATCAAATTCAGAACCAACTGGATTGTGCTCTTTGTACCCATACAGTCCCACCTATTGACGAGTTCCCCTGTATGATGCACATCAAAGAAGGCAATGTCTTGTTTGAGGAGGGACTGGAACAGCCTGGTCCTCATCCGAGTGGCCAACCTCTCTCCGACAGCAGACAGAATGGCAATGTAGCCTGATGTGCAGACAGCCTTTGAGGTGATAGAGATTACAAGGCACAAAAAAATATTATGTGGTGCTATGTATATCACAAAACCTGCACAATGTCAATGACTGAGATTTTGTTGGTTTACTTGGTATTGAAAGAGAAGCTTTAAGATTATGTAATACATTAGCTGCTGCTTATAAGCCACTGACATTGTGACAGAAAAATCCAAACTCTGGGAAGGTTACATTTAAAAAAAATGAGGCTTTGAGGTTGCAGGGTTATGCAACACATGCTGCACACAGACTCCACAGAGGGCATAGAGAAAGGATTCTTTTAATAAGGTTTACATCTTCAAAGCTGGATCATTCCATAGAGACACCCTATTCATGACTAATTCAAATCAGTGTTTCTACTGACTTTCATATTTTTTTTCTCACAACTTCTTTTGTTTCATGTTTATCTCAGATGCATATTGTACATGCCTATGTCGTGCGTAGAAAAATGTCAGACAAAAAGCATAATCATGGCAAAAAAAAAAAAAAGAGAAAAAGAAAAAAATAACCTAAGCAACACCACTCTCAATTTGTTGCTATATTTCCAAACTTAATGTTAGATTAGAGAATAATTCCATAACTGAACATCAACATTTATATGAAAACAAACAAACAAACAAATCCCAAAATAAAGACTTTCCTAGTCAACAAGATCATTGACCCATGGAACTTTTTGTGAGGTAAGGCCACATATTGTAAACTGGGATAATAAGAACCTAAAGTGCCTTACGTATATTATCCATAACCAACTTTCCCTACACAGACCTGAAGTCCGTATGCGCTGACCAGCCGGAGGGCCGGACGCATGACCTCATCGAGGTAGTTCCTGGTGTGCTCCGCCGTAAAGTGTGACACCACCTGAACAAGGTCACCCAGGAGGATTGGAATCTGGATGTTGATGAAGGCCGCAAGCATCGCACTCTGTCAAGTCCCATGGAAAGAAAAAATGTTTGAAGGCAAAAGTGAATCAAAATAGAAACAATGAAGATACAACTGAGGAAACATGCAGTACACCTGTGGGCTAACAAATACTGGGGTCAGCAAAATCAAAAGTTACTCAGCTTAAATTTGATTGCTACAATGTACATCTTTATACAAGCTTTACAGCATAACATGTGCACACTATATGTATTGGAGAAAAGGCAAATAATACTGCGATACATGAAGTTTTCACACAGAAAGAAAACAGATATTGATAGAGAAATATGAATCTTTCTACTAAAGATATTTTTTCTGGGCAGCATAACACGAATTAACATGTATTTAGGCCATGAATGTAGGCACTCCTGTCTACATTTTTGGAACCTATGATAGACCAGGCTCCTGTGTACATGGTAGTTGACGCCAAGAGCCTAGTATACCAGGTTCCCGGGATACTGGCAGCGCCCTCTGGTAGAGCTGTGGCACCCTGGTGAAATAAGACCCCTATCAACCACGACCCCATGATGCTTCCTTCTTTATTACCTCCGCCAAAGGGGGAGGTTATGTTTTCGTTACTGTTGGTTTGTTCGTTCGTTCGTTTGACCGTGCGCAAAAATGAGCTGCATGCTTGGCGGAGGTCTGCGCTCTCAGAGTGCTTTTCTAGTTAGTTAGTTCGTTCGTTTGTTCGTTCGTTTGTCCGTGTGCAAAATAACTCAAAAAGTAGCTCGGACTGGGATGAAACTTGCAGGAAAGGTTGAGAATGACACAAGTAACAAACGATTAACTTTTGGTAGTGATCCAAAATTTTTTGGGGAATTTATGAAGGATTTTTTTATATTTTGGCAGGTAGGGTCAATGAACTTGGGAGTTCAGGCTGCGCGAATTTGAGGTTTGCATGCGCGCACTAAAGCGCGTGCTCTAGTTTCTGTAAGGGCGGGGCGCGCTGTGCAGCTGAGGGTTTATGACGTAACAAAGGCTTCTATATTGGGAAATCGGGCGGCTTTCAGCACATAATGCAGTAGGTATGGGTGGAAATCACTGATCTCTGTGGAAGAACAAGATCAGTGTGGGTGGAAATGGGCTGCATGCTTGGCGGAGGTCTGCGCTCTCAGAGTGCTCCTCTAGTTCTGTATGTTTAGTATACAATTTCTTCCATGCTCAAGTCTCTACCAAAACCACCAGTGGCATCTCATTACGAAGAACATTAGGCCACTTACTGCTACTGCTGCCAACAGATACCAGGCATCAGCCCGGAGAAAAGCCAGCACTTCCCACACATTCACTTCAGCCGCTTTCACATCCCCCTTCTTTTCCTCAAGAAGCCGGGTGGCCCCTTTGGTCCTTATTTTGCACTCTGCTACGGTCCCGGCCCTCCATCCAAAGTGCAGGGCTGCGCCTGTCCCCATTCCGACAAAGATGGCGCCATGGTGGTGTGCCCGCACTGTGCCGCGACTATGGGGCTTCGAGGCGGGGCGCTGCCGGAGCCTGGTGATCCTGCGGATGGCATCCCGAAGAAGTTGGTGGAGAGAGGGTGGAGACGATGCAGGGGCCACGATGTGTGCCGGGCTGAAGAAATCATAACGGCCTGAGGACAGGAATCTCCTATTGGGTCATATAAAATATTTGAATACGAGACGATAATCATAATCTGAAAATATATACTGGTCACCCGTTTTCCTTTTCTTCTGCTTTCTGCTCTTCTACAGACTTTGTGGCAGCAGCTGTAGTTTTAGATTATATGCTGTGTTGCTGGTATACCAATCATGTTACTGTGAGAGTACATACTGGACAAGTGACACATCATTACCTCCGCCAAGGGAGGAGGCTATGTTTTCGTTACCATTGGTTTGTTAGTTAGTTAGCTAGTTTGTTTGTGTGCAAAATAACTCAAAAAGTATGTGACAGATTGGGATGAAACTTGCAGGAAAGCTTGAAAATGACACAAGTAACAAACGATTAACTTTTGGTAATGATCCGAGAATTGGGGGGGGGGGGAATTTATGAAGGATTTTTGATAATTTGGCAAGTAGGGTCAATGAACTGCATGCCAAACTTCTAATATATAAGATTTTCTTAAATAAATATAAAGAATAATAATAATAATAATAATAGATGCACTCACAGACACACACACACATGCGCTCACATTATTCTATGATCGATTGATATGCTTGCAATAATAATGTCTTGCTTATAGCTACTGTTTGTCCACTTTTCCCAGGGAAAAAAAAAAAACAATGATAACACAAATATGAGACTTATAGGAATATAGCGTAGCAACCCGTTATAATGATTATGGCGAGCATCAAAAGTCTTTTGGTCCGATACATATGTGCTCCATTCTAAATATCAGAAAGTTATTCGAGAAACTTCATCAAATCACAATTTTTGTCCCACTTAATTCACCCCGCTAGCTCTCCCCTATCTTTATGGTAGTATAGACTCATACATGCAGGGCAATGATAACAGAATAAATAAAGGAGATTACTAGTTGATAGATTAAACAAAGATATAAACATGGAGCTCCATGATATCCTTGTATACGAGTGCTGTTCGTTATTCCGAAGGTTCGTTAATCCGAAACACACAAATTCTCCGTACCTAGAGGTTCGTTAATCCGAAAATGAAAAAGGGTTCGTTAATCTGAATATTATTTTGTGCCGTTATTTCGAAGGTTCGTTATTCCGAAGATTTGTTAATTCGAAAATGAAATTTGGAATAACGAACCTTCGGAATAACGAATCTTCGGACTGGAAGAGCCTTCGGAATAACGAACCTTCGGAATAACGAGCTGTAACCGTATCTAAACACGTAAGTTCACTACGTTTTGAAAAAAAAAATGTTAACCCATGCACATGGACTGTTAGATCACCGGGTTGCGTCACACACTACGTACGTCTTAACAACAGGGATGCCAAGTTCAAAAAAATTTAGGAGTGAGATTTTCATGACTCGGCATCTCGGCATGGGAATGTGCGAGCGAGGGTGTGGTAGGGGTCCCCCCCCCCCCCCCCGTGGCCTCCCACGGTAGGGAGCTTTTTCAATTTTTTAATTCTTAATGGTGCGATCAGGTGCATACATAAGTGACTATTTTTTACTTATTTTGAAAGACAAAAGGGAAATATAACTTCAATTGCAACTATCACTTTAATCTTTTGAGCTATGCTCATTATTATAGGCCCAAGTTGCACACTTCGCCCGATGCGTGAGAAAAAAAAAATGGGTGTCATGCGTGAGATCGTGAGATGGCCCCTAAATGCTTGAGTCTCACGCAGAATGCGTGAGACTTGGTAGCTCTGTAACAATAATGTGAGCGGCGTATGGATCGTTAATTGCATTATATACTAGTACTTTACATGGCCGACGGAACCGTGGGGGCCATGGGGGCTCAGGCCCCCACACTTTTTGTGCACCATACAAAGAAATACATAAGGTGTCATCACTTTGGGCCCCCACAATTTTTTTTAACCCGGAAGTACGTAAGTGGCACTAAATATAAATAGATAGAGATCTTGAAGTGTGCAGAGCACGGTAAGGTTATGTTTTTCCCATGTAGACTTTTTTTTCTTCGCTTCTCAACTGAAGAAACCCAGAAATGGAAAGGGAGAGAGGAGCTTAGGACCTTTTTTTTATTATTTTTTTTTTCTTGTTAGCTCATGAAACCCGGAAGTAGGCCCCCACACTTTTAAAAATGTTCCGCCGGCCCTGCTTTATTCTTCACGCGACCTAGAAGCACACTGCATACGTTTCTTTTCCTTTGGTTACTAGATCTTCATAGCAAAGACTTCGAGAGTCACGTAATGTGGGCGGCGAAGGTAGGCTACTTGCACTGCGTCTGCATGACGTTCGGGCAGACGTTGAGCATAATAATAATGATAACAACAATTATGACAATAATAATAATAATAATAATACTTGTAATAATAATAATAATAATAATGGTAATAATAATGATAATAATAATAATAATGCTAATATTAATAATGATAATAATTATCATTATTAGGGCAATTCCATGGGAACATGGACATGGCACTAAAATTTCAAGTTTATCATATTGCAAAAGAATTACTCATTATGTATTACCCATATATTGAAGTTAAAGAAACTCAAAGAATTAGATCAATTGGTCAAATATTTCCCGAGAAACAGCTACAAATGTCAAAGACAATTTTTCAGTCATCCAAATTGCTAAAATGCATGCTTAACTTAATGTACTTTTTTTTTTATTGAAAAATTCTGTTAGCACTTCAATTAATTTATTTTAAAGAAGCAAATTGGTTCTACTTCAGTCTCCCATGTGGAAATTTTTATGCCACCTTCAAAAATTTTTAATCACCACATGAAAGTTCAGCCCTTGAGCCATGTAACGCGAGTTACCGAAACAAGAAATATTTTTCATTCTGAAGGAAGCAGTGGAGGTAATTTATTAGGAATCATAATTTTCTAAATTCATCACACCCTGATACTGTACACAGGATGTTGACTTGAATAAACACTGTTATCACATTAAAAAATGTCAGTGAAAAGTGTAACGCGAGTTACCGAGTAACGCGAGTTACCGGCATGTAACGCGAGTTACCGACTATAAACACAAGTTTCCACCAACATAAGCAAATTTTAACACTAAATTGAGCTAGATTGTGGTGAAAGCAATCAAATGCAGTGTTATACACACTATGCTGGACTGAAACAAAGGAGGGCAGCCTAATAAACTGTGATTGTATTATAATACTAGCTAGCATCAAGGCCACTGATCACATGCCACATTGAAGAGTCTAGCCAGGCTTTCACTGCATTTGTACATGTACATCCAGCAGTGAATGAGAACATGAAATTTATCTTATGAATTTCCTGCATCAGTATTTCAGAATTTTTATTACAAAATGTTATAAAGCAGCAAGTGTTGGTTCTAATCCTTATTCGGTGGTCTAGTGAAGATGATGCCTGTCCGGAGATCAGGAGGTTGTGGGTTCGAATCCTGCTCGAGTATGTATGCTCATGATTTTTTGTCATGGCTACTACTAAAATACTGATTAATTCTAGTGCTTATTTACGTCGCGATGTAGTGCAATTTGTCAATCAGTTGCAATGAAAACATCTCAATGGAAGAATTTCATGAATATGAATAATTAAGCAGTACCCGCTGCATGCTATAAGGATTAGAACCAACACTTGCTGTTGGGCGAAAGCTCGGTGGTCTAGTGGAGATGATGCCCGTCCCCTGATCAGGAGGTCTTAGGTTCGAATACTGCTCGAGTATGTACAGTACACCCTTGACTTTTTTATCATGGCTACTACTAAAACACTGATCAATTCAGTGCTTATTTATGTCGATGTAGGGTAATAAGCCAGTTCATAATCCACTTTATAGCTCATGTACACATTGGTACAAATGACCTTTTTTTTTTCTCGGTTGGTTTGACACTTCACTTGTTTTCAAAGCGGCATAATGCATAAGCTTGCCCGACATAACAATTTATGGAATTCATGTTCAAAAAAAGAATGAACTTGCCTTTAGATCAGGGGATCAGAATACTCCCATCAGTTTATAATTTAGCAGGCAACCATTTGATTGTTTTGTAATTAATGCAGTAACAGCTTATTTCCTTTTATATTGCGAAATACCATTCTCGCTGTCAGGTGGATGTGCTGGCAAGCATCATTTAAATAAGGATCGCATGAATAATCATCGCATCACAGTTGCTTATCTCAGTGAATTTACAAACCAAAATGTCTGTTAGTACAAAGTTAGTTCCCTTTAGTAGTTAGTACCTTTTTCTGCTCATGCGCAAAGTGGAATTACGAACTGGTCTATTTGTCAATCAGTTGCAAGGAAATGTACTAGATTTCACTCACAAAGATAGGATTTGAATTTTTGAAAGATTGTAAGCTTTTTTTGTAAACTTGTAGATAGGGTTTGATACTTTTATGTTTTGTTTTAAAAAGACTTATAACATTTTTCATCTTTACACTCTGAAAATTACAATGCACTTATACACCTAAATCATCTGGGTATATATTCAGGGTCTCTATGAGGAGTGAAGCTCTTATTAGTCTTAAACGCATTCTTCTATTGGGTTCATTAGTAAAATATTTGTTTAACATTTATTCATTTTACTATCTACAAAAATAAGCATGTCTCAAAATATTCAACACAAGATTCAGTGCCATGAGAACAGTTGTATGTCATCAATTTGTGTAACCCTGTGCTAGCGGACATAATGAAACGCGAGTTACCGTAACGCGAGTTACCGTAACGCGAGTTACCGACATAAAGGCTCCCTACATTTTACCAGGTCATTGTTACTCAACTTTGATATTGTTAATTTATGAGTCGTAACCCACTATCAATTCAAGGTAGGAAAAGTTTTATCAAGATTGTCTAGTATGAGGAGACTTTCCAAAAAGGGGTCTTTATAGAATTTACCATGTCCTTTTTGTGTAACGCGAGTTACCAAAATTAAATGATTCAAGAATCCCAACATGTTTGTCCTTTATTTTTCTTTTTGGATTCATTTAGTTGGTGTATGTCTACTTAACCCATGATGAAAAAAGTAACTTGTAGATCCTACCAATTACAAAGATATTGGCACATTATCCCATAAATGTACCCATTATTTGTAACGCGAGTTACCGTGGAATTGCCCATTACAATATCAATTATAATTATAACAATAGCTTTTGTTGTTATTGTGTACATAATGTACTTTTTATTTATTTTGGGCCGATTAAAATGAAGTGTGAATTGAATTGAAAATGGCGAACAACAAACAAATAAACACATACCACAGAGCTAGATAAAGAATAGAATCTACACCTGTTTCGAGCATTATAGACTGCAGATTTAGAATCCTCAGTATGAGAGGAACAGATAACTCTAATCTACGATTCATGTATTTATTTTCTTGTTTATGAACATACAAAATAAGAGACAGTGGGTCGTCAGTAGGCCTATATACGCAATAGCCCGGCATAATCGCCAGAGAAAGATTGCCTAGAGGCTATCCTTATTTTTGCTCCTAAACTTGATCCTACTTGTGCTTACAGAATACACTTATCTTAAGATCTCATTAACATCTAACGTTAATTATATCTAATTAACATATCAAGTTACATCCCTATCCTAAGCTGGGAGAGAAATAAGGATCCCTGACGTCACTATCCTATTTCTCGTCCTACGCGCGGTGTTACAGAATACCAATCGCGTATTTAGGAGCGAGAGCTGTCCTAGGATCCTTACACTAAGTTACAGAATACCACCCCAGGATAGCCGTTGATCTATACCCTGGCTTGAAAAGGCCTTAACCTGCCGCAAACTGGGTCTGCTACTCTAAAATTTGGTAAAAAGTTAACCATGTTAACGTTAACCATAACCAACTGTAATATAACGTTAATTAGATCTAACGTTAGGTTACCTAAACCTAACGTTAGTTAGGTCACGGGGGTCTAACGTTACAATAAGACCTTCCATTTCACGATTAGGTACTTTTTACTGAATCCAAAACTATGTATTCTCTTGCACAGCATTTTCTGCAGAATAAAAGCTGGACTTTCATTGACAATGCACTAGTCCAGTGACCGGTTTTTGTTTGTGGATTTCTGATAATTGGTACGTGCACACAAAATGACCGAATAAAACCACCACTGGCACTGCCACTAACGTTAGAGCATAGTTCAGTGGAGTATTAATTTACCTCTGAGCCACTTTGGTCACGTCGCCGGCGCTCTTCAGCTGTGGTGATCTAAAAGTGATCAGGCGTGAGCTGATCGTCCTGGGGTGATTAGAAATTTGATGGTATTTCAGCACCGAAATCATCATTTTCAATATAAACAAGACGGATTCATTGCCTAAAGGAAAAAACAGATCTCACGAACAATATACCGCCAGCGCATCGTTGAGGGCAGCAAGCATTATGGTATGCCGTCCGTGATCCATCCCGCGAGGCGGCCTAACACGTTCTAAGATGTATTTTTTTATTTATTTATTTTTAATGATATCTTTTTATTGGCACCAGAATTCTTTTGATGTCACTCATCGTTTTCACAATGAAACGAATAGAACCCAGGTCTACTAACAGTTAACGTAATCAACGTAATCAAACTGAAAAAAGAAAAACAGAAAAAAAAAAACACTTCTGTTAATCGTGCAAGATAGGGCTACCCTGATAGCAGAGACACGTCAGAATGGCGTCTATTTCACGTCAGCGCTGTCGTCAGAAAGACGTCGTAAACTGTCGACAAAAATACGTAATCTTGCTCAAATGGAAGACGTAAAAAAGACGTCATGTTTAGACGTCAGAAAGACGTCTAATAAATAAACAAAGAAAATGGACGTCATTTAAAAACGTCTTAGCCTGACGTCAAAATGTCTTATCTTTGCTCAAATGGAAGACGTAATATTTGTGACGTCTGTCTGACGTTTAGGTGGTTTTACAAAGACGCCTTAATGACGTTTAGATTACTGCTTGAAAGACAAAATATCACATCAGTTAACGTCATACACATGTCGTTTACACGTCAATTTACGACCTTTTTTTTTACGCGTATTGGTACTAAAAAAAGACGTCCAGTTTGACGTCGTTCTTATAAGCCGAGATACATTAATTACTATGTTAATTCCAAGATCTAACCACGGTGTGGGCATCTTCAGGTACAATCCTACGAATCTAACCGTCTATTAAGTCCTAAATTCTATTCGATCCTATGCCTATGCCTAAGCCTACCAACTTTTCCTGGTTCCTACTGTTGTATCACGTTTCCTTATAAACGGGCAAAAGTGCTTCATGACATGGTTACTAAACTAGACCACGAAGCCAATGAAATATGAAAATATGTCTCCATAACACAAGGTTGGATTAGTTCGAATAAGATAAGAATACAATGTGCAATTTCTGACACAGTTTAAAGTTTAAACCTTCTCCTTATGCCCTAAAGTAAAAATATAATTATAACTTCCAAAAAAAAAAAAATTCAAGGAGGAAATATGCCTCTAGGGAAGATTCAGCTTTATCGATTGACAAAGGCCATGCACTACAATTCCATAAATTACCGGAAGTTATCTTTTGGTGGCCCAATTGAACAACTAAGACTGTGATTTTTTTTTTTTTTTTTTTGATCACTGCATTTTTTTTTCTTCAGGCCAATAAAATTCAATAGTAAAGAATTCAATGGAGGAACGAGCCACCAAAGAAAAAAAAAGAAAATAATTTATTATGTTAGTGTCGAGCGGCCCTGCCAGAGGGGCCCATAATGTGTCTTTTATCTGCGTGACATAATTTGATTATTTTTCTCTTACATATGGAAAATATAATTGGTATGAGCTGTGCAAAATTTTAGAGTAAAAAAAAAATATGATGATAAAGTATACTAGGGACTATTTGCAAAAACGGAGCACAAAAGTCGCGTTTATAGAGCATTTCAAAGCAAATTTCTAGGGAAGAAAACAGTGGAAAAAATCATTATTAATTTATCATTTTAATTTCATTAAAAAATATCAAGTACTTTCACATGAACTTGTTTTCCATAGTTATAAGTTTGATGAATGGGCATTCCGTTGTTAATTTTTAGCCTTTTACTGCAATATTGCTCCTTTTTGTCATTATTTTTGTAAGTTTTTCTCGTAGTGTTTACTTAAAATCAAATGAAAAGCTTTGAACATCAGATCTCTGAACGGTATACTTTGTGTAGTTTTTTTTTTTTTAATATATGAAGAGTTTGTTTGCAAAAACCGATAAGTCCATATTTGTCAAATGGATATATTTGCGATTAAAGGTCAAGAAAAATAAATTTTTTTTTTCTTTTTTTTTTTCTTTTTTTTTTTTTTTTTTTTGCTTCTTTTGACCATAACTTCAAAAAAATACCTTTATAAGTAGTGATCAATGTATCATTTAAAAGGTATTATTTTGTACTTTATGACAGAGACCGTACTTCAAAATTTTAAAAAATGGACTTATCGGTTTTTGCAAACAAACTCTTCATATATACATGTGTGTATATAGTGGCTTCTCCCTTTTGCTGGTAATTTTTTTTTTCCAAAATACAGTACAATACATTTTGGGGCATTTTGTTCCAATCATTATCATGTTAATAAAAAAAAAACAAAAATGACATGAAATTCTGCATGACTCTCAGAAAGAGCTATATTGATCAACCTAATCAAATCAATTTATGAAGAGTTTGTTCGCCAAAACCGATAAGTCCATATTTGCCATATGGAGATATTTGCGATTAAAGTTCAAGAAAAATAAAGAGAATAATAAGAAAAAAATTGGTTCTTTTGACCATAACTTCAAAAATGTACCTAGTAGTGACCAATATATCATTTAAAAGGTATTATTTTGTACATACTTTATGACAGAGACCGTACTTCAAAATCTTCAAAAATGGACTTATCGGTTTTTGCGAACAAACTCTTCATATGCCTCATTACACACACACACACACACACACACACACACACACACACACACACACACAGACACACAGACAGACAGACACACACACACACACACACACACACGCCCACACAACTTGTGCTTCTGAATCAGCTTTTTTAACATAACTTTTCTTTTTTCTTTTTTTTTTTTTTGCAGAGCACACTCTACATACTGAAATTATATCAACAATGTACAATGTACACACACACACACTCCCTCACACACAACACCACAAACAAGATCAATGTGCAATCATTACTACATACGGCCAGACGGTCCATGGTCCGTTTTGGACACTCAAGGGAGGGTCATCTTACCCCATGCAGAGAGACATTCACACATATTATCAATACACAATAATGGAAGCGTACAAGAAAGCCGATTCTTTTACCGCACATTATCCGTCCTAAACGAACGACATTTAGACCGGGGGCCCAGAAGATTTATTCAGCTGAAAAGGGTCACACTTTTTGATGGTCTCATCATATTAGGATGTGGCCAAGGGCCAATAAAATGAACTGCTGGCAAGTCACATCCTGTACCGTAAGCCTATGGGCCACAAAAAGGGGCCCGAAAATGCATTTATTCAGCCGAAGGGGGTCATGGACAATAGTTGGTGGATATTGTTCCTTTGGGTGTACTCATCATGAAAACAGCAATGCCAGTTATTTTATCCTGTACCGGGCCCCAGAGAGTAGCCCTAAAGGGCCCACCCATATGGTGTTATTCAGCTGAAAAGGGTCACGGCTAATTTCTTTTGCAATGGAAGTAGTACCCACCAGAGATATCCAAAACACCAATGCCAACTATTTTTATCCTGTACGGGGCCCCAGACCGTAGCCCCAAAGTGCCCCCCCCCCCCCCACACACACACACATTGATTTTATTCAGCTGAAAAGAGTCACGGCTAATTTCTTTTGCAATGGAAGTAGTACCCATCAGAGATATCCAAAAACACCAAAGCCAGTTATTTTATCCTGTACGGGGCCCCAGACAGTAGCCCCAAAGTGCCCCTTACACACACACACACACACACACATTAATTTTATTCAGCTGAAAAGGGTCACGGCTAATTTCTTTTGCAATGGAAGTAGTACCCATCAGATATATCCAAAACACCAAAGCCAGTTATTTTATCCTGCACGGTGCCCCAGACAGTAGCCCTAAAGTGCCCCCCTACACACACACACACACACACACACACACACACACACACACATTAATTTCATTCAGCTGAAAAGGGTCACGGATAATTTCTTTTGCAATGGAAGAAGTATATACCCATCAGAAAAATCCAAAACACCAAAGACAGTTATTTTATCTTGTACGGGGCGCCAGACAGTAGCCCTAAAGTGCCCCCCCCCCCCCACACACACACACACATTGATTCTATTCAGCTGAAAGGGTTACGGCTAATTTCTTTTGCAATGGAAGTAGTATCCATCAGAGATATCTAAAATACCAAGGCCAGTTATTTTATCCTACACGGGGCCCCAGACAGTAGCCCCAAAGTGCCCCCTACACACACACACAAACACATTAATTTTATTCAGCTGAAAAGGGTCACGGCTAATTTCTTTTGCAATGGAAGTAGTACCCATCAGATATATATCCAAAACACCAAAGCCAGTTATGTTATCCTGCACGGGGCCCCAGGCAGTAGCCCCAAAGTGCCCCCCTACACACACACACACACACACACACACACACACACACACACACACATTAATTTTATTCAGTTGAAAAGGGTCACGGCTAATTTCTTTTGCAATTGGAAGTAGTACCCAGCAGAGATATCCAAAACACCAATGCCAGTTATTTTATCCTGTACGGGGCCCCAGACAGTAGCCCCAAAGTGCCCCCCCCCCCCCCCAGCACACACATTGATTTTATTCAGCTGAAAAGGGTCACGGCTAATTTCTTTTGTACTGGAAGAAGTATACCTATCAGCGATATCCAACACACCAAAGCCAGTTATTCTATCCTGTACGGGGGCCCAGACAGCAGCTCCACAGTGTCCCATCCATATACTGTGAATCAGCTGAAAATGGTTTTACAAGTTCTTTTGTAATGGAAATATTAGGGCCTACTGAACAGAGACATCCCAAACACCAAAGCAAGTCATCTTATCCTGTATACGGGGTCCTATAGGCTGCAGTAGCAAAACACCAAAGAAATTCGCAAAGGAATTTAGCATACTAGTATTTCTGTATAGTGCACAACCGAGATGACGAAATCACGAAAACCAGTCATTTCATCCTGTACTGGACCCGGTACAGTAGCCATAAAGTGCCCCTCCCCCACATACATGACATAATTTAGCTGAAAAGAGTCATGGTTGTTTTTCCTTTACAATCGAAGTAGGCCTTAGTATACATTATAGATACCCAAAACACCAAAGCCAGTTAGGTTTTTCCAGCCAATTCGCAATTTTGTCGGTTCATTTGATAGAAGGTTCATTCAATTGTCGCATAGTCTGTCTTTCAAAATTGTAACTTGTGCGTTCAATTTAGCATCATTCCATCAATGAAATTTGCACATGTGGCTTTCGAAATCGTAAAATTTGTATTTAAATTGTCTGGTACCCTATATACTTGCAGAAAAGGGTATTTCAGTCATTCCATTTCGCGAAAGGCAGTCAAATTCCAAACGTGATCATTCAAATTTACATCATGCTGTTTCTTTAAAAAAAAAAAGGTGAGAACATTTTAACGTTTCTTTCTATGTGACTTTTTGTTTCATCCATAATATCATTATACTGTTAAGCAGTAAAAGTATCATTATTTTTTACCTTGTATAACTCGATTTGTTTGTTCTGTAATGCCCCTTCTCTTTCATACATGTCATTATAGGCCTACGTGTACCAGTACTGCAGATTAACTTCATCTTTTTTATAGTCATGACAGCACAATAGATACATACGTATATCTCTAGAAGATATAGAAAGAATTAAAAAAAAATGAGGATCATAACATTGACGTCCTGGAACTTTCCGACCACTCGAAAAAAAAAGCACTCGCAACCGCCAGATAACTTGTGGCTACGTGCTTCGTCGGACTCAATAAGCACATTAAAAAAAAAAAACGGTTGTCAAAGTCTCCTAAACGAATACGAAAACATGAAATGTTATGATGCTTACAAAACAATAACTACAATGAAAGAAAATAAGGAAAGATGTAAAACATGAACATATCTGCTATGAAAAAATTGACTGCAGAACATGGTAAATTGGATGCCAAGAAATCAATTTGAATGAACGAGCGCAGCATATACCTGATCACGTGACTATATCATTATGAATTCATTAATGAATGGATAGTGAAATGGTGCTTGTCATGTGAATTTTAGTTGAAAAGATGTTATTTAGAATAAGGTCAGAGGTAATGTGAATGTTCCAAATGAACTTGAACGAAGAGATCATGAAATTGAAATACCATGTCATCTAGGCCAAATTTTGCTAAATTGAATGCAGCAATAAGGAATTGGATTGAAAGAGGTGCGAAAACCTATATTATGCTGTGCAGGGCCCTTGACAGGTATAGCCCCAAGGTATTCCCATCTCATGTAAATTAAGAGTTTTTAGGCGAAAAGAGTCATGTATTCCTATAGTTTCCTTGGCAGTGGAAGTGAAAGCTGAGATACCTGAAACACCATGCAGTAATTTTTATTCTTTGAGGGGTCCCCAGTCAGTAGCTGGAAAGTGCTCCCGTATATTACTTTATTTCAAGTTGTCAAGTGAAAAGAATCATCGCTTTAATTTCTTTTGCAATGGAAGAAATACACCACGAGGTATCAAAAACACCGAAACCAGTTATAGCTGTACGGGGCCCCACATAGTATTCCTAAAGTGCCCCCACATGTGATTTTATTTGGCTATTAAGCTCCCGTTCCATTATCATGATCTGCACCCCGATCTATTCAATCTGTCAGATCGGGAGAGAGCTGCAAAAGTGTACGGGGACCGGGAGCATCGTAGCACCACGTTTGGGTGATGGGGTTGGATCGGGCAATTTTACAGGTCGGGAAGAAATGTTGAACCTTTTCAAAATTTCTTCCCTATCTCCCCATCAAGATTGACCTATTTTGAATAGTAGTTCCAGCAAGGAGAGCGTAGTGACTCAGTGTAAATACCACGGGATGAGTGTAACAATTCCAGATTTTTCTGAGCGTAGGAACAGCGGCACAAGAACGGGAAGTAAACTATAGACACCGACGTGGTCCCGCTGCTGCGCCGCTTCCTTCATCAAAGCACGACCTTGCGACCACGATTCTTCTTTAAGTAATGACAACCATTACTATTAGAATGACGATTTTGCTAATCTACGGATATCAGCAGTAAACAAAGGAAATTTGTCTTACTGAGGAATTCCCAGTCTACTCTTGTCTATGTGTAAACATTACCGTCACCTGAATCTTATGTAGTTCTTTTAAACATGTACTATATTGCGATTAACTCTGAATTACAGATAAGGAATTATATTTTATATAACAGGTTTTTTTTTTTTTATATAATTGGAGAAAAATTCGAGAAATCATTTGACTGAGGTCAAAAACATAAAGCGTGGACACAACATATTTTCATTGAAAAGATGTGCAATGTAATTATCTAATAAAGTAACAGGAAAAATGCTTCTGTGTCGTACAGCTTTGACCAAGCTGACGACCTGGTCGTGTGTTACGTTTAATTTAATACTAGTGGAGTAGCTCTACAAGAGGAATGTTGCGTGTTAATCGTTTTTATTCTGATTGGCTAGGCCAGCTTTAGTGAGATAAGAAATTACAGCTCAGCTCAAGTTGAGGGCTAGAGGGCTTTCACAAATCTCACGCCATCGCAATATAGACATACGCCTGAGAAAGACAAGATATGACAATAGTGCGCAAGCATTTTTTTTTTCAGTTTGTGTCGTCAATTAAGTAGTACCTAATGTCTGTGTAAATTTGTATATATAAATATATATATATATATATATATATGAGTATATGAATATAAAAACGACCCAAGTCCATGGGAAGACCATTTCGAGTAAACTAAAAAAAAAACTTCATATCTTTTTTGTTTGTCCAATAATATTCTATTTAACTGTGATGGGAAGGCAACATTGTAAAAACAAATTAGAACATATATCATTATGACAATTAACATTAACATTAATTGTGGAGACGCCATTTTGTGTGATGGACTTGGGTCGTTCTTTGATTCATATGGACTTGGGTCGTTATTTGATTCATATACATGAAATTCTGCTATAGAGATGAGAGGACGAGAGAGGGCGCTATAATATGAATGTAAGAATGACCCAAGTCCTTCATTCTTACATTCATATAAGATTTAACTCATTTATTTCAGGCACTTCCGGGGGTAATTAGGATTTATCATTTATACACAAGATGAATCCATGCATAAGCTATAATTTCCCATGTCAAACTGAATTTGGCCAAAAATTGGACTTGGGTCGTTCTTATATTCATATACTCATATATATATATATATATATATATATATATATATATGTATATGTATGTATATATATATATATATATATGTATGTATATATATATATATATATATATATATATATATGAAGACTTTATTCGCAAAAACCGATAAGTCCATATTTGCCAAATGGAGATATTTGCGATTAAAGCTCAAGAAAAATAGAGAGAATAATGAAAAAAAAATTGCTTCTTTTGACCATAACTTCAAAAATGTACCACTATATGTAGTGACCAATATATCATTTAAAAGGTATTATTTTGTACTTTATGTCGAGACCGTACTTAAACATCTTCAAAAATGGACTTATTAGGTTTTGCGAACAAACTCTTCATATATGTGACCGTGCACCTCAAAACGAACATAAAGTCGCACACACTGATTTTGCGTGAGGACTGAAAATAAGTGAAATGTGTCAACCTAGGCGAACTTGACTTTTTCATATTTTCTGAAAGAGCGGGTCTTCTTTTACATTATGTTAAAATTTGGTATCATGAAATGGGCAGGAAAGTGTGTTTTTTTAAGCATTTTATCTCGAACATTTTTGGTAGAATAGTGTGATTACGTGTGTCTTTAGAATCCCTTTTTCATTTCTGAAAAACCTTGTCCACACTCTTCACTTTGCAACTCTAGTAACTTTTGAAGGGATAGTGCTACTGCTTTGAAAGTGGTGGGCTTTCAGCAATTTTTCTACAACATCTTTTTTTTTTCTTTCTTTCTTTCTTTCTTTCTTTGGTAGAGTATTGTGGTCAGGTTTTTGATACAGGCTCCTTTTATTTCTTGAAAATCCCTCGCACCCTCTTCACTTTCAACTCTGATAACTTTTGAAAGGATAATGCTACTGCTCTGGAAGTTGACATTTATCATGGTCAGAATGTGTTGATAGACCATGCTTACTTTCAGCTTAATCAAATAATCCCTTATCTGTTGGTTCTACAGTGGTTAACATCATATTTTATCCCATTCATGGCACAGGTAGCACGGCTTATTAAAGATTAAAGCACTTGAATAGATCCTATACTTCAGAACCTCTTTTCTCAGTTCACACTTTCCATAGAGTGTGTGTTTTCTTCTAGTATTAATATAAGTTAAGAGAATCCATTTGAATTGAGTTATACATCATTTTAAAGCTTAGAGAGTGCTCTTTCAAAATCTGCCCTTGCACTGGTATAACTTTAGTTGGTCAAGATAAAAATGTCCGTTCTCCGTATAATTCCACGCCTACGAATTCGGGAACCTACAGTTTAACAAGCGTCATTGCGTTTACACTAGGCCCCATCATATTTCTGACATTTACTTGTGACATCCTCAGATGATAATGACCATATACATTTGTGTTAAGTACGTTTTTTGTTCTTACTTCTCCAATCAAAAGGTATGGTTGTATATATTTTGTATTCTTGTTTTACTGTCAATCATTGTGTAATCCCACCACTGAGAAAGAGGAAATATGAAAATAAACTTGAACTTTAACCTGAACATGAGCTAAAAATCAATGTCTGTCAATGTCATGGCGACTTTTTGTTTGTTTTGTGGTGCAGGGTCACATATATATATTACTTTTCTATGTTTTGACTGGAATTGATTGCATGCAAATGCGAAAATGTTCGAAACGAAAAAAAAAAAATCCAAACACACACACCTACTTCTTGTATCATGTATGAATGAAGAAGTGAGCAAAAATCTGAAAGCTTATCCAACTTTTCTTTCATAATATTATGCAGGGTGGATTTTACCATTATCGCTGAACACAGCTTTCCCTTTAATACGCACACATACGCTCATCAAATCACCACAACTAACACACATACGAGAAGAAAAAGAGACATCATACAGCAATCACATTCGGTCTAGAACAAGGCAGGAATGACCTTAAACACAACAAAGCTGATACATTAAGCAAAATAACTTTATAATACAAACATATGTAACGCTTCCGTATCTGTAATGTCATATCAAATTAACTTAACGGTAGAGTGTTATATGTTTAGACTGCAGATACGTAGGGCATATATATATATATATATATATATATATATATATATATTATATGAAGAGTTTGTTCGCAAAAACCGATAAGTCCATTTTTGAAGATTTTGAAGTAGGGTCTCTATCATAATGTACAAAATAATACCTTTAAAATGATAAATTGGTCACTACATATAAAGGTATATTTTTTAAGTTATGGTCAAAAGAAGCAAAAAATTTCTTATTATTCTCTTTATTTTTCTTGACCTTTAATCGCAAATATCTCCATTTGGCAAATATGGACTTATCGGTTTTTGCAAACAAACTCTTCATATATATATATATATATATATATATATATTTATAATCATGTTTTGAAACCTCCAAAAACTGTAATTTTCGACAAAATTACGGTCACAAATATTGCGAATAGTAAAAACGTATTTGTGACAAAGGTGGTAAAGGACAAGTCCACCTTCATATGCATGTTCATTGGATTGAGTGAAGGCCACAATATTAGTAGAACACATCTGTGAAAGTTTGGGGAAAATCAGAGAATTCATTCAAAAGTTTTGATTTTTTTTAAGTATCTGCGAAGTCGCTGCTGGATAAAAAAAAATAAAATAAAAATATCACAGTGTATGATGTCAAATGCGTACAACGATATAAGGAAAGTAAAAAGAGAATTTCACAAAACTTCACCCTTTGAATAAAGTGCACATTTCTTCGGCTTGTTAGTGACGTATATCATTTCCCCTGCTTTCTGAAAGAGAGAAGTTATGTTATGTGTTCTTTTGTTATGCGAGGAAACTGAAAATGTGTTGAATTTTCTCTATAATTTCTTTATAAATTATTGTTGTCCACATGTGACATCACAAGCTATAGTAGTCTTCCCGTCCAGTCGTGACAGAGCAGGAACTTCAAAAATTCATAACTTTAGAACAGATTGGTCCGATTTTCCTCAAATTTTCACTGATGTGTTCTACTAATGTTGCTGCATTCACAAAACCCACATGTATATGAAGGTGGACTTGTCCTTTAAAAATACAGAAAATTTCTCTAGCTCAGTCTGTAATATGCAGTCAGTTTGTCATGATATTGTAGACACACACACACACACACACACACACACACACAAACCAATACGCATACGAGACATTCCTGTCAATATAAAAACACATTAATGAAATCAGATGAGAGATAAAATGGCATCTTTCTCAATCTTTACTGGGTAATATGCTTTGCATAATCAAATAAAAATAATAGATCCACCTTACGTGATTCGGTTTATCAGTTTCTAAACAAGACTGGAGTCATGCAGTAAATAAGCAAAATAACATCTTAGCATTAACCTAACTGTAGCTCGTTCACTCATCAACAATGCAGTGAAATTGCTATTACCAGTAGGTATTAGGTATATATGACATGGCTTTCACATATCAGTGTCATGAAATGTTATTGCTTAGAGAGATCCGAAACAGTAATAAACAGCGGTTTAAGCAACACGAAGAGAGACATTATTTTGGTAATACGTTTCTCCCCTTTTTTCAAAGTAGTGTTACATGCTCTTTTTTATTCAGAAGCATTGGAAAGAACAAAAAGCAAAACATGATGGAAAAAGAGAAATCTTACTCTTATTCTAAACAAATGCCATATTCATATATTAAAAATGAAACGAAATGATGAATATCTTTGTCAAAGGGTTTCTCGGAAGACGACCGCAATAATAAACTGAACACAGTGAATTATCGTTTCAACTCAATTGGGTCATCCGACTCTTTTATTTAACCAAAGTCGGTGCAATGTAAGATGTTGTCTCCCGAATATCAATACAGAGTCCCCGAAAGAAAAATGTTTTTCGGGAAGAAAAATGCAAGACAATTTTTTTTTTTGTGTGTGTATATAAACAAATTGTTATATTATCCCCCTTTCTGCTAAGTCCCTATATGAGCACATGCATTTCTACGTATAAAAAACCCCCTATGAATAAAGTCCCCACATTATCAAGGGCACTTTCACGTTGTCGATAACCGCGCGATGACTGTACAGTGTTGCTCAGGCGAAGCCGGATCCTGGCGTCGGATACGCGGTTCACGCGAGGTGGCTGACGCCTGTTCCTGCAGTCCGTCGCGGCGTGAAGTATATACGGGCGTGGCAGCACGGCGTGGCCGGATACACACGGTCGATTGGCGTGGGTATTGTCCGGTTCGCGTGTGTCTGCCTGGTTCTGTCCACAGCTGGGCGTGGGATTACTCGACGACTCAAAGACTGGGCGGTATCCGCCTCCGGATACGTCCTCGGACAAGTCCGGATACTCAGTGCCTGGATACGGACGGCTATAAATATAACAACAATCCCTTGTCAAAATACATTTCTACCCGACTATTAATCCTCAACTCCTATAATACAACATTTGTGCTCACCATTGCAGGACTGTGTTAAGGTACAAATGTATCCGAACATCCTCAGCTTATTATCACATTAACTTTCTTCTTTCCTGTTCATTTTGACCTTTCTTACAAAAGAATATAAAGGTTTCTGGCACACTTCGGTTCTGTTGCAATAAATTGCCATACAATAAAATGCATAAGCATAGCAGTATTCGTATTATTGAACCTCTGCGAGTAGTTAAAAATTCACACCATTAATGGGACAGTTATCACTATCCAGCTATAGAATTACTCTACCAAGCAATATAAATCTCTCCCGTAAAAGCTCACTCTTTTCTAGCTACTTTTACTAATCTTGCATATAATTATGCTCTTTACACTGTATCTCTCGTCGTTCTAACATTCATATCCGAATTTCAGAGAAGACATACTTTCTCTTACCATTAATTTCGGTGTCTGAATCGATTCACAGCTACGCTTATCGATCCTCATACATATCGTCCTTGGCGTAGACATGTGTATCAACACAAATCGATAATATTACTAATATCATAATTATTACAATTATCAGAAAAAATGTCGTAACAATTACACCAACAACAAAACTCATCGTTCAGGATTAAAATCTAATTGCTATTTCTTTTAGTCAGACGATCTCTTTTTTGACGTAACACAAATAACCTAACCCTCTCGCTGCCAAACCAGTTCTCTCTCTGGCTTAAATATTTTGGCTCATTACGTACACAAAAACAAACATCATTTCAAGCTATATTTCGAGAACCTCACGTGGTGTATTTGCTTTATACTCTTTAACGTTAACATTTCCTGGCTACTATTCTAATCGATTCAAAAAACAAACAAAAAAAAAAACTTCTTTCCTACCGGGTGCTAAATGAAGTAACAGTATGAAATTCGGCAAAACTTACAGCTTCTCGGTCCCTTTTCCTTTTTTGAGTGACGGCCAGCGGTGTCTACGGGGAATGCACCAAGCGACGCAGCCGAATTAAATGCAATGATGCTCAGGCCCTGTTCTTGGCTTGTCAACCCGTCTGCGCACCTTCTCGCCAGCAAGCCTCAAATGCAACTGTTCACTCTCACTGCTCACTCACTTCACACTCACACCCTAACCATACATTCCTCTCACATACTATTCAAATCGTATTTAAATTATTATTCCAAAATATTTGTCTCCAGATCACCAGCTCCCTCTATTGACACCAAAACAAAATATACTATATCACCAATGTCAGATTCATTTTGACAATCTTGATATTTATAAAACAGCACATGGCATGAGTGATGAACAGGTAGGCCTAATTATGTAAAGAAAGAAGAGAACATAGAAGCTCCTTTCCACAGCTTCATGAGTACCTTTTTAAGTAGAATGAGCGCTTTATAAAAGTTTATCATTATCATTATATAAAAATGAAAGATTTCAACCTGAAACTTTGAAAGAAAGTCACAATGTTACATATTTATGGAAATAAGCAAAATTGCATGAACTCTATACATTTGCAATATAGCAAGCGATACGTCCTGTCCTAAATGAAATGAAAATTTGTTGTTTTATAATAAGCAGGATCAAAACAAGACGCAGGTGTAGTGTTTAAGAATGAAAAATGAAGCAAAACTAAAAAGTATCCTATCGTAGACCAAAACAACAAACATGGTTATCCCTGTTATGATTAAGAAGGCCAGATTGAAGATCAGAGTTCAGCTGTATTCAGCAGAAGCAGTAAAGTCAGAAAAAAACGGTAAGAATGTATTACAAGGCGTTTAATTTTCAAAAGACAGTGGTCTCTCTCCTCTTGACTATTACTGTCGCACAGGTCAACGACGACAGGAAGAAGACGGCGACGAGCAGGGCGTACGTGGTCGACGGTTGCTGAAGAAATCCTCGACGAAGACCAGCGATTGGACCTGTAGTAAGGCAGGACCATACAATGTATATTATGTGAAATGATATTGAGTGAAAATTACTTCGACAGAAAAAGAACTACAAAGCCGTTAAGGGGAAATTTCACTCTGCATCCAGACTGTAAGACCCCAGATTTCTCGTCCACTTATATACCACAGGTCGTATCACAGGAAGCAATAATGTATAAGTTTGACACCGTCTTTGAGTGTTTCTTAGGAGTAAAACAACAACTGACAGACACACACAGACACACTGATTCCTGCTATCGAGTGACTTTTACTATTAGAACATGTCTTACAAAATCGAGTCAAATTGGCTGAATGAATTTAGAGTTGTTAATACACTCCATGACTTCGTTATGTATTTTGCAATTATTACAAAACAAAGTTCTGCTTTAAACATTGTATATAATTTTCTCTGTTTATTTGATGATAATGAAAATAAATTCAAACTTGGAACTTGAACTTTGAATCATCATCAGAGTTCATCGCGCTGACTTTAATACCTTTATCCGAGCCCAAAGTTGGACAGCGTTCAACACTTGTGAAGGTCCAACCAATCCCGTTAGTCCCAGAGCACGTGACATTGATGCACCTGCTGCCTGGGCGTGGTCTGAAGAGAGCCGAGGCGCAGCTGGACGAGGAGATCGTGGTGTTGTCGACTCCGATGGTGTAAGTGTGAAGGTGTGGGAACGGCTGGTCTTGAAGACTGATGTGACATGTGATAATGAGAATGACCTGGCTTCCTTCCCCATTGATCTCCTGGGTCTCGATGGAGAGGATGTTCCTCGCTGGGGGCGCTTGACCTATGAGAGAAGATAAATGTATTTGTCTTCATCCAAAAGCAGGTCAAACTTTTTCTCCCCAAGTTCAGTCAAAACAGAAAGTACATAATATTATAACCATAAAACAATCACACTTTAAAAGAATATGTGAAATTAAACAGGCCATTTCTTTTCTCTTGAGTTGTTTTATTTCCACCCATAACAAGCCTATACAACTTTCCTAAGCAAAACACAATAAAGACACCAAAAAGCCGAAATATATAAAAGCAATTCAACACATTTAAACATTACCTCTCAGTCAAATAGATATCTTTATTATCCTTTCTACTATAAGCAGAAGCTATAAGAAATCTACCTGTTCTTAGTGGGCAGTAGTTCCGCGTAGAAACCGTCTCCCCGAATTGATTGATACCGGTACACGATATATCGATACACCGGTTGGGTTGATTTTCCATGATCGTTGCAGATGAGTTTGATCTTGACAAAATGTCTCCATCAGCGGCGATTTCGAACACACCGATCGGTGGAAACGGTTGATCGATCGGATCCACTTGACACGAGATATTGAGATTGGTTCCCCAGTCATCCTCGTCTTCTTCTACCTTGATAGAGATGATGTTAGGCGCAGGTGAGTCTAAGGAATGGAAAGAGATATACATATGATGTTGTAAAAAAAAAAGTTCACAAAAGTTATCACGACAGTAGGACTGACATAATATATTCTTTAAAACATAATATACATGAATAACTCTGGATCCAGCTGTATTGAAGCAATGTGTGGGAAATGTGTAATGAACAATACTAGCGGTGAAGCAGACACTTGGATGGGACATTACTATTAAAACGAGAAATGTCGCTCTGGCGACTAGTATGCATGTTTGTCACAAATGTGCTGATTGTTTATTCTCCTTGCACCAGGTTAAATTGGATGAATGGCTATACTGTGTAAAAGAACAGGTATTTGGGGATTTGAGGATTTTCACTTGACTCTTGACCTTTTTATAAGTATAAAATGAATTGAGGAATTTCCAAAAAAAAAGTCTAATTTCAGTATTACAAAGCAACCTGTTTGCATTTTGACATGGCATTTGACCCTTGATTTTTGACCTTATGAACCTGAAATCCCCAAGATAATCACTGTTAGGTAGCACATACGTAAATATGAACTAAGTTTCAAGATTATACCTTGAGTCACTTTTTAGATGTGAAGGAAGAACTTAAATAAGCATTTTAACTTGACCTTCGACCTTCCGGTAGGTAGGCAAAATGTAGGCATTTTCTCTATAACTTTGCGCATTACATGTCGAGGGCAACAAAAATCTATAAAAATTACATAGATTGGAAAACTAGAATGTGTTCCCCCAGCAGGACTGCATTGCTATCTCAGAATAATTTGGCACAAAGGGGGTTAACACCATGGCACATACAGGGTCAATCAAGGAGACTCACATTGTATTCTTAATTAAGTAATCATGACCATCTAAAGTCTCCCTAGGACTGGTTTTACAGTTACGCACGCGTGTAACGCTTTTTTCCTTCGGGAAAAGCAGAATAATGAAATTCTTGACAGATTTCGTTGTAAAAGGAAGCCTTCTTCAATCCCAAACACGGTTTAGTTGTTTGTTACATTAAAATTTATAAAAGGGGAAAGTGCGTATTATTTGGTAAATCAAATTCGGTAAATCACAGCTTTTGCCGCCAATCCATAAAGTCCCAAACTACTCCAGACTATTGCAAATGAATCTCCAAATTTTCTAGAAAATGTCCCGCAAAGCATTTTGACAAAATGGAATCACTTTTGCTTTATGTCGCGGAGGCGATGGGAGAGAAAGAGTTATACTTCTTGATTTCCTATTGCTCACCCCTCGGACAGTGCCTCGATAAGGAAGAAGTAATTCCGACGCCATTAGTTGCGGAACACGTGACATTAATACACCTGTTCGGGCGTGGTCTCAAGACGGCCGAGGTCCAGCTCGCGTTGGACAGGATGGTCCCATCAACTCCAATTGAATATGAATGGAGGTACGGGTGCGGCTGGTCGCTCAGGTTCGCTCTGCACAGGATTAGCAGATTCATCTGACGGTCTTTGTCCAGGAACTCCGAAGTCTTCGTCGACAAAATATCAGCTGCTGGAGGCTCGCCACTGGTTTCTAGTGGAAGTCAAAGACGTGCAGTTACAATGATAGAACTAATTACGTTCCATAGGTAGTCAGATGAGTGGCATTTGTAATAGAAACAAAATTATCCAACTAGTCTCTGCTGGCATTATTAGAAATCCTTTCAATGGCAGTAGGACAGTGACATTGATAATAGTTCCAAATCTCCCAATAGTGGGGATAACCGTCATCAAATTAAAAGAGTGTTCCTATGCCAAAGCTTACGGCATGTAATGACCCTATCAAGTATTACAAAATCCGGATGGCTTTGGACTCTGATAAATACTTGGTGCCTAATATCATAGGAGGATTCAAAATTGAAGAAGTCCTCTTACCACAGCTTTTCGTACAGTACGTCTGTGTGGTGGTGGTCCTACCGATCTCATTATCACCGGTGCAGGAGATTTCCACGCATCCACTGGGAAGAGGGTCAAGGGTCACGGAAGAGGAGCTTGAAGATGACTGAATGACGTCATCGATTGCAATGTCGTATGTACTGATTGGTGGAAATGGCTGGTCACATGGGTTGACGTGACACGTGATCTTGAGATCATTGGTTTCGTGTTCGTCCTTGACGTGGCTGATCTGGATGAGGATGGTATTATCCGCGGGGGCATCTGTCACGTTAACAAAGGCAGACGGCTAGTAAAGTCACTGCTCATTAAAGTCTATCTGAGATTATGCTCTTTAAATTTATAAACTGTTGGTCATAAACATTGAATAAAATATTTTAGACTTAATGCAGATGTTTCTGTTAGTTTTTGCTAGTCTACACAAACAGAAAGGGTACTTGAGTAATTACGTATCCTTTCTCCAATTATACAGGAAATGTCCTAACATTGTGAAAATGTGTCTTACGTCATGATTTCGTTTGTTCGAGACTATGAGATCCTTTAAATGGAAAATTCTGTCTCGTCGAAGCAGGTTTTTTTTTGGGTTTTTTTTTTTTTTTTTAGCTCTTTGAATCGTTTGCAATGAAAATCGGTAGAGGTGATCCCTGGGCTATTCCTTGTCTAATGCAAAATACTACGCGAGAGAGCGGAAGCACCGTGGCAGGAAGGCTACAAACAAGATATCGAGAATATCCTCGGGACATCACAGAGTACTATCTGTGAGATCTTGAAACGCCAAGGTGAGGCACGGAAAGTGTGGCCACGAAAACCTCCAGAACATCCAATCTAAATCACGCGATGGGATGACCGCAAACTATTAATCTCAAAAGAAGAAACTGGAATATGCCCACAAATCATATTCGTTGCTTATGGAAGAGACATCATGGCAACCGTTAGTCGGAGATTGCTCCAACATGGTTACCAAGTTCACCGGTTTATGTGTACGAATGGCTGTTCGCCAAAGAGTTGCTCGTCTTCACTGGACTTTGAGCACAATAGGCCTATACTTCACCATGGAAACTGATGACACGTTTTCTTCATAGACGAGAGTCGTTACATCCTCAACTTAACAGACGGGAGACAACGAGTTCGTCCAGAATTACTCGGGGAGAAACTTCGTCATGACTGCATCAACGAGACGAATTAAAGTGGGAGCAGTTCAGTGACGATACGGGCCGCCATCCATCACCGTGAAAAAAAAAAATCCCCAAAACGAATCAAAAACAAACAAACAAACAAACAAACAAAATAGCTACTAGTTTTTCTGGAAGGAAAAGTCAACACCGTCGCGTACGGGGATATCTGGAGTCCCAAAATGACTGTCTTCCACATATTTCTGACTGCTCGAGTACAACACTAGACAGCAACAATTTGCAAGAACCAACCCTTGTTGGTTGTAAAAGAGTTTGTGCCAAAGAACTTTTTAGGGTGTTTGCTAGGAGCAGCTACAGCACACAGCCTATCGGACAGTGCCAGTAGTGCATGTATTTTTTTTTTTTTTTTGGGGGGGGGGGGGGCACAGACTCCTTTGCGACCGACAAGTGCTTTTGTCCCCAAACTAAGACAGCACAAGACCGCAGAAGGGAACTTCTTGAGGAATAGGACGTGGACAGTATAGTTATGTTGTCTTGCTCGATCGCCGGATATGAACCCTATCAAGTATGCATGGGAAACCACAGACCGAGCCATCAAAAACAGAGATGCTATTCTTGAAAATTTGCAAGAAATGGCCGACGTTTGTTTGTTTGTTTGTTTGTTTGTTTTTGTGTGTGTGTTTTTTTTTTTCATATGGAAGAATGGGATGCTAGTCGACACGCTAGTTGACAACATGCCACGGGGTCCCTGTTACATTCTAGGGGTGGAAAACCCCACTATTAGTGACAGGGTATACACGAATTACAACATTTTACAACCATTAAACAATAACATAAAGTAGCCTATATTACAACCCTGAATAACTCTCGAATGACATTATTCAAAAGAAGTGATCTTCAATCATGCGAATTGGCCCAATATTTTCCATTTCTGGAAGTTACATGTATAGCTTTACGGGAAGAGAAACATACTTACGTTGAACTTGTAACGTTCTGGACTGTTCACTGCTGAGAAGGTTGCATTGAAGGACGCCCCCATGATCAGCTATGGTAGGGACTAATGTCAGCTCGCTACGAATGGTGTATGTATTGACTTTGGTGGTTCCTTTAAGAGAGAAAGAGAGAGAGAGGGAGAGACAGAGAGGAATCAGAATGATATTAAACGGGTCATTATTTTGATAATTCAATACTTATTCTATAAACTTGATGACCGTAAGGAAGGACCATGAACAATTAACATCCTCTAGTTATACATAGCCATTTGATTTGCTTTCTTTTGTTAAAAAAAATACAAAAGAAAGCAATCAGAATTGTTTCTCATAGCGATTACCGTGCTCATACAATGCCAATATTTGATCGTTTGAAAATTCTTAATATGTATGATATGTATATATATATATATATATATATATATATCAAAGTGCAATATTTAGGTTTTCATGTTCTCATAATATTCAATTCAATTCATTTTATTTTCATCCTTCTCATTTTTATGAACATTACAACAGAAATCACACAAGTTCTTTTACCTTGTGAACAATGTGCAGAAAACAATATACATGGCGATAAAACAGTAATTACATGTAATGATAACTGGTCAAAATCAAAATCGAAATGGGGTTGATCAAAGAGAAGTATGACATGACCTACATGAAAGCTAGCTTGTTTGGCTGTAAACCCCCGAGTAATCAATGTTTGTGAAAACGAAACGGAGGACGGATAGAAGATAAGACCAGAATGATGATGTAAGGTTGCCAAATTTTATATGATAAAAAAGAAGAAGAAAAAGAAGAAGAAAAAAATATATACTTTAATGTGAACCATTACTGTAACCGAGCTATCATTATTATAAAGCCTACTTTGGTATATATACTGTAAAATATGCTTCCTGTATTATTAACAAATTCCTTTAAACTCAACAGCCAGGTGCATACATGTGTAACAAGAAACTTTTTTTTTTCATTGTAACTGATTGACATTGAAAAAAAGAAAACATCTCGACGGAAGAATTTCACTAAGTTGAATAAGAAACTTTTTTGATTATCACTTGCCATTTAAAAGATTAAGCTCTTATCAAAAGTCAATATTTTTATAATGGACCAAAAATATGGAATGAGTTACAAAAGAAAATAAAATCAAGTCAGACTTTTACAATTATTAAAACCAATCTTAAGCAGTATTTGAGTAACAGATAATCTTTAGAATAAATGTATCGTAGAATATGCTTATTGTAAGATTATACATAATTATATATATTTGTTTCAATTTGTTTGTGTGTCTATTTTTTGTGCTGCTATTTGTAATTCTATAATTAGTATGTTATTCATCTGGTATATGTTACAGGACTTGGCTTCATATAAGGCTCTGCCTTCCTGTCAAGCTCCTAATGCTTCATAATTTTTATGATAATGTTTATATTCCGTTGCAAACATGTCAGTTACTTTATACACATTTGACGACATGAATTCGAATGTAATGCATTTGTATTTATATGTTGTATAATTATTTTTCATGTTTTTTTACTTTGTTTTATATATAAATCCTATCCAATCCAATGTGTAGGGCTATTTACTTTATTTAAGCAACTTTAAATAGCAGGGATATATTGACACATGATGTCGTATATCCAGAGCAGCTATTATAGTGCAGCTGTATAATCCATAAGATTTGTAAGAAATATAGATGCAAAATAAAAATTATAAACAATGCTCATATTTGATTTTTTTTTAAAAAATAGTCTAAAGGACTATTCTCCTTTACCGCCCAACCCTGTGACTATAATCCGCTGTTCTTCAATCAATTTCAGTGATACAATGCATGTCATCAGTCGAATAATATCTTAGTAGGCTCAAAATTCTAGTCTTGTCCAAGACCGTGACCAAGTCACTACATTTCGAGTCCACGTCTGGTTTAAATGATATACCATCTAAGAATATAAAACTAATGATGATAATAATAATGATGATAATAACGATAATAATAATAACAACAATAATGATAATAATAATAATAATAATAATTATAATAATGATGATGATAATAATAATGATAATAATAACAATAATAATAATAATAATAATAACTTTTAAACCTATCACCTATTTGGATACAGCACAGCTATTTGGCTACCTTAACTACCAGTCCTCTTAGCAAATAGTTCCCCCCCCCCCCCAAAAAAAAAAAAAAAAAAATCTACAATACAAGGACGGATTTATCTCGTCACATCTCCCGTTATTTCAAAGGAATCCAAAACCCAAATATGCATGCAGATTGAGAAAAATGTACTACAATTAAACCTGAGGTTGGATTTGGATTATGGCATTGACAATATTATGCTTTATAGAAAACATTACAACATGCACACAACGTCAGGAAAGTCTTTTACTATGAAGACATGTATATACCAGATATTTGAATCCCTAAAATGAAAATATAAAGGCACTTTCAATAGGCAAAAACTCGATCAGTCCTACTGAACATGATGAGAAACATCCTAGATATTGGATATTGGGCCCTAGATATTGGGCCCTAGATATTGGAATGACCTCTCCCCCGAAATAACAAGCTGCTTGTCTTTATATTCCTTTAAACGCAAATTAAAAGAGTTTTTATTGAGTGCATATCTTGCAGAAACGGAATAATTGTAATGTCTTATGTAATATTGTGGTATGTTATTGTCCGATCAAACATTCTTGTCAACACGCTGCAGATTCCATTTTAAGGTCTTGCTGTCAGGCTCTCCGAATTCATCATTATCAATTCCACATTCTACTTCGCTCCCCTCTCCTCCTCTTTCCCTCTTTCTCTCTCTAGCTTTCTATACAGAGCTTGACGGCGGACACCAAATGGCTTGATAGCTGTACATGTTACTTCTTGTGTCTTACTGATAATATCCTGGCGATAGCATTAATGCAACAATAGTTTATAGTGTACATTATGTATATACCTAAGTAGGCTTTATGATTATGCAAATCATGTTGTCCTCGGTCACAGTAATAGTTCAAATTTTAGTTTTGTTTTTGTTTTTTTCTTATTTGGCACTCTTACATCATCTGGTCTTATCTACTATCCGTTCTCCGTTTCTTTTTCACAAACACTAATTACTCGGGGCTTACAGCCAAACAAGCTTGCTTTCATGTAGGTCCCGCCATACTTTTCTTTGATCAACCCCATCTCGATTTCGAATTTGACCAGTTATTACATATAATTACTGTGTTATCACCATGTATATTGTTGTGTTTTGCACATTGTTTACAAGGTGAAAGAACTTGTTTGATTTCTGTTATAATGTCCACAAATGAAAAGTATGGAAATAAAATGAATTGAATTGAATTGAATTGAAACGACACCTTTTTATCCTATGTACCTTGCCAACAGTAGCATGGGGTGCTACTCTGTCTTCCTACGAGTTTAACTTTAGTAGACTAATGTAGTAAACTTACTGTCTCCCTCACACCTCACTCCAGCGTCTTCATTATGTTCACAATTTTCACATCCCCAGTACGCACGCCGACATTGCAGCAGAGATTGTTCCGTTCCATCACATCTGATTGGGTCAAGCCAGATTGGTCCAGATCCCTCCCCGAAATGGGCTTCAGTATAATGATCAGAGGCTGATGGGTAGCCGAGCTCTCTGCACACGACGTGCGCTTCGTTGATATCCCAACAATCGTCACAAACCGTGCCCCACTGCCCATTACACGATATCTCAACTCGGCCCTCCCTTTCGCTTGATCCACCAACAAGTCTCACTGTATTTTATAGAGAAAAAAATATTGTATAGAATAGACTGAGCACAACCAAAGCGAAAATGCACACATACGCAATTTAATGTGATGTACTATTGTACTATAATATCCCCCAGTTTGAAATTGAATTACACACAGTCTGCATGGGAAAAACTGTCGATACATATCAAATGAGGCATGGGGATTGTGCGCGATCAGGGCCCCGTTTCATAAAACTTGTTATCAGTGACAACTGCTACATTACTATGACTAATTTGCTCGTAGACAATCACAGATGCAAGGATTTCAGCAGCTTGTAACAACTATCACAAGTTGTTACTGATAACAAGTTTTATCAAGGAGGTTCAAGAGAATGGAGTCACAACTGTCTTATTTCCTTTGAGCCCATGTTTGATGCCGCCACTGCAAAATATTTGAAGCATGTGCCAAACTGGATCTGCAGCCCAGTTGACAATTGCATAATCACTAGCCAGTAATAGCCAATAATATGTCTTTGTGATGGTAAATACTTTTCGCCATCCCTACTTATAAAAGATAGTATCATGGTAAAGAAAATGGGATGCGCGAATAGAAATTGCGCAAAAAAATGATGAAATAAAAATAAAAATTACTCGACAGGCCATGCCCGGCCGCTAATCTGATATATTTATTAAGAAAGAATTATACTGAAAAGATTATTTCATTTCAGTCTTATTTGTCGGAATTAAGTGGAAAGTGATAAAACCGGCTTTCCAGGAGGGTATAGTTTTAAAAACTTTCACATGATACAGCTCTGATTTACACTTTTTCACATAATCATTTCTGGACGGGATTGACTTTTGTTTTATATGCTTTATCTTTAAGTGAGATTTCATTTCATTTAATGAATGAGCAAGCAAAACATAGCCAACAATATGTCAACGCTCAAAATGAATCTTCAGATTGCTCCGCAAGACGGCGGCATCAAACCCGGCATCAAAGGCACAAATGCACCTGTGGATTTCTTTTGCACATCAATAGAAAACTGATAAGTGATTGAATAATTACAGCCAGTTGGAACTCCATCTCTTAAACCTACTTGGTTTTATGAAACGGGGCCCAGGTATGTGTATCAAAGTTATTGTATGGTTACATTATTCATCAATAATATCTTAATGAATAATTGCTGGTGAAATCTTTGGAAGAGTTGCGAAGCTTAGTTTATGTTTATTATTACTATTATCATCATCATCATTTTTCCATTATATTCTATTAACAAGAAAAGACGACAACAAAATCTAATGTCAACGCTGATGCAAGATCAGACATTTCTGTTTCATTTTGCCCTGCATGTTAAATGTGTGTTTTGGAACGTTTTCAAGATTATTATCAAGCCGCTCAACTCACCCGCAAAACCGGGGCACGTACTTGATCCTGTGTTACAGTCGCAAGAATTTAGTGTGGCCGCTGTACTCTCAAACTTGGTCTGCTTTTGTCAGTCAGTGTTGGTGGTCATCCATTTCACAAGACATCATCGTCTCATAGATTTTTCATTGACGATTTCCTAAAGAGTGTTGATAAAGGGGAAGATTTGAGATTTATCATCATTACTAATTTACCAAGAAAGAAGCAACAATGGTTAGTAGCGTCATGTTATAACATGGACTCAGTAGAAAAGTCTAATGTCATTTCCGTCGGTCAGGAATTCAAACCCGTCCGTGAAAAAGAGGTACTCTTCAGGAAACCTATTTCAATACTCTTCTCCGGAACGATTCTTATCATTACAAATGATACACTCTTTTCTTTTGTCAAGCCTGTCTCAATAAAGTGATACAAAAATTAAAACATAACATACTTCATGTGGATGGAATTGGCAGAAAAATGAATCAGAAAAGACGATTTACTTTGGACAGTTGCTTTATGAACTTTCATAAATTTCTCAACCAACATTTGTCAGTTCATATTCTGTGTCATATTTGCACAGGGACGGCATCACAGTGTATAACTGAGCAAAGACAGTTATAACGCGGTTCTTTTAATTCCGTCGTAGAGAGGACGTTATATCATGCAACACATCACGCTCTCAGCAGGTTATATCTATGAGTACGTGGAGTATAACGAAGTTGCTCAGGAGCCCACAACTACACACCTGCTGGACATTATGTCAGGGCAGGTAAGATGAACAAGTATTCAAACTCTAGAGAGTTTCTATAGAAGAAGAAAAAATTAAACTTAAAGGGTATCAAAGCACACATTTCTGCGATTACTCATTATTGTAGGTGAAAGTTCACTTCCGCTTTCAACCTCCAATGTTTTTCCCTTTTGCCGTAAGTGCGACTTAAATCTTTATCTCTATGCTCATTTCGACAATGTAAACATTTCCTACACTTAAGATAGATTACATGTTATGGTATACAACAAGCATAGCATTTGTAAGATTTGGCTATACTATTTTGCAGTAATTTAAATTCTGAAATTATTAGTTTTTGTAACCTCACGAATGCAAGTCCCGGCTTGTACAAGAATGTTAATTGTAACCTTTATAAGCAATGGGCAGAAACTGAATGTCTCCCAACACCGATGACGGCCATTTGATTCAAAATTTGTTTAGTCTTATAAGTTAAAGTACCACCTCCTGAAATAGTTTACATTCAAGGCGATCTCATCATAGACTTGTTTGCATTTATCTGTTTCTTTAAATATTTTTGACGTCTGTCTAATCACACCGTAATGGGTCCGTTATCGAAGTCTCATAACCTGCCTAATGTCTCTCTTGGAATTATTTCCACCATGCCCTAAAAGAAGCAGATTTATTATGATCTTAAAAATGAGAATGGTGAAATAGGCTGCAAGGTTATGATGAGTGATTCTTTAGGGCCAGGTTGACTTATAAACCCATCGCGGACAGCGTTTCTGAAGATTAGAAAGGGGTCCGTTTTGTTTCGCTCTCCTGATATCGGTGAAAGTTCATATCCGATCAACCTGCGCATTGAGTTCGTGAAAGAATATGGATAAGCTCATTATCGTTGTGGGCGTGAACGGAAAGGTAAATTTTCTGGTGAAATATAGTAATAATTTCCTATCTATAGGCAATAACATTAATATGATGGTGCAGTGGTATTTCAAAAGTCATATTCGTACATTTTCTTGTAGAAGGACTTATTGGGTAACGTTTTACTTACACTCGTGTTTCCCCTACAAATAAACGTTAGAGTGTCCGCTGATAGTGTGTAAAGTTTCTTCCTTTTCACTCATCTCAGCTCTGATGTGTGAAAGGCGAATCTTGAGCTGAATTTGTCCTAAAATCTGTCAAATCTTCGCCTCCAGCACATGTGTATGGACAGATAAAGTATTTGTGAGTTTCCAGATCCGATGTTAAGTGAAACACGCGTAGTATTTCTCCAGTAAATGTACTGATAACAATCGAGGGTGTCGCACTAGGTGAAAGGTGACTTCCGTCCGCATTGCCAGATTCAATTTATGAGGCATTTTCTGTATTTGCCTTAGAGGTACGTACATATTTTCATTGAATCTAAAAAAAAAGGAAAACATATGCTAATCAGTTCTTGTTGGTATTAGAGAGACTGTAACCATAGAATACAATAGTATATAAAATGCAGGAAAAAAGAGCAGTTTACTTGCCATATTTTTCTTTGTATTTTAGAATGCATCACATGTCTCCTTCATCTCACTGCATTGACTGTTTGACGACATCATTATTAATCAGCAGTGGAGGAAAATATGAATATATATGTGCGTGTGTGTGTGTGTGTGTGCGCGCGCGCGCGCGTGTGTGTGTGTGTGTGTGACGTTTTCGTGCTACAACAAGGTACACATCAGTCCAGTAATGTCTACTATATGACATGACATTATGCCAAGATGTGATTACATGACGGAAGCAAGGAGCAGAAATATGTACAAAAACTGAAGCGTAAAAGTCTTGATTTTCACGCTAGTTCGAAAAGTCTGCTAGAATAAACTGCGCCATGAAGTTGGTCCCAAGAGTACCTTATAGTTCTAAAAATAACAGATTTCAAAGACCGTTTACTAAAAAATCACCATTCTATCTAGCGCATTCGGGTTGTACTTTATTTTCCACGAAGACTTCACTGGTGGTGGTGAAGCCGTTTGTGATTTGGACGCCGTTCAAGTGCCAGGTCGGTTCAACCGAGCCTGACACGTTATTTGCAGTACACAACGCGGTGTCCTTACGGCCTGCCTGGAGAGGCGAGGGTACCTCGAGGTTCAACGTCATTCCAGCTGCAAGAAGAAGACAAAAAGATCGATGAATATATCCCGAATGGAATCAAATATGACAAAACAAGGGGGGAAGTCTTCTCTGCCTGGTCCTTGTAAGCTACAGATATTTGAAAGAAAAAAAAAATAATGAAATGCCGTAAACAGCATCCAGCTTTTCCTTGATTAACACAGGGAGATCGTGATGGAATCAAGAAAACAGTTGACAGAATGTACTAATACATCTGAAACAAAATTTTCGACACTCAATGAAAACAAAAACAATCTGTTGTCATCATTTCCATGTCTCTACCCCCTCCATTGATTTTGACTAAACTTATTGTTATCAATTATATTTTGTAACAGACATTTAGCTTTTGTCGTCGCTTTGTACTTTGTGCGAGGGTATATATCAAAACGGCAACGAAAGTGGAACCAGTGAAGAGGAAAAATGACATAGGAAGTCTTATACAAGGAAATCATGCAACTTACCACCGAAGTGAATGCTAATGAGAAGAAGCGCGACCTCGACCAACACTCGGCTCTCAGTCATTGTGAGTAGATTCTTCGAATTCTGCAGATTCTATGAAAATGAATGTTTTATTCATAATATACATATGGATTACTATAAAATAAGACAACATTAAAATGATCGAATTGATAAGACGAGGAAAGTTTACGAGCGAAGCAGTATGAAAGGATCAGGATATTCAATCAATAAATCATCATGTACAATTGAAATTCGTGGCATGAAAAATTCTTGCCTGGAATAAGAAAAACAGTTTTAAAAGAAAAGTTATATATGCATATATATATATAAAAAAAAAAAAAAAATATATATATATATAAATATATATATATATATATATATATATGTATATATATATATATATATATATATATATATATATAAATATATATATATATATATATATATATATATATATATATATATATATATATATAATATAATCGGTACATTGATATCCTTACGCCTTCAAGGGAGTAGCGGTATTTTGAAATGAGGAGGAATTATCTGCCCCTATAAATACTGTAAGATGTACCGCTGTCAAAGTATAAACTCGTCTACCTCCTAGACCTCGAAGTTGCACTCAACCCCATGAAGTTGAATACCATGTAATGGAACTGCCTCATTTTAATCTAGGTAGGGACGTGCATGTGAAAGAGGCAACTAACATGATAGAATGAACAAGATTCATCCGCGTTAAGCAATGAATCATTTTTTCTCGCTTCATTTTTTTTTTTTACTAAGCGTCACCTGACCCTGCAGTTGTATTATCATTTGATACGCTCTTCATCTTATAACTTTGCTGGAGGATTTCAGATTTTGGTTTTACATCCGTGCGTCTATCATACTCGTTTTCAGTGTTACAACTAAGCTATGCACTCATAATAATTCATTTTAAACACCTTGACTACTTTCATTAACTAAAGTTTAAAAGAAATGTTTGTGAGAAAAACTTAGTAAATTAAGTCAATATTCTGACATGTATCTGTCTTCTGGAGAAAAAAAACACACAACAAAAACAACAACAACAACAGCTTTACTTTGCTTGTGCATAAAATTTGATATAGCTGAACAAAAAAAAAAAGTTTCTGAACAAGTAACTGGCAAGACTATTGGAGCATCACAATTATTAACCACAACAACAGTTGCTGTGAATATCGATTGATCGTAAAGAATGAAGGAAGCATATCATTGCCTCTTAAACAAATAGTGGTACATGTTATCGATTAAATCATTTTACGACACAATTAATAACAAATGATACAGGGCCTACACAAAAGACGTGTCACACGTTGTTAAAGCATAATATTTTATATACTTTTTTTAATAAAAAATGCTATGAAAGATGGAAGAAAAAGAATGGGGAAAGAGTGATTGACAAACAACGGGAGCTTTGATAAGTGATATCACAGTGATTTGCAGTGAATTTTGCGGGGAACTATAATTATTAATGTATCAGTGTTGTGAAAATTGTTATTTCAGTGACTGTCAGTACTAGGTCATGTAGCATCTTAAATCCCACACTAGCTCTCCCTGTGTATTGACATAATGCTTTATCGTTGTACCATCTCATGTCTCACTGATCTTGTTTTCACTGCTCGTCATATTACCGGTTTTTGTTGACTTTTGTCATCCTCAGATTCCTTGACGTGAATAATCACACTGTACTTCCTCCATTAAATGTACATAGACATAGTATCAGATAACAGTACATAGCCAGACGCGATAGATGTGCACAAAGACACATGGATCGACTTTCACATGCAGACATTTATGCATGCACTAATATGAGTATGTGTACATGCGTCATTGCATCTTAATATGCTTATATTTTTCTTTCAGATATAAAGTTCTGACTTGGTTTTTATGATTATGATGTAGAAGAAAAAGGAGAAGAATAACATTATTTCAATCTTAACAACGTCTATTATTTGTTTCTTTCCCAATGACCTAACATGCAAAATATTCTAAAACAGGTGACCAAAAGGCCATTGACTGATTAAAGCGGCTGCTAAATCAATGTAATTACTATATTTCTCAACATGTATTCAAACAATATCAATATCCCTGGCTATAAATTTCAAGACAGTGGTTTAAATTTCAACATGGAGCATGAGATAGGTATATATTCAAGTAAGCTTAATTTCTACTATAAAAGATGAACTTTATGAAAAGTTCAACACAATGCACAAGACGAGAGGCTGCGTGCCTTCCCATTGTATTTGGGTTACAATCCACCTTTGTCCACTGAAAGCATGCGGTTTTATTTTTAAACGAAGGAATTGTTTCTTTCAAACCCCTATATGTTACTAACACATCTAATGTTTGTGAAACAGAAAGCATACGCTGATGACTGCTGTACTTTTTTTGTTCCACTTGTCTGACTGAAGCCTTGCATGCCATGTCCGGCGATCCGACACTTACACTCTTTCACACTGTATACCTTCTTTCATACTGGGGAGCTGCTTTCAATTAATTAAATTTCGAAAATTGGAGTCCAGTCCCCATACAGTAAGTGTTCCTCCACTGGAACAACTTGCCTACATTATGTTCTTTTACCAACTTCTGGTACATATTATATTCTATCATATTATTATCATTTATACCAAACATACAGTATACTGGAGCAGTATAAACTCATGGAAATAAATTAAATTCGTGCCTGCAGGTTTGTCTGCCTGGCAACCACTTTTCCATACGTTATGCCTTATTGAAATATTCCTTACAGATCTGTGTGTTTATTTGTCTTTACATGCGTAAGAAAACCTTTTAATATTCCTTTCTTAGTTTAAATGTTGACACTTAATCAAATAACACGGACAAAAATTAAGTATTTTTTTTTTTTTGCAAAGAAATGAAATCAAGCGTCCAAACTAGTCTTAGTGATCGGATGAGAATGCGAACTGTGGGAAACATGTATATATATACATGTATATATGAAGAGTTTGTTTGCAAAAACCGATAAGTCCATTTTTGAAGATTTTGAAGTAAGATCTCTGTCATAAAGTACAAAATAATACCTTTTAAATGATATATTGGTCACTACATATAAAGGTAAATTTTTGAAGTTATGGTCTAGAGAAGCAAAGAATTTCTTATTATTTTCTTTATTTTTCTTGACCTTTAATCGCAACTATCTCCATTTGGCAAATAAGGACTTATCGGTTTTTGCAAACAAACTCTTCATTTAATATATATATATATATATATATATATATATATATATATATATATATATATACAATGTGGAGGCGTGAGAGAGGGTTGTGAGTAGTGGAGAAAGAAGAGTAGGTACACCAAAAGAGTCGACTATCAAGCACATTTAAATTAATTGAGGACTTTAACTAAACATCTAATGGTAAGCATTTTAACGCAGCATGCCATCAAACATGTCCGTAGTATAATTTACAGAAAAAGAAGAAAATTGTTCAGTAACGACAACCATCTTATTGACTGGTACGACTCATCACTTTGTAGATGCAATGGATACTAGAATTGAGTAAAAGTTAAGGAAAGGAAGAGAAATACAGAAAACTCATCAATAAAATAGTCACTCGTTTTTTTTTTTTTATTTTGGTTGCTTGATTGTCCATCATAAATACACCTGGAATATTTGATTTACGGCATTTGGGCAATGACTTAAATGAAATTCCTGATATCATTGTTTTACTCCTAGTATACCAATGTTACGCGATGGGTTGAAATTCATTCACTTGAGGGCTAGACGAATTTAATTAATCTCAATCCATCGCAATAAACATGAAACATATGGCATTATTTGTGTGAATCTAAAAGTCTTAATGTTCTGATATAGCATTTCTGATTCATAATTTTAGTGTGTATGATGACTATATGAATATCAGTATAAAATAGAGATTACTTTAGTGTCAGTCTAGGCGCGGTCAGACTGGCAAAAGATCGAGAAGTTTAAGATCGCGACGTTTGGTCCATTCGTACGCGCGCAAGAAAGTGTGCGCCGTCCGATGGCTAGTGATTATGCCGTAACAATGCACATCTGTACATGACAATGGTCTCGCGCTTCGGAGAGACCGCCCGCAAACAGATCGAGAAGTTTCGCGAGAAGTTTCGCGGGAAGTTTGCGGACACACTGGCAAAACTTCGAGATCTTAAACTTCGCGATCTTTTGCCAGTCTGACCGCGCCATTTGTGTCATTTATTTTCTTATACATAATTTTGGGGTAAATTTGCATATACAACTGTATATCAATGCATTACTTTGATTCGTTTCTATTACTTTTCTAGGTTTTGATCCTTATACTTACTGCCCTTTGAAATTGATTATAAAGCTAAAATGTAAAAAATAATGCCAAACACACTTGACCTTTATCATGTATGAAAGATAACAAGTGAAAAAAAAATCTGAAATCCTATCAAATATTAATTTTATTTGATATGCAGGTCGGATTTTATTATGAAAGCAGACACAAGCTCACGCATTACCACAGCACACACACACACACACACGCACACACACACGTTTTGATTTCAAAAAAGGAGACGTCAATCAGAACTTACCTTCGATGTAGAACAAGGCAAGAATGACCGCAAACATAACACAGGTAACGAAAAATCACGCAATAAGACAAAAGCACAAACACAGATAACACTTGCGTATCTAAGTTTAGGATAGAGTGTTAAAATCTGAGACTGCTCAAACATAGGGTCTATGACTTATAAAACATCCCAAATTGTAATTATCAGCATTTATTTACACGATTACACACACCTTCATACTATACGAATGCAACTGGCGAATAGACAGAAACGTAAGTGTACAAAAAATATTATACTAAATATACAGATTTGCTTGAATTTGCAAGAGGTATGTCATGATACTGTAAAGACACATACATCTGCACACACACATACACACACACACACATACACACACAAACGAACCTATATGAGGCATTCTTGACTTTATAGAAAAACACATTAATGAAATCAGACGAGAGATAAAAGGTATCATATAACTCCTTAACTGGGTAACATACATTTTATGTGATAGCTCTACATAAATGTTAAACAATTTAGTTCATCGGTTTAATACGAAACAAGACTGGAGTCATGCATTGATTAACCACAATGAATTCTTACTATGTAATAACGTGACTTTAACTGGTTCACTAATCAACATTGCAGTGAAATTACAAGTATTCCAATAGATATTAAAGATAATATGAAGTTTTGGTACCTTTACAAAGTTTCCCTGAGTTTGCCTTGTCTTAGTTTGTGTTTCAGGTTAAAGTACCTTTCATATAACCAACACAGTGAGACTTACTCGCCCCAAAGTGCTCTCATGTCTTAGTAATCATGCAATAATGGTTTCGGATATTATTGACGCTGGACAACGTCAATAAATACTAACGGCTCGTTCGAATCGTTCGAATCTTTATATAGCTCCCTCAACGATCATTCTGCGTGTAACTCGTGAGAACCGGATCGCCAGCACAGAACTTGTGTAGAGTTCTGTGACCGCCAGGTATCCGGGCAGTGCCGCAGCGCTAACACCCCTCTGCAGCTGTTTGTGCGATGCGGTAATGCGTGCATGCATCGCATGCGAGCGGTATGTACAGTGCCGACAATGCGTGATCACAGATTATGGTACATGAGGCGAGGATGTACGACTTGTGTGTACTGTACTAGGACTAGTAGTATGGTACACGAAGACGGGTTTGACATAGAGCAGCCATTGCAAGAGGGAAACAAAAACAAATACGAAGACCATAAACAGTGGTCAATCCTGCCGGAGGGGAAAAAAAAGACGAGTATAGCTGCGGCAACTTTGAGGCGATCAGATATGCATCAGTATACTTTGTATACTGGGCGCTGCGTTTTACTCACCACCGGCCACCCTGGTTAGAGGCTCGTTATACAGCGAAGCACGGATTATACATACAGATTGTACGCGCACACAACTTGACAACATTGCGGTGGTGAGAAGTGACTTGCTGTGCTGCCAAATAAGACAGTAGTTCCTACATGATATTTTAATGTAGTTAGATATTTTTGATATTGTCTGAATTCATATGTTGGTAAACTCTCGTGATTTTAGAGGCTCCACTACAGTGCTAGACTATCACGCGGACTTGCTATCATCTATCTTGTAAGCAGCCTTAGCGTGCCCTGTTCAGCAGTCGATCGTTTACCGGGGAGACGGGAACTCTCTATTCATTCAGTGCTGTACATGAACACAAATTTAGACATCACCTCAACCAGCTCCCAGCTCGACCAGATGCATGCATGAATGCAATACCCGCTCGCGCTGGTTTACGTTTGGAACAGCAACACACACACACGCACGCACACACACACACACACACACACACACACATACTCACAAGCACACTGACACCAGGGAGTGTTCCAGTCCACCTGTCTTGACACGGGTACAGAAATAGATCGAACGTGTATTGACCTTGAGTCGGGTCAGACTCACAAAAAAAAAAAAAACTAGACTCGGAATTTGTCAAGACTGACAAATTAGGTGATCCGATTTTTTTTTTTAATCAATGATTGGAGTTTTCATGTGAGGTTAGGGACATTGGTCGTGTGATGTTTGGATTCTCATTTTGAAAAGGGAGTCAGGTTTGTTTACACTATAACGAAGATGTAGAATGAAGAATATTTGAGCATTGAGCTCAATTTGCAAATACTCGGTTGTGTATTTCTTGTGATAGGCAATTAACAACATCTGGAAAGTTAGACCACAACTAACCAAAACAAATAGGCAATGTCAAGTGGTGGTGGTGTTTATGTCATCAGAATGTAGATCCGGATAAATAGTACATTTGTCACTGTAATTACCTAAGCTGTTATCAATACTAAAATAATCCAAATTGATATTGCTCGACAATTCGGAAAAAAAAAGTATGGGTAATATCAATTTTTATAAAATAGCGATCTCTTGATTAGACACTATTTTCATCATGTAAATTATAATTACTAAAATCTACATTTTTGCATATTCTTTATTATAAAGTATATACGAAAGTATGATCTTAATTTTTTATTATTTGCATAAGACGTGTAGTTTATTGAATCTTCGTTATTGTCAACATGTCTGACAAACTCATGTCAGTAGATTATAATTCAAGTTTGTATCTTCGAGAACACCAAACATCAACATTATGCAGTAGGCCTATTGAAGTCCCGCCGTTATAGCTCTACTTGATAGTCGTGTCGTTTGGGAAATCAAAGACGTGGGGAAATGAAGGAGTGGAATCTTTCAAGTCTCGTCAGTTTCTTGGGATTTTACGCTCGATTTCACTGTATTCTCAAGCAGAAAGAAAAAGCGGAGAAATGCTCCACTTAGAGAACCACCCCTGCTGATCGTAATGCGTCAAAATTACGTAAGACCTGTCAGACTGCGTGCTTGTGTTGTCAACTCAGATCAGGGAGGTGAGTGTACAGAAATATACAATATAGGTTTATGTTATACACGATATATGGTGATAAAAACCGAAACGATATAAAGAAAGGGTAATATGGCGAGAGAGAGGGAAAGGAGAGAGAGAGAAGTGATATGGAGGTGAAGAGGAGAGTGAGAAGGATAAAGACTGATGAATTTACAGAAGATATACGAGTGACTTTTGGCTCAGTACAAAACAGAAAAAATAGAAACAGAAAAAGAAGAACGCAAAAACATACGGAAATATATTCATACGCTAAGTGAACAAAGAATGAAGGATAGTATGGAGACGAGAACGAGAAGAAGAAGTAGAGAGATGGAAGAAAAAAGGAAGCGAGAGTGAAAAGACAAAAAAGTTATATATCAATTGTAAAAAAAAAAGGCACAGTCTGTAAAAAGGCATGTAGTACAGTAGTTGCAAAAAGGAAAAAATAATACTAATGAATTTAATATTATGTCCTATGATATAAGTACAAAATTTGGTTAATCGATTGGGAAAAACTGTTTTCTTTAGTTAATGGGTCTACCGTACTGAGTTCGCGAATGCTTGATTAATGGGGGAATTTTAGTTACAAGTGCTTGTTGCTCGTGGGGAAGTGGAGAGGAGGGGGGTACTTCCCCCACTCAGTACTTCCCCGCTCAGTGCGATTTACAGAGAGCGGAGTTCAGAGCGGGTTGCGGAGTTTGTTTGCTGCCCTCAACGAACGCGAATCGATCGAACGCAATAGAAAATGTAATTTCTTTGGTACTGTTCCAATCGTGTCTGTACACGTAACATCGTGCATTGATATGTACTCGTACTAACTCTCTCAGTCATGATGCAAACTACTTGTAGTAGCTGTGATGCGTGTGACATGACGTTGACTACAACAGCGACAAAAAGCTCTCTATAAAGGCTACAACTACGTCTACGCTACGTCGAACTTGCTAACAAGATTGCTATTCGACTTATGCTCGACACTGACATTTTGGTTGATTTGCAGTTTGACTATCAGGTAAAACAAAGGCATGTTTAAACATATCTAGAGTCTAGATAGCTATAGAGTTTAGAATCACATTTCATGTGTAGGCTTAGATCTACAGTCGTGATGTGTTTGTTATTAGAGTGATTGCGCTGTATCAATTTTGCGTAAATGCTATGGTGTGGCCGCATTCACGAGTATTATACAGTATTCGCCCAGTATTCATCGCACAATCGGGACATGTTGGGAGTAGCAAACATGGCCCCCTAAGCGGGGTGCCTGATTTTGCGATGAGCATTTACTATACACTAACAGCATATGAGATGTACATGTAGTGCACACACACACACAGACATACACATGCATACTGACGTACTGTACATGTATGTTGGGGCACCACCTATCGGCAAGGCACCTTCCCATCGCCGGTACCCTGTTTGGCTGTTTGCGTATAGAACGAAAAAGTACGCGCGGGATTTAGTGTCATTAGCTATAAAAACGATGAAATGAAAATCAAACTCAAACAAACCAAGCTAAAAATTACACATCCGCTCAGTAACGACGCCTGGCTGTGAAATTCATGTGTATTACCTATGATGGTTGTGAAATTCACGTCACCACGTGTATTACCTATGCTGTGAAATTCACGTGTATATCTTATGGAGTTGAGTGGGTGGGTGCCGATCGCAATTACGCGCAAGGTTTCCTATTTAGTTGCGCGAAAAAAACGGAACGCACGCACTAAAATGGCGCTATTTTATGGCTACCGCACACTACACGATCCGACTGGTCTTAAAGTCTTAAGCCAAGCTGGGTCTTAAGACCAGTCGTACGACCGGACACCGCACACTATACGACCCGACTGTAAAGCGCGGCGTTTGCATTTTGCTGCATTGTGAATGGCTGAAAGCTCACGACTGGTCGTAGAGATTCAACATGTCAAATCTCTACGACTGGCGCTAAGACCCAGTCGTACGACTAGAAAATGGCAAGACTCTGACGTCACACTTCTAGTCTTAAGGTCTTAAGACCAGTGAATCGGGGCAAAATCGTATAGTGTGCGGCGGGCTTTAAAGGCAACGGAGATTCATAATCAACGAGACGGTCACGACATTCAAAACTGCAGTATTTATGGCATATTTGAGGTAAGAATTAGGCGGATTTGTATCATATTTTGAGAATAAACAAGCTACAGATCCTTACGGTGACAATACGTGGTACCCCTAACCTAACTATACACAGCCCAGTCGCCGCTGTACATACGTAGCGCGACAGGGCTGTAAATTTACCAGCGAGGCTCCAAACACGAAGAGGGTCTAACGATCGCATGCGATCGGATTGAACTTTGATACTTTAAATCATACTTCAAACTCATCTGACGAACAAAATGATAATGAGACTTCATATCTATGCTATGAATATTGAAATTTAGATTTAATAACTTACCTAAAGTGATGGTTATATGCAGCATGTGTGAACGGTTCACGAACGGTACATCGTCTTTCACGCCAGGCCATTTCCAATATCCGGGAGGTCACATGATCTGAATGCCCTTTCAAAAGGTTGCGCTGTCGACCGTGCTGCTACACCAACACTCAGGCAGCGCATCGCACGCACGCAAAAGATTTTTGCAGAGATCAAGGCGCCATTTTGAATTCTGCAACGATGAACCCCGACAGTGTTAGGGAATCTGCCAGAAAGTATCATTTTTTGGTTCCACGGACTTATCACGAGGGCTCTTAATGGACTTACGAACCTTCTGTAATACAAGCATGCACTTAACGTGAGTAACGTTTGGTAACGTGTACATTGTTTATAAAGAACGTATAAATTTTCATAAGTTATGTAGATGTGTTGTGGTTCCCCACTTTGAAGGTGCTCGCTCGCTGGTCAGACGCTGTATTCGCGTAGCGTATTAACAGCGTCTGGTTGGGCTACCCCTAACCCTACATGAATACACAACCACGCTACCCCTCAGCGCGACCCTCTAGCTCTCCTTGCATTTTCGCAATGATGTAGAGTAATCGCAACTGGGTTCTTCTGTCACTTCTCTTCGAACACGAAATATGTGGATTAAAAGCTAGCACTTTCTGAAACATTCGTAGAATTCTTGGACATGTAGGGCATTTCGACTTTGTATAGATATATTTCCACAACCGTGAGAAATGATTACCCAGAAGTGATGTAGAAACGTCATTGAAAAGTCTTTCAATCATTTAATCATCACGGCTTGATTGTTTACTTGCCGCGATCACTGCATTGTACATGTGTTGTCAGTATGTAGTGATCTAGGTCGATATACACATGTACAGAAAAGCGAAGGCGGGCAGCGAGCTGAAATGTTCGTGTACTGGATGGACGAAGGCCAAAACAATTAGTCTGAAGCTTGCTTTGTAAGTTCGTTGTAAACAAGAACTGATAGGGAATCTTTGAAATATTGTTGTGGTTTTTTGGTAGATTTTTTGTGTAAAATATCAACAAAATCAAAGATCGTTTGAAGAAAAATTGTCCTGTTTATCAGAGGTCTCTGCCGGATTATTCAGTGAAAATAAAATGCATTGGAAATGTTTCTGGAAAGCGTATGTCATTTAAGTGCTGTTTGATTGTTGATATTCATTAAATTTTCACACTGTATTGTTCATCTCTTTTCCAATTTCAGTTCTGCCAGATACTGGTAACTGCGACCAACGTCCACACCTCTATATAAACTGTGTTATCTGTACAACAAGGAGAGGCTCGAGATTACTATACTGGTAATGTAGAAAACTAACGTTAAATTTTATACTCTGTGTGCAATTTCCTCAATGGAGATGGATTTTTGCGTATGACTGAAAGTTTTACTGTTGTACATTTTATGTTAAGCCAAATTGGGATGTTAGTTCATACTGTACATGTTGATCGTTGCTACAGAAATGTAAGTCTCTATTTTGTACTTATACTAAGTTACATAATTTTAGTCTTGTAATTTTTGTTACCATTAATTGTTTGCACATAAAAAGATGAATATGGATTACGGGAATATTTGAAACTGAAATGGGCAAGTATGGAGTATAGTAAATTGAACTAGGGCTATTGGGTATTTACTCTTGATATTCATTAAATTTTCATACTGTATTATCCATCTCTTTTCCAATTTTCAGTTCTGCCAGATACTGCGATCAACGTCCACACCTCCGTATAAACTGTGTTATTTGTACAACAAGGACAGGCTCCAGGTTACTATACTGGTAATGAATAATGCAGTTTTGCACAGGGGTAATGTCGGATGGATTAAATTGCATAGTGATTTGCATTTTAATGGCAGACACAGTTTTGTGAATGCAGCAGTTGTGAATTATTATACCAGTTATTACGCTAGTTGCAAAATGCATTAGGATCTTATGATTGATTTGAAATACAATGTATTGGTAATTTATTCTGACTTGAAACTACATATGTACACAATCTCTTGTTTTGCAGTAAAGGAATATGTGTGCCGAATGTGCGATTGGTCTAATGATAAGCGGCATTGTGCAACTATATATCTGGCCAAAGGGAGTAATGGCGTTTTGACAGTTCTGGATAAAGATACATGTATTGTTAGCTTGTTGAATAATTTGCCAGATTGACAAATAATTGCACAACTTATTTAAATTGTTGATGGAAATCTTACTTGGTTGGAAATATGTACAAACAGCAAGTTAAATTGTAAATTGTACTGGTGCATGGTCCAATTTGAAGGTTAGATATTGCTGTATTATAGTTAAAGAAATGGCTCATAATTGGTCAGTAGGAATCAGTGAAAATGCTAGTTGATGATTGTCTTAATTCTTTTGGGATTCATTTAAGAGTACAAGCTTGCATCATATATTGTTAAGTAGAAATGATATGTTTCAGAACAGTCTTGTGTTAAAGTAATGTATAGTCTAATGCTCCGTCACTGTACAGGCATGCTAATCTAGAAAAAAATTGCACATAATTTGAATATGAGATGATTCTAAAAAAAAAAAAAAAAAAATCACACAGCAATGTAATGTTAAATGAGTCCCACAAGGATTTGAACAATTACCCTCAGCTTTCCTGCTGATTTCTATTACTCAATTACTATCATCACCTTTAACAAGCAAGTTTAGAATGCTGTGGTTTATAGTGATCGTGAAAGAAAACAAATGTTTACAAATTTCCATTTTCTATTTTTTTTAGCATTTTGTAATTTTTTTTTGGTGATTACCACTTTCTTTTGTGATTTTATTTTCACAGATACTGGTTGCTCTGCAAGGAGGTTTCTGTTTGTGTTTGTACATGTGTTGGTCGTATTCAGTATATGTCATCTGTTGAATCATTTTCATTTTACATACCATCTCATACCATTTCATCTTCACCCTCGAAACTCAAGATCTCGAGTCTTTGAGAAAAGCTTTCATTTGAAACTTCATCCAGAATCTCATCATAAAGTCTGTTTATTGGCAACTCACGACAATAATCCTCTAGCATTGAAGCTAGTTGGTGAGTCAAGAAGAGTTGTGGTAGACAGCAAGAGAAAGTCTGTTTATTAGCAACTCACGACAATAAGCCTCTAGCATTGAAGCTAGTTGGTGAGTCAAGAAGAGTTGTGGTAGACAGCAAGAGAAAGTCTGTTTTTTGGCAACTCACGACAAGCCTCTAGCACTCTGAAGCTAGCTGGTGAGTCAAGAAGAGTTGTGGGAAACAGCAAGAGAGAATCAGAATCAAAGAGAAAATCAGAATCAAAGAGAAAATCAGAATCAAAGAGAATCAGAATCAAAGAGAGAATCAGAATCAAAAAGAGTCAATCAGAATCAAAGAAAAACCGAATCAGAGAGAGTTAGAATCAGAATCAGAATCAAAGAGAGTCAGAATCAGAATCAAAGAAAATCAGAATCAGAATCAAAGAAAATCAGAATCAAACATTCTATTTGTTGGCAGCTCAAGACAATAGCCCTAGCACTGAAGCTAGTCGGTGAGTCAAGCAGAACTGTGACAGATAGATTGAAGGACATTGAAAAAACTTGAAAGATATTGAAAAAACTTGAAAGAATTCGAAAATTTTTGAAAGAACTTGAAAGAGTCAGAATCAGAATCAAAGAGAGTCAGAAATTTGAAATAACTTGAGAGAATTTGAAAGAATTGAAAGAATTACATGTACATGTATATACTATATATTTGAAGAGCGCCATCTTGAGACAACAGTATTTTAATTTTGTGGTAAATGTTACAGGGGTAGACAACAATATTGCACTTTCAAGGATTATTTGATATTTGAAATATTTTGCATTGAAAGTTGCAGCAAATAATTCAGTTACAGTTGACAAGAGTAATAGCTAGGAGTTGAAATTTTGAAGGAATTGCCAGAAGTGTGAGAAGCAATTCTGTGAGGCGAGGCAAGAAGTACAGACTGTACACTCAAAATTTGAAGTGAAAATACAACAATTTGAAAAATACAATCTTGAGTCAGGAATTTTAGTTAATTGTCAATAGGGTTTTAAAAAATGTAATTGAAGAGCGCCATCATCAGACAAAAGCATTGTAGTTGCACAGTAAACGTTGAAGGAAGAGATAATAATATTGCACCTTCAATTGTTATTTAGAATTATTGAGCCGTGAATACAAAAGCGCAATTAGTGAAAGAGATACTTTTATTGCAAAGGGAGCCATCTCAAGGCACAAACATTTCAGTTTTTTTTTTTTATGCACAAACTTGAAATAATTGTTGGTGAATACAAAGAATAATTGGTGAAATAGAAATCTTTATTGCCAAAAGTGCTATCTTAAGAGAAACGCACAAAGAAGATTGATTATTGTGCAATAAAGACAGTACGGTGTAGCATAATTGGTAAAATACAAACCTTTATTGCAAATTAGAGCATAATTTCAAGATAAAGGCATTTATAGTTTGCTCCAATTAAAAGTCAGATAATCGAAGCCGAAATTTTTGTAGGCAGATATTGTAAAAGGAAATTGGCATAGCTTTTCTATAAAGTAGGAATTGAAGTGAAGCTTATTTGATTGATAAAACATAAATACATTGAAGTAAAGGAGAAAAGAAGTGATCAAGAAGTGATGGGTAAGTGAGTTCCCTGTAGCTGTTGGAATTGAATCCAGTGATCTTGTAAATGTGTGTGACCTCCATTAAAGAGATAAGGGAGAGAAGAGTCAAATCTGACATCTGAATATCACTGATTAAGTAAGGTGTGAAAGTATAAGCTCAAAATCTGACATCTTACTTCAGAATTAATTTAAAAGTATTTTTGTGCAGCAAAAAAAGTGAAAGGGAATCTAATGTTCAGATAAAGTGTGCTTGTGGGAAAGAAAACACTGTTGGCAATACAAACATAAAGAGAACCATCTTATGGGAGGAAAAAAAGCTACACAGAATTGCAGTGAAGTTCATGTTAAGTCTCGTATGCAACCTATCACCAAGTAAAACATCGTATATTGAAGGTCTTGCTGTAAAAAACGAAAACAAAAAACAATCACAAGTCTTCTGGTAGCAAGATCAGTGTACACAAAGATATTAAAAGCAAAGGAGTGAGTACTACAATTTATAATATAATAATCATATATTAATACTTGGTAGACAAAAAGCGACACCTGTTGGTATAAACAAATTAAACAACACACACATTGCACAAATATTTTTTTTCGGTACACAAAAAGCACCACCTGTTGGTAGAAGCATTATAAGGACTGGTATCACAGCGTGATTGGAAGTACATGTACATTGTACAGTGAAATACAGTACACATATATTAGTACAACTTTCAAGGCAGTACAATTGACCATTTTGATATCAAGATCGCCATACTATAGTGGAGTAGACGTGATTCATATATAAGTATAGTGATTCAAGGAATTTATATTGATTGAACAGTTGATTGATATATATTTATTTGGTAATAGGTACCTGCTTTCAAAGACTCGAAGCACTGTAGTTTGACAATGGAAGCAAGTGAATTCAAGAATGTTATTGGTGATATCCTAGATATCCTCCATAGTTGTGACTTGAGAAATCTAGAGGTCAGTGAATGTGATGCATGTTGCAATGTGATCAATGAAAATGAAAGCAGAGTACCATGTGAGGATTGTGGCAAGCAGTTTCATGTGATGTGTACCGGAACCATTTCTGAGGCTAAACTGTGTGATGCAAGGCTGATTTGGATATGCTCAGTATGTGGAAGCAATAATATTGCCCATCGCATCTTTGACAAAATTGGCATTCCCTATCATTTCAATAGATACGAGCTTCTCGAAGACCTTGGTGATGAAGATTTTGGTATTGATGTTTCACATTCATCATGCAAGAGCAACCAGAGAAAGAAACCAACCAAGACACTGAAAAAAAGGTATGTGAAAAGAAAGGACAAACTTGGAATTCCAGAAATGACAAATGTGTGTGTGCAGAAAAGAGCAGATTGTGAGAGAAATGAATCGGTTTCAACATTCAGGACAAATCTGACCAAAAGCCAATTTCAGGCATTAGAAACTGCAGTTGATGATGGTTGGACAACTGTGAAATCAAGGAAGACAAAAGTGACAACATCCCAAACAATGACTGACAATCCCAAGACCAAGACCTTTAACAAGAGCTCAGTGAGATCAGTAAATGGTGTGCCTCTCCAACCTGGTGTGACCTACATTGGCAAAGCAATGAAAGCCTACTATCTTGAAAAACAGAAAAGAGCCAAGACCAACAAGGGCAAGAAATCAAAAGTAGAAAGAAGGCAAAAAGAACCTGGTAAACTCGTGAAGCGAAATGTGAATGCAAACTTGGACACAGAACGAAATGATAGTCTGCAGGTATATACTGAATCTGTATTGAATGTATATTCAAAGTGTGTTCAGTCACCTCATGTTATGGCAAAATACACTGAGCAAATCTATGCAAAAACACAGAGAAGTTGGGCTGATGTGGCTAAAAGCACTCCGAATATGAGTAATGAATGTTGCGTACCGAATGGTGATCAGACTACATGTGCCTCTGTCCCTTGCACAGACATTGAAAAAGAAGTTTGGAATGTGAACAGGCTCTATGGAGGTGGAAATGCAAGGCAACCAAGAAAGAAAGGTCGTTTCACGAAGATCAACAGACAAAGTGTGCTACCGGTACAAAATGCTGACTCACAGGTGCGTGATAATGGAAAGGTCAAACTTGACATTCCTGAAGGAGAACATGTAGCAAAGAATGAAAAGTTGTGTAAGAATGAAGCATTTGACCACGAGGACAGTGATTCCACAAGTAGAGACAACACAAGCTCGAATGATACATCCAAAGTGAAATGTGACAGAATGCACAATGTGCATGAACTAAACCCATGTTACAGTGAAAGAAAAGATGTTGAAAGTGACAGACAAATATCAGTGAAGGAATTGTTCCCTGTGAATTCTTGTACAGATGGAAGTGTTTCCTCTCCATGTCACAGACCTGTTTCAGCTACACAATGTGCTGAAGTTTGTAATGAATCAATATTCTTGTCTGAACGTGAAAAAACTACTAATCCATCTGACTGCATAGTAATGAATGATGATTCTGCAAAAAGTGCTGACCACCATAATTCATATGATGTACAGGAATCAACAGTACATGTATTAGATGATGAACCAGCTGCAAGTGATTTAGAGAATGAAGAACATGTCTGTAAGCCTGTTTCACTCTCAAGTTCTGAATGTGGTAGAAGGCAATCATATCCTATGACCAAAACAATTGCACAAGGAAATTTTAATCAAGGTGATCAAGGATTTGGTTACACTGCTGGCAAACAATGTGCATGTAATTCCCTTGTAGCAGTTCTCTACACCCAAACAAAGAATGGAATTGAAATGAGATCTCGTGATCTTGATCAGATTCTGACACTTGGGAATGAGTTGTATTATTACATAAAGAAAGATTCACCACTGAATGAAGAGCTTGTAATGATAGATGAATTACCCAAGGAACTTCATATTCTGGATGAAAACTTTCAAATAACCTATGCTGAATCTAAATATGGAGTGTTGGATGGTAATCAAAACAATTTGTCAAATTTTGGTGCTTTGTCATTGAGCCAAGCCTTAGAACAAGAACTGTGCAGATATGATGCATGTCTTATGAATTTTGCTGAGAGTACATTTGCAATCATTACACATGACAATGGTTATTATGTATTTGATTCTCATTCCAGAAGTCATGATGGATACTTGGTACAAGATGGATACAGTGTCTTGCTTAGCATTTCATCATGGCAAGGTATACAGGTACACTGTTTGAATTTGGCAAAATCAATGGCATGTGATTTACGTACTACTCAGTTTGAACTAACCGGTTTGGCATTAGAATTTAATTCTAAGAAAAATGCATTGACAACTAGTGGTTCCAAGAGAACAAACTCAGTAAATACTGCATGTAGGAATACAAGTGATCAAAATAGCAACATTTCAAAACATGGTGATCATGTTAGAGGAATTAGCAGTGATAGCTGTAAGACTCAAAATGAAACAAAGAAAAACAGAGTAAATGTAAACAGTGATGACTATGGAAATGAGAATGAAGTTGAATTTGTTTCAGTTGAGAGGACAACAGAAAGAAGAGATCAAAATTTCAAATTTGTGCCGATTACGTACGTAGACAAGCAGTCTTTGTGCAATAAATTGAATTTCAGTTACAGTGGTACTGCTAATGAATCAATGGGGGATAGAAATGAAAGTTTGTATATTGGGAAACCTGTAAATATCAAGAGAGTTATGGGTGATGGCAACTGCTTTTACCGAAGTATTGCTCATGTAGTTACTGGCAGCGAAAGAAACCATTTCATGCTCAGGAAATCCAATGTGGCACATTTACTGGAAACGGGTGATTTATTTAAAAATGTAATAGACACAGTGAAATATCAGAGTGTCAGAGACTTTGTCCTTCAAGAGAAATTAATGGATTTAGGAACATGGGCTGGTCACACTGATATTAGTTCAATGGCACATATGCTAGATCGTGATATATATGTGTATGATGATCGAACAGAAAATTGGCAAATACTGTCTGCAAGGAAGCCTGGATACTACAACAAAGTAACAACTGAGAGAGGCATATATATTCTGTTCACTGGAGGCAATCATTTTGACGCAGTGGAAAGTGTAACTACTGTTCTGTCTAGTACTTTGAATGGGAAATTACCTGTATTCCATGTGAATTCAGATAGAAGTGTAGAAAATAAGAAGGAAAGTCATGATTTATCATGTGAGATTACTAAAACCCTAACATTAAAGAAATGTAGTGTTAGAATGAGGAAAATGACACAAAAACAAATAATGGTATCAAACCTGCAAGAGACACAAATTCCATTGCAAAACACATGTGATGAGACAGTAAATGCCGATATTGATGCATCTGAGGTGAAGCAAGTGGGAGAAATAAAAAAGATTGATCTTCTGTACAGACCTGTGAATAAATCTGATAGAGAGAAGCTTTGTTGCAAATTAGGTATAAAGGTTAATGACAAATGTAGCAGTAATGATATGCAAAAAGATATGGTAGAAAAGGGTGATATTACTATCCTGTCACAACCATTGACTATCTATAGAATTACTGGTGATGGAAATTGCTTTTACAGAGCTATATCATATGTCATATGTGGCAAGGAAGATTCACACAGTGATCTTCGAAAAGCAATAGTTAAGCATATTTTACAAAACAAGGAAGATTATGTAAGCCTTTTAAGATCAGGATACACAGATATTGTAGAATACATTGGAAAGGAAAGAGTACTCAACAATGGCACATGGGCTACAGAACTGGAAATAATGGCCTTATCAAATTTACTAGATACTGATATTTATATATATGGAGATAATGTTTCAAAATGGAAATTATTTGGTGCAAGCAAACTTCAGTTTGGAATAGTTACATCAGAAAGAGGTATTTACTTGCAACACACAAATGGCAATCATTATGATGTCGTAGAATCTGTCTGTCCAGGGATCCAAAAATCAAGTTCATGTCAAAAGCTGTCAAGATCACAAAATATTACTGATATGCAAACACTTGTGACGAGAAATCAAAAACTCATAGCAAAGAGAAAAGTGACAAAACAACTCAATGATTCTCAAATCAATGTATTGACCAATGAAGTATTAGGGAATGACATGGAACCTGCAGTTAAAATGAGTAGGCACACTGAAAAATCTAAAGATTTTACACCTACTATGCAAACTACAAAAAGGAAAAAACAGAGAAAAAAGAGTAATGCTAATGTAACAAGACAAAAAAATAGAAATCGAATGAGAGCACAAAGAGAAAAGAAAAAGAATGAACAAAGACTGTCAGAAACAGAATTTTTATCTGATGATCAATCTTTTTTATCCCGCAAATGTAAAAATGCAGCTGCAAAGAAATTAAAATATCAAACTGATGTAGTTTATAGGTTAGAAAAGAAAGAGGAAAATAAGAAGAGACAAAATGACAAGTACTCTTTGGATCCCACTTTCAGAGAAAAGCTTAAGAAACTGATGAAAGCTAGATATCAAAGCAATGCTTCTTTCAGAGAGAGGCTAAAGAAAATGAGGAATGCTAAATATCAAAATGATGCTTTATTCAGAGTGATGGTTAAAAAGCTAAGGAAATCAAAATATCAAAATGATGCTTTATTCAGAGAGAGGCTTAAGAAACTGAGGAAAGTTAAATATCATAACAATGCGTTATTCAGAGAAAGGGTTAAGAAACTGCTGCAAACTAAATATAGATACAATGCTTTATTCAGAGACAGGCTTAAGAAAGTGCTAAAAACTAAATATCGATACAATGCATCATTCAGAGAGCGGCTTAAGAAAATGAAGAAAGCTAATTATCAAAACAATATTGTGTTCCGGGAAAAATATAAGAAGATTATGAGAGAAGTTTCAAAGATTAAATACAAGAGAAATTCCGTGTACAGAGAGCAGGTTGCAATGAGAAACATGAAAAGAAAGAAGCAAGAAAAAATGAATATGAGAAATTTTGATCATGTTTTGAAAAGATATAGGGAAATAGTTTCACATGGCCCTGAATATGTATGTTGTGTATGTTTGAAATTATTATTCAGAAACCAAGTACTTAAGTGCACAAAAGCAAAATATAGTGATTTGAAATGCTTAAAAGAGGAGTACTTGCATACATGCAGTGATGACTGTGATGTTGACTGTCAAATAGTGAAATCATCAAGAAATTCTTTATGGATTTGTTACACTTGCCACAGGAAATTATTAGCTGGTAATATGCCTTCTGAAGCTAGCATAAATAACTTAGAATTACATGCTATTCCTGCTGAACTTGAAAATCTGAATCAGTTAGAAACACATTTAATTGCATTAAATATTCCATTTATGAAAATTTTGAACCTGCCTAAAGGAGGACAATATGGAGTACATGGCCCCACAGTTTGTGTACCCTCACGCACTGATGAAATTGTAAAGATATTACCTCGACCACAGACTGATGATCAATTCATTCGTGTAAAATTGAAAAGGAAACTGTCGTATAAAGGGTATTATAAATATCAGTTTGTCAAGAAAAAGAATGTGCTAGCTGCATTAGAATATTTGAAGAAAAATAATAAGTGGTATTCTGACATTACTATAGATAATGAATGGAGCTCTGATTTATCAGAACAAAGTAGTCAAGCAGCTTGTGTTAAACTATTGGATTCAAGTGAAACTAATGATGATGATGATGTAGAGGATGATCAAGATGGACGATTACAAGGCATTCAGTTGGACACATGTTTGCAGAAGGTTGATGTGAGGCAAGAGGTGCTTGATCAGTTTTTCGATGATATTATATGTTGTGCACCTTGTGAAAAAAATAGTCCTGTTTCATTGTTGATGGATAAAAGTAATGAAGCAAAGTGTTTTCCTGCTCTATTTCCAACAGGCCAGCCAACATTTCATGATACCAGGTACACTGAAATAACACTTGGTCGTTATTTACATAATCGTTTGATGCATGTAGACAACAGATTTGCAAAAAATACAGAATATATCTTCTATGCTCAGTGTATTTACGAACTGCAACAAATACTTTCTAATGTTTCTATAGCTCTCAGAAAAAGCTCAGAAGAAATAGATAATCCCAATTCGATGCAATGCTCAGATCTAAAAGATGTAAGAAAGGTTCATGAGATATTGGATTCGAATAAAGGATACAAATTTCTGAAACAAATACGAGGAACACCTCCATATTGGCAATCTACACAGAAAGATGTATTAGCAATGGTTAGACAACTTGGAAAGCCTACATGGTTTGCATCATTTTCTTCAGCTGAGATGAGATGGCCTGAAGTTATTAATACATTGCTAAATCAACAAGGTGATAGAAGAAAAGCAAATGATCTAGATTGGACAGATAAATGTAATTTATTAAAGTCAAATCCAGTGACAGTAGCTCGTATGTTTGACAAACGCTTTCATGCATTTTTGAACAAAGTGATTTTATCTCCAGCAGAACCTATTGGGAAGATAATTGACTATTTCTACAGAATTGAGTTTCAACAGAGAGGATCTCCACACACACACTGTTTATTCTGGGTTGAAAATGCACCTAACTTGGGTATCGACAAAGATGAAAATGTCATAGATTTTGTTGACAAGTACATTTCATGCAACATTCCTTGTGAGGATAAGGATAAGGAACTATATGAAATAGTGAAAAATGTTCAGCTTCATTCAAAGAAACATTCAAAATCATGCAAGAAAAGGGGAACTACCTGTAGATTTAATTTTCCAAGACCACCTTCTGAAAAAACATTTGTTGTGAAGCCTCATGATAATCCGAACGTTACGGATGAAGCTCAAGATATTTTGTCTACAGTAAAGAATTCATCATGTATGGAACAGACATATGATAATGCTAGACAGCTTTTTGAAGTTCTTGGGATGTGTCAAAAAGAATTTGAAGATGCCTATAATGCTGTTGCTACAAAAGAAGATATAGTCATGAAAAGAGATCCAAAAGATATATGGGTGAATCAATACAATCCATTCTTACTCAGAGCTTGGAATGCCAATATGGATTTGCAGTATATAACAAATGAGTACGCGTGCATTGTTTATGTTGTGTCATACATGTCAAAAGCAGAAAGAGAAATGAGTTTGCTCTTGAAAAATGCAGAAAGTGAAATGAAAGAGGGAAATGAAGATGCTCGGAAAAGTATGAAAGAAATAGGACATGTGTATATGCAAAACCGTGAAGTTTCAGCGCAAGAAAGTGTGTATCGTGTTTGTAGCCTGAGATTGAAAGAGTGCTCAAGAAAAGTAGAGTTTATACCTGTTGGACCAAACCCTGTGAGAATGAGTTTACCATTGAGTGTTATACAAAACAGACGAGACGATGATGATAGGAGTCCATGGATGCCAAACAGAATTGATAAATATAAAGCCCGACCTGATGGTTTTGAATTTGAGAATATGTGTTTAGCTACATTTTGTTCAAAGTATAGACTTCTTAGTGAATCTGATGTAAAGGGTAAGAAACACAAACAGAAAGTGTTCAAATTGCGAGATCAGCTGGGCTATGTGCAAAAACGATCAAGAACCAATGATGCTGTAATAAGATATCCCCGTTTTTCACGTACCATAACCCCAGAAAAATATTATCAGAGTGTACTGCAACTGTATTTGCCATTTCGCACTGATAAACAGTTAAAACCTAATCAATTTTTGACATATCAGGAATTTTACCAAACTGGATCTGTACGAATGTGTAATAAGAACCTGGAAAGTGTCAAAAGTATTGTCAATGAAAATCTCAAGCAGTTTGAAAAAAAGGCTGATATAATCGATCAAGCACAAGAATATCTTGAAAAATTTGGTCCACAAGAAGATGCATGGGGATTACTCTGTCCAGAAACAGAAATTGAAAGACATGAAACAGCTAAAATCCATGATAAAGTTGAAGATGCTGACAATGAATTTAGAATCCCAGATCTTGAGTCCAAATCTAAGGAGAAAGAGTCATATGGCATAGAATTTCGATCATGTAGCATTTCAAGAGAAGACAGTAATGTCTTATTAAGAACTTTAAATAGAAAGCAGCAAAAGGTGTTCTACAAAATACGACAATGGTGTCTGGACAGAGTTAATGGAAAAGGACCTACAACATTTCAGATATTTGTGACAGGTGGTGCTGGAACAGGAAAGAGTCATCTTGTGAAATGCATATGTAATGAAGGGACAAGAATCCTTAGCAGAATGATGCATAATCCAGATGATATTTCAATTATGAAAGTTGCCCCAACAGGAATTGCAGCCTACAATATTGATGGTAGTACTATTCATAATGCTCTGTCCATACCCATTTCTGCTACACTACCTTACCAACCACTTGGAGAAGAAAAGATAAGTCATTTACGTAATCAGCTTGGTCAACTACAGATACTAATAATTGATGAAATATCCATGGTTGATCAGAAGCTATTGTGGTATATACATGGACGTTTAAGGCAAATAAAGCAGACACGTGATGATGCTCCATTCGGAAAGGTTTCAGTTATTGCAGTTGGAGATTTTTATCAGTTACCCCCAGTAAAAGGTACTCCTTTGTATAAAGATACATTGCAAAATTCTTTATGGACAGATAACTTCTCTATAATTAACTTGGATGAAATAATGAGACAAAGGGATGATGCACAGTTTGCTGTTCTATTGAACAAATTAAGGGTAAAAGGAAAAAAAGATGAATTATCTGGTGATGATATAAAAGTTCTTCAATCATGCCAAACTGGAGAGCAATGTGAAGATGCATTGCACATATATTCTTCAAACAAACAAGTAAATGATTGGAATAAGACAATGCTTCACAAGAAATGCGCAAATATCATATGTATTAATGCAGAAGATTCTGAACTTGGTGATAAGGGTAAAAACAAAACATGTGACAAACCACGGAGATGTACTAAAGCTTCTTTACCAGCGCACCTTTGGATTGCTGAAAATTCTAGAGTAATGCTTATCAAAAATGTGAATGTGAGCAAAGGTTTATCAAATGGCTGCATTGGCACTGTAACTGACATAGTAAGAGTAAATGAAAATACAAGACCTACAAGTGTGGTGGTAAAATTTGACAATGAAAAAGTAGGAATTCAGTCAATACAAATGCAACAAGAATCAATTGGAAAAAAATATGCTAGGAAACAATTTCCTTTGAAATTAGCATATGCATGTACAATTCATAAAGTACAAGGCATGACAATGGAAAAAGCTGTTGTTTCTCTAAAAAATATATTTTTGCCAGGACAAGCATATGTAGCTCTGAGCCGCGTTACATCATTATGTGGATTAACGATTGAAGATTTTGATCCAAAAGTTATATATTGCAATCCAGCTGTTAAAGAAAGTTTAGAGAACATGCCAACATTTGTTAATGAAAAAAATATTGACAATGAAAAAAACATTGACAATGTTGTTTCCAATGCAACTATGACTATAATGTTACATAACATTCAAGGTCTTAAAGCACATTTCAAAGATATCCAATCAAATTTCATACTCAAAAATTGTGATATTATTTGTTTAACTGAAACTTGGCTTAATGATGACATTTTTAATGTAAATTTAGATCAGTTTAAAATGTATAATCAACCTCGGTCAAAATCTTATTCAGATGAAGGTCCCTTATTTTCTGCTCTTAAAAATCAAGCACATGGTGGAGTTGCAGTGTATAGTAAAATTAAATCTATTAGTAGGTTGGATTTACATGTCAATAATCTAGAATATATTACATTTGCAGTAACTTGTCCTTCATGTCTCATTTCAGTGATATATAGACCTCCTAGATATGACAAAAAACAATTTTGTGAGAAACTGAACAGATTACTCATAGAATTGCAGCAAAGAAGTAGAAAATGCATAGTTATTGGTGACTTCAATGAAAATCTCAGACAATGTTCAAGTGATTCATATGTATATAAATTGATGCGTTCTTATGGATATCAACAACATGTACTTGATGCTACTACAGAAGGTGGCACATTGATTGATCATGTATATAGTATAGGTATTGATGCAGTTCACACTGAAGTTATTCCACTCTACTACAGTTATCATGAGGCTGTTAGAATTCAATTTTAATGATTCTTTTTTTTTTTTTTACAAATAGCATTCGAAGTTTGTTCAAACTAATTTCACATATATACTTGAATCACTTGGAATCTATTTTTATTTTATGTATATTTTATTCTGTAATAAAGAATAAAGTAAACAGAAAAATGTGAGATGAGTAGAATATATAACAATAATGACACCCTATCATATTGATATATTACAATATCTACTCAAGGTGATTGAAATGAAATAATATGTAATGACCCAAAGTGCAAAGAATTGAGGATTCCACTAAAAATATGCTTTTGAATATGAAATGAGATCTGAACAATATAAACAAGACTGGTGAACAGAAAATAGTATCATCACAAGACAAAAAGTGACTGGACTAACTTACAAACAACTGAACAGACAAGACATGATACGACAGAAACAATGAATGTTTGACCATTGTTGATTTATTCTTTCTTTTTTTTTGGTAATGCATGACATGGTGAAAGGAAAAGATATACATCTTACCATTGCAGTAATGATTAATAGACATTCTAATCCTATACCTAAACTTATTACAGCTGTAGTGGTGATAACATATCAAATGTCAATATCAATTGTAGATAAGATTCACTCATCTTGTTTCACAGAGTGGTTGCTGATACAGGTTGCTTTTGTCTGAAAATTAAAACTTGGAAATGTCTTAATTCTTGCATACAAATTTGAGAAAGAACAGAATTAAAAAAAATGTGACAGGTATAAAATTCAAATAGAATAAGGAAAAGACATAGTAACTGATGTAGAAAAGAAATACAACATTGATAACTGTTCATTGTTCGTATTTCAATGCTTTTTCAATATCTAAAGATATCATAAGCAAAAACATAGTATTTTGGTTTAATATGTCATTTTTTGAGTGTCACAGCCTGGATATCAACTCAATTCATCATAAATCTCATATTCATTTTTCTATCTGTGTTTACAAATATGAGAATTGAGCCAAACACTATGCATACATTCAAATTCAAACTGTACATAAAATTTTTTGATGAAAAATATCATATCTTCTAAAGTACCAGCCCTAATTTCATAAAACTTTGTAATAATGGCCAATTTATATCTGTTACCTATTTTTGGATGTTTCCCCTCTTTACTCTTTGGCAAAAGAGAAGTATTACAAAATATATAAAAGTGGTTTTATTTGAATTTAAAGTAATGCCTACAAAACTGATCATCAATTTTGACTAGTGAAAATATGACATTACTTCATATTTAGTGATATGTCATGTCTATGTGCTGGTGGTGAATGAAAGGGATATTCATCAGGAATATCTGAAAGCAATTTCAGATGGAAAAAAAAAAACATTCTCCTTTTTTTAATGAATTTTCTTAATATATGAGTCATTTCAATGTAATTTGACACCCCTAATTAAAATGCTAATTAATGCACAGTTTAATGCAAAATTTGAACTCTTTCTCTACATGAAATGAAAATTTGAACACTCAGCTACAACAAACAGCAAAAAAAAAAGCATTTTTACCAAGTTTTTTTTAATTTTTCCCCTGTTATGCAATTGTATACCCTGATTGTGCTATTGACTTGAACACAAATTGTACTTCATACATATAAAACAACAAAGAGTGACACCTTTGATTGGTCATGTATAGCACAGGATTTCAATCTGTCATGTATAGTACATGGTGTAGCGCAGCTTTTAAATTAATTACGATTTGCTTAAGTAGTCCTCGACAATCGTAATGCAAAGAGCTAGTGAAATAACACATTAGCTTTTGACTATCGCATCTAACATCTTCAGGCTTTGATTTTGCCTGATGAAAGCTGGACTGGTCTGTGTTTGTGCCTGACATGTCCATGCTTTAATCCAGCTGTTTTAAGAGGTGAGTTTTTGAATGTTTTTTTTTTTTTTTTTTTTTTTTTTTGTAATATCTTGTTTACAAATGTCTTCTAACTCAAGCAAGCTCATTCTTACTCAGTGTAATATATCTATAGAATGTGTGTTCTAAAGCTTTATGAAATGCAATCCATTAAGAAATATATGCACAGAATTGTTTCAAACTATTCAGTTTCCTGAAATCTTTCTGATCACTTTTCTTTCACTATCTATGTGTGTCAGAAACTATTTATTTATTAATTTCATATTGCATGCTTTTTATTGCCGCTGGTACAATTTTCCAGATTCACTGTCAGACCAATAACTTTTCATGAATGGAGCAGTACAGCTCTGGTATATATGAATGTATTTTTGAGCACTTGGCACCACTCTTCCATAGTATGTATAGAATTACAGTTCCAGTATTGTTTGTACCAGCTACATGATGTATATGCATCAATTTATTGAATATACGTTTGTAATAACAATAAGTAATTATAAAATATAGATTAAAAATAATACAAAACCTAATGTTATACTATGAATGTTTCAGTATACTTGCATTCACAAGTTATCACTACGTGAAATTGATGCTATGTGTCTGAAAAAACCATACAATGAATTAACAATCTATAAAATTCATTACACTGATAAATATCTATGCTTTTCTTCCATTCAACTAACAAATTTTTATGCTTGTGTTCCAGCAATGTTGAAAGCGCAATATCCTGCATTGGCAGCAGTAAACATGTCTTTCTGGCCATGCCTTCCTGAATGGAGAGAATCTGCCAGCACAGTATCGCACTTTTGGAATGACACACAAACTAAGAGTCTACTGGATTACAAGACCCAAAACCAATGAATCAGACCATTTGTGAATCACATCTCTCTCCACTATGTGGGTGACTATCAATCTTTGATCAAGTTTTATTAAGCAGACAACACACCAGATTAATAAATTCATAGTGTCTTCAAACTCTGTGCCTCTTTACTTTGAAGTATCGTGAAGAGCAATCGACAATATTCATCATGAATGTAAAAGCAGAAGTTATAATTCATTTGATGTGTTTGAAATATTGTATAATCATTCAATGCTTGTGTACTTCTTCAATTAAAATAAAATTCCAATATTATGAAATAAAACTGCTGGTTCTGTACTGAAAACTTCAGCATAACGAGAGTCCACTTTAACTAAATAAAGCTCTGTGTCTTGTCACACAATTTATCAATGACATCTATGATAGAAAACATTGTTATGTTTCCTAAAGTGAAATACTTTACTCCAGGAAAGGAATTCTTGTCCAAGTCATACATGTGTAACCACAATTCAGGATATGCAATCTTGCTCAAAATAACTTATTGTCAAACCTGCAGGAGGTGTGGGGAGATAGAAAGAACACCTGTGGTGTCTTTCCATTCGATGTCAGTCCATCCGTCGTCCTTCTGTAATGCTACAAAAACTGAAATAACTCCCAACTGAAGACTTCAATTTCAATCAAATTTGGAAAAAAGAATGGTTAACAAAAATATACACAACTTACCAAAGATCAAGCAAACCTCAAGGTCAGTAAACTTAAAAGCTCAAAGTTTTTTCAATGCATTTGATTATGAGTCATAACTTTTGATGCCTATGTATATTTCTTACCAAACTTGGATGATTGATGTCCCTTGCAGAGTTGAAACTCACCACGCAATAAAAGGTCACAGATAGGGATCAGCGAACTTTAAAGACCAACTGTTCAGCTTTTACAGCTCATTTTTTATTATGACTTGTTACTTTTGATGCCCATATGTATATCTGACCAAACTTGGCTGGTTAATGTTTTTTGGGAAAGTTGAACTTTGCCACAAATCAAAGGTCACAGTCAGGGGTCAACAATCTTTTAGGGCCCTATGTTAAGTTTCTATGGTGCTTTGATTATGGCTCAAAACTATTGATCCCTATGTCTTTTTATGACCAAACTTAGCTAAATAATGTTCATTGGAAAAATGGAGATCACCACAAGGTCAGAGATCGCAGGCAGAATCGATGAACTTCAAGAATTACAAAAACAGTAATTTTTTCTATTCCAATGGGCGAGACATATATTATCACATCCCTTGGGATAAGTGTAATTTATTCAGTTACAGAAATTATGGAGATCTTCACCAGCAAAAAGAATTTTTTTGACTGGAAATCAATTTAGTATATGCATAGAAAAATAGGTGCTTTGTCTATATGGTAGGATTTAGTGAAAATTCACATATTGTTATATTACATATGCTATCACATGCATATGCCAGCAAATATTTGCTAGGTATTTACATGCAACATGCATTAAGATTATTATGTGCATTGAATCTGTATTGTTTCTTTTTTCCTGACTGGACATATCCTTTAGGATATAGAAGTTCTGAGAATGCACACAAAAACTTGAATTCACAAGGTGGTACAAATGAAACCGTGGTTTAAACCGTGGACAAAAAAAAAATGGAGCGCTAAGTGTGGCATGGAATATTTTGTTACGAAATCAGTCATTTTGTCGATGAAATGATTGTTTTGTAGCAAATGACACAGTTTTCAACCAAATGAACATTACGTCCATGAAATGGTAATTTGTTGACGAAACAGTCATTTTGTTGACCAAATAACCAATTTTATACAAAAATATTCCGTGCTACACTTATGGCTCCATGGTTTTTGTCCATAGTTTAAAACATAATTTCATTTGTACCACCTTCATGAATTCAACCCTAAGTGTATACATGAGAGTAGGTCATGATCATAAAGGCATTCATAAAAAAGCATAATAAATTGTATTTTGCTGGTTTTATCAGAGAAAGTTGAATAACAGAAAAAGATTACTTTGCTCAAAGAGTTGTACTTAGCTGTAGTTAGATATATTTATAGTAGAAATGCTGTATATACTCTAAGCTGAATCAAGCAAAGAAAAGTTTCAATAAGCATAAGAAATACTCAGATGTGTATATTGTGTATTATATTGTAATAGATTAACATTTGCCTATTTGCATTGATATGCAGTGCACTTTTTGTTGTAATTAGTGTGAAATGCAGTTTGCTAATATACACTGGTACAAGTTTTAACAAACACATACACAGTTGCAAAGCTTTTGAACATCTATGTAGATGGCTACCAATTTGTGTGTATACTATACCACTACTACAAGCTACAAGCAAATATTTGCTAGGTATTTACATGCAGCATGCATTAAGATTATTATGTGCATTGAATCTGTATTGTTTCTTTTTGCCTGACCGTGACATATCCTTTAGGATATGGAAGTTCTGAAATGCACACAAAAACTCGAATTCACAAAGTGGTACAAATGAAAACGTGGTTTAGACCATGGACAAAAAAAATGGAGCGCTAAGTGTGGCATGGAATATTTTGTTACGAAATCAGTCATTTTGTCGATGAAATGATTGTTTTGTAGCAAATGACACAGTTTTCAACTAGATGAACATTACGTCCATGAAATGGCAATTTGTTGACAAAACAGTCATTTTGTTGACCAAATAACCAATTTTATACGAAAATATTCCGTGCTACACTTATGGCTCCATGGTTTTTGTCCGTAGTTTAAAACATAATTTCATTTGTACCACCTTCGTGAATTCAACCCTAAGTGTATACATGAGAATAGGTCATGATCATAAAGGCATTCATAAAAAAGCATAATAAATTGTATTTTGCTGGTTTTATCAGAGAAAGTTGAATAACAGAAAAAGATTACTTTGCTCGAAGAGTTGTACTTAGCTGTAGTTAGATAGATTTATAGTAGAAGTGCTGTATATACTCTAAGCTGAATCAAGCAAAGAAAGGTTTGAATAAGCATAAAAAATACTCAGATGTGTATATTGTGTATTATATTGTAATAGATTGACATTTGCCTATTTGCATTGATGTGCAATGCACTTTTTGTTGTAATTAGTGTGAAATGCAGTTTGCAATATACACTGGTACAAGTTTTAACAAACACATACACAGTTGCAAAGCTTTTGAACATCTATGTAGATGGCTACCAATTTGTGTGTATACTATACAACTACTGCAAGCTAGATAAACCCTGGATGCCCAGTTCATTTCTTGTATACAAAGTCATGCGACGTCTGGCTTGTATGGAAATTAGACGATAATGAATGATTACTGTATGACAGCCAAACATTTTACAGTTACTTAATGTATGGAGTATTTTACAACTAATCGAAATAGATTTACCTTTATGGCCATAGACACCTTGCTAAGTTCGTTTGCAAGCCCCCAAATTTTGTAATTCCTGATCCAACTACCATGAAATGAAAACTTGTCATGTCTCAATCTTTGCTCTGACCTGACATGTGCTTGCACATCAGGCACAATTGGATTGTCAGTGATGACTTCCACTATTGCATTAGTCCAGATGTGTAACTTCCATGAAACAAAAATCTTGTTATGACATCTCAGTTTTTGCTCAGATCTGTTTGCGTGTCAGACACAATTGGATTGTCAGTGTAAGTTCGACTTTTGCATTAGTCCTGATGTAACTTCCATGAGAGGAACATCTTCTTGTACTGTCTCAATTTTTGCTCAGATGTGACATATGCTTGCGTATCAGGCACAATTGGATTGTTACTGATCTATGCAGCACTCATGACATATGTGTACGACTACGAAGGAGCACAGCTTTCATCATTCGGCCATGCCATCGACCTAGCTTTACACGCTGCATCGTGCTCCGCTCTTGACTACGACTCAGGATTGCCACTAACCAAAATGCTAGATTACTGACTGCATCGTTTGGTTTCTACACTGTCGTATCATTGAACCTGCCATCAGGACTTGTGCCCAGGGATTCCTTGTTCCCGTTTTATTCGACATACACAATGCCCAGCATAGCAGTGTCAACAATGTCAATGACTACTACTCCTTCTATCATGACTGGCCATTGTTTGATCCTATAATTGCTAGCTAGTACTTAGACGAGCATCTATCGATTGCTACATCGCCATATCGTGCTAATGTTAGTGCTGCATAAGATCTTGTTCTTAGCAGATTACTGACTGCAAACTGGTAGCTTACTACAGAACTTAACATACACCATGTAGAGCCTATCTAAATCACAACGGCGGCCTTCCGCTTTATAATAGTGCCTGTACACTATGGTCTTTGCTGGTTAAATGTACTGTAACCTTAGTTTGGACTTATTTTGATAAAGTTGTTAACCTCAGTTTTGTTAACTTTTTGTTCACCATTTGATGTGTGTTGCACTTAAAGCGCCAGCCTTCAGCTCTAGAAATAATGCCAAAGTTTCTCTGTCAGTCATAATTGAATAGCACTTGTGTAATTGCAGACACACTGCATTTATCTGGAATTATTTTGGTGGCTAATGCCTTGAATAAATTGGTTTCAACCAGATCTCAAATTGTATACCAGTTCAGTTGTACCAAAGCCTTTGTGTTGTGTAATATAGATAGGCCTGCCTACGAATCTGGATATCAAAAGTGTGATGTGAATGCGCATGCTGAGTTATTGGTGTTTAAGATTTTGGAATTGAACTGAACGTTGAAACATAATATGAATTTTGTGTGTATCAGTGAATTCTTTAAAACCAGGTGATTAATTTTACTTTTGATTATAATATTCATTTGTCATCACACATTCATTGAATAGTCATGGGATAGTTCATATAAACCATAACACCAAAACACCAGTCTTTACCCCACAATAAAAAAATACAATGGAAAAAAGAAAGCGCATGATCCTCCCCCATTTTTGTAAAAACGCTCCCTTTAAGGAATTCCTGAAACCGCCCCTGCTATTAGTACGTACCTTAAAATCATAATTCTTCAAATTTGTATGCATCAAAAAAAGAAGAAATTCTGTGTAACCAGTGACAATGACTGCTTTTGCCACAGAGAGAACAACAATAATTATGAACAGTTTTATACTTGTAGATAAAGCTGCTTGTTATGTTTCTGAACCAGTTGTGTGTGTGTGTGTGTGTGTGTGTGTGTGTGTGTGTGTGTTCACTGGACATTCTGCGATGGATAAGAGTTACAGGGTACACTTCATTTGTCGGCACCTAAATGATGTATTGTTTCCTACCCTGAATGTAAGTTTGTTTGTTTTCTTACACTCCGTACAACACATGCAAGCCTATCACCAGCTTTATGTCCTTACCAATCAATTCTGCCCTCATGCAAGAGTTTGTTCCAATTTTCATACACAGGCACTTCCAAGTGTAGCAAAAAAAAAAAAAAGAAAGAAAATGATTGTGATTTATGAAACTACGCTACTCGCTTGCAAAGCTCCACCTCCTCAGACGTGTCTAGAAATTTAAGCAGTACATGGAGTAAAGATCAACTCAGAATGAAACACAACTTAAATGTGGAACAGTGTAATGTACCATCCACAGCTAAACGTAATGTAAGACCAAACCACACAACTGAACTTGCTTACAATGAGCATACTGGGGAAAATCTACCAATTAAGTTGCTGATCAATTAAAAAGATTCATTGAAAATCCCTCAGACATGAATGTCAGAATTCATTACAATGCATCACTCGGCCTGTTCTCAAATCAGATAGGAAAATATTTTCATCAGCATTACATCATTTGAATGGAAATAGATGGAAATGTCAGAAAAATAAACAGAGGTGAAACGATATGATCTTTGACCCTGATTTACATACCCAAGATGGTGTCCGATCAACTAGTTGTTATTTTATCAAAATAATGTACGTGACATGAACTAAACATGTGCAAAATATGGGGGTGATAGAGGCTGTTTTTCTTGAGTTATAGCAAAGAAAGTTGCAAAAACAAGGAAATATCTCAATACATCGAAGATAAGCTTTAATTTCAACCAAGTTTTTTTTAGCATGATCCACACATCGTATGAAAAGACTTAAGGCACACTTCTGATAGCGCAAAGTCTCAGCTACAATATATTAAAATCTGGGAAAAATTCAACGAAAGGTAAGTGAGCTAGTGCTCGATGAAGACAATCATGTCAACTTTCACATCTAGAAAAATTCCCTCCCATAGAGATAACACGTCATAACGAACATACAAAAAAACTACACATATGACCTTTGACCCCACTTTGCACAGACAAAATGGCATCTGAGCAAAAAGTGGTTATTTTGTGAAATGATTCTTCTAACATGGTCTTTACGTGTGCAAAATATGGGAAAGATAGGACATGTATTTACTAAGATACAGGATGAAATATTTATGACCTTTGACCCTAATTTACATACCCAAGATGGTGTCCGATCAAATAGTTGTTATTTTATGAAATAATGTACGTGACATGAGCTACACATGTGCAAAATATGGGGGTGATAGAGGCTGTTTTTCTTGAGTTCTTGCAAAGAAAGTTGCAGGGAAAAAAAAAAAGAAATATCTCAATACATCGAAGATAAGCTTTAATTTCAACCAAGTTTTTTAGCATGATCCAGACATCGTATGAAAATACAAAAGGCACATTCCTGATAGCGCAAAGTCTCAGCTACAACATATTAAAATCTGGAAGAAATTCACCGAAGGGTAAGTGAGCTAGTGCTCGATAAAGACGATCATGTCAACTTTCACATCTAGAAAAATTCCCTCCCATAGAGATAACACGTCATAACGAAGATACAGAAAAAAGTACACATGACCTTTGACCCCACTTTGCACAGACAAGATGGCATCTGAGCAAAAAGTGGTTATTTTGTGAAATGATCCTTGTAACATGGTCTTTACGTGTGCAAAATATGGGAAAGATAGGACATGTATTCACTAAGATACAGGATGAAATATTTATGACCTTTGACCCTAATTTACATACCCAAGATGGTGTCCGATCAAGTAGTTGTTATCTTATGAAATGATGTACGTGACATAAACTAAATATGTGCAAAATATGGTGGTGATAGGGGCTGTTTTTCTTGAGTTATTGCAAAGAAAGTTGCAGAAAGGAAGAAATATCTCGATACATCGAAAATAAGCTTTAATTTCAACCAAGTTTTTGGACGTGATGCCGACTCCGTATGAAAAAACGAAGGGCACACTTACGAAAGCCCAAAGTCTCAGCTACAACATACTAAAATATGGGCGAAATTCACCGAAGCATAAGTGAGCTAGTGCTTGATAAAGACAGTCATGTCAGTTTTCATTTCCAGAAAAACTGCACTCCCATAGAGATAACACGTAAACTGGTCAAATTTGACAATGTTACTTTCAATCCCTTTTTACGAGGTGATGCCGTCATCCAATTAAAATGTTGTTATTATATGACTGAAAGACAATTTGATAAGCTGCAACATATTGAAATTTGGACGAAAATCAACAAAAGAATAAGTGAAATACGCTTGAGTGAACATAAAATTTGATGTTGTCATTTTGAAAATTTACTTTTATTACTTTATTAAGAAATTTGATATCTTTTAATCATTTCTCCAGCATCACCAACCCATGAAATAACATGTACAACTCATCAGCTTTCAGAATATGTAAAGAAAATGGGGGGTCACCGTTCATCCTGACGAGTAAATTCGGATTTAAAATTGGCGGTTTTTTGGCATTGTTGCACTGTATATCACCATTGACGCGCGCGCGGAATTTCAACTTTGACGGGCCCGTATGACGTCATATTGAGTCGGATTGACTTCATACTTGGTAGAAATATTCCTTGACATTTCAGGCATCCGATACGTGTGAAAAAACGGGAATTTTCTATTGCATATGAGCTGTGCGTGCGTATATGTGCGCGCGCGTACGCGTCCGTCCAATTTTTTCAATTTTTCAAAAAATGCTCAAAATGGTCTGAAACGTGTGCAAAAAAAAATTGAGCTCGATTGGAGCATGTAAATATTTCAACGCGCGCGTACGCGCACGTTTTAAGGGTGAATATGAATTTTGAATATATGAATAGAATGCGCTTGACGTGAAATATATGTGACGTAAATTTCATTGAAAAATTCCTTTCCATTAATGAGATATGCATGAAAATGTGTTTTCATATAATGACGTCATAGTGACGTCACGGTCGACTGATCACTATGATTTTACTTGCGCTGTCGTCTTTGGGACATGATACATACATGGTATAATTTTGAAATTGATACGAACAGGACTTTCTGAGCTAACCTCTGCACAACTTTTGAGGAGAAAAAAGAAAAAGAAGAAGAAAAACAAAGAATCAGTACAGATACAGAAGGTGATCCGAGAGGATACTCGGATCACCTAAAAAAAAAAAAAAAAGAGGAAGAAGAAACCACGCCAGAGATGGAGTGATCAGATTGCAGGGGGAGAGAGAGAGAGAGAGAGGGAAAGACACATTTTCACAAACCTTATGACGCAATCGTGGAGAACAGTGCCAGTAGCTCCATGATACAGTCGAGGATGGAATCAGAGCTTGAAGCTCCAAGATGGAATAAAGCCCATCCCATACTCACGACTATAGGACTGACAGAGTTTGGATCCTGAACAAGTCACAGCAGCTTCAGCATAAACGAGTTGTTTTTTGTTTTGTTTTGTTTTTTCAAATCCAAAGTCGGTCAGTCATAGTCGTGAGTCGTATTCCAATAGTGTGCGTCGGGCTTAGGATATGTAGGTCACTCTTTGGCCTTTAGTTCGGCCTGCACTAATTTATTAGGTGATCCGAGTATCCTCTCGGATCACCTATTGTATCTGTACGGATTCTTTCTTCTTCTTCTTCTTCTTCTTTATTTCTTTCTCCTCAAATCTTGTGCAGAGGTTAACTCAAAAAGTCCCCTACCTATCACTTTCAAACTTATACCATATATGTATCATGTCCTAAGGACGACAGATCTAGTGTATCAATGTGATCAGTTAACCGTGACGTCATTATGACGTCATTATCTAAAATCACGTTTGCATCAATATCTCATTAATGGAACTGAATTTTCGAATGAAATTAAGATATCATATAGTTCAAGTCAAGGTCTATTTATATAATTCATAAAATTTAGTCACGTTCATAGTAAACGAGCGCGTACGCGCGCGTTGAAATTTTAACATGCTCTAATCAACCTCAAAATTGTTTTGCACACGTTTCAGGTCATTTACAGCATTTCAAAAAAAATCGACGGACGCGTACGCGCGCGTGCACATACGCACGCACAGCTCATATGCAATACAAATTTCCCATTTTATCGCACGGATCGAATGTCTGAAATGTCAAGGAATATTTCTACCAAGTTTCAAGTCGATCCGACTCAATATGACGTCATACGGGCCCGTCAAAGTTGAAATTCCGCGCGCGCGTCAATGGCGATATACAGTGCAACTATGCCAAAAAATCGCCAATTTTAAATCCGATTTTACTCGTCAGGATGGACGGTGACCCCCCATTTTCTTTACATATTCTAAAAGCTGATGAGTTGTACATGTCATTTCATGGGTTGGCGATGCTGAAAAAATGATTAAAAGATATCAAATTTCTTAATAAAGTAAAAAAAGTAAATTTTCAAAATGACGTCATCAAATTTCAAGTTCACTCAAGCGTATCTCACTTATTCTTCAATTGATTTTCATCCAAATTTCAATATGTTGTAGCTTATTAAATGGTCTTTCAGTCACATAATAACAACATTTTGATTAGATGACAGCATCATCTCGTAAAAAGGGATTCAAAGTAATCTTGTCAAATTTGACCAGTTTACGTGTTATCTCTACGGGAGTGCAGTTTTTCTGGAAATGAAAACTGACATGACTATTTTTATCGAGCACTAGCTCACTTATGCTTCGGTGAATTTCTCCGATATTTTAGTACGTTGTAGCTGAGACTTTGGGCTATCGTAAGTGTGCCCTTCGTTATTTCATAAGGAGTCGGCATCACGTCCAAAAACTTGGTTGAAATTAAAGCTTATCTTCGATGTATTGAAATATTTCTTTCTTTCTGCAACTTTCTTTGCAATAACTCAAGAAAAACAGCCTCTATCACCACCATATTTTGCACATGTTTAGTTCATGTCACGTACATTATTTCACAAAATAACAACTACTTGATCAGACACCATCTTGGGTATGTAAATTAGGGTCAAAGGTCATAAATGTTTCATCCTGTATCTTGGTGAATACATGTCCTATCTTTCCCATATTTTGCACACGTAAAGACCATGTTACAAGAATCATTTCACAAAATAACCATTTTTGGCTCAGAGGCCATCTTGTCTGTGCAAAGTGGGGTCAAAGGTCATATGTACTTCCTCCTGTATCTTCGTTATGACGTGTTATCTCTATGGGGGAATTTTTCTAGATGTGAAAATTGACATGATTGTCTTTGTCGACGACTAGCTCACTTACCCTTGGGTGAATTTCTTCCAGATTTTAGTATGTTGTAGCCAATTTAATACTCTTTAAGATTTGTTCAATTAAAGTTTTAATCGGATGATGTCTTCACCTCGTGAAAATGGATATAATGTAACCTTGTCAAATTTAACCAGTTTACGCGTTATCTCTATGGGAGGGAATTTTTCTGGAAATGAAAATTGACATGACGGTCTTTATCGAGTACTAGCTCACTTATTCTTCGATGAATTTCTCCCAGACTTTAATATGTTGTAGCTGAGACTTTGGGCTATTGCCAATATTCTCTCCATTTTTTCATACGAGGCCGAGATCACGTCCAAAAACTTGGTTGAAATCAAACTTATCTTCGATGTATTGAGATATTTCTTTCTTTCTGCAACTTTCTTTGCAATAACTCAAGAAAAGCAGCCCCTATCATTTCCATATTTTGCACATGTTAAGTTCATGTCACGTACATTATTTCATAAAATAACAACTACTTGATCAAACACCATCTTGGGTATGTAAATCAGGGTCAAAGGTCATAAATGTTTCATCCTGTATCTTAGTGAACACATGTCCTATCTCTCCCATATTTTGCACACGCAAAGACCATATTACAAGAATCATTTCACAAAATAACTACTTTTTGCTCAGATGCCATCATGTCTGTGCAAAGTGGGGTCAAAGGTCATATGTACTTCTTTCTGTATCTTCGTTATGACGTTTTATCTCTATGGGAGGGAATTCTTTTATATGTGAAAATTGACATGATTGTCTTTATCGAGCACTAGCTTACCCTTTAGTGAATTTCTCCCAGGTTTTAATATGTTGTAGCTGAGACTGTGCGCTATCGAATGTGTGCCTTCGTTTCTTCATACAATGTCGGGATCATGTTAAAAAACTAGGTTGAAATTAAAACTTTTCTTCGATGTATTGAGATATTTCTTTCCTTCTGCAACTTTCTTTGCAATAAATCAAGAAAAACAGCCCATATCACCCTCATACTTAGCAGATGTTTAGTTCATGTCACGTCCATTATTTCATAGAATTACAACGACTTGATCGGACAACATCTTGGGTATGTAAATTAGGGTCAAAGGTCATAACTGTTTCATCCTGTTTCTTGGTGAATACCTGTCCTATCTTTCCCATATTTTGCACACGTATAGACGATGTCGCAAGAATCATTTCACCAAATAACTACTTTTTGCTCAGATGCCATCTTGGGAGTGTAAAGGTGGGTCAAAGGTCATATGTATTTGTTGCTGTATCTTCGTTATCTAGTGTATACAGAATTTAGTACCAAGGATGGCAGATATGACTCCCTTTTCTAAATGAGAATCCAAACATCACACGGCCAATCTCTCTGAATACTGATGAAACCTGTATGGTCATGCGTATTGCGATCAGGACTCGAATCATTGATAAAAAAAAATCGGATCACCTTAATTTGTCAGTGATGACAAATTACAATCTCTAGTTCATTTATTTATTTTATTATTATTAATTTTTTTTTGTATTTCAAAGTTACGTTGGTGTTTTCAATATGCAGATGGTGCATTATAGTAGGCCTATGATAAGTGGCCTATTGGCCCCAAAACATGATTTTAGACTGAAAATAATCCGAGTTACGTGTTTGTTTGTTTTTTTATTTTTACATACAGATTATATTCAGATTGACAGTGTAAATCATTAATCGATTGATTTTCAAGGAAAATGGACTTACCGGATTATTTTTTTTTCTTTCAAACACGCTCTTCTTCCTTCAAAGAAACACAAAACCTCCACATTCAACTCCAAAGGGAGGAAAATCAAGCTGCGCATACCGAGGTTGAGGTAACATAAGTAAATCCAAGTTCTGTGAGTTTCAGAGGAATATCGCAAGATCTTGTGGGTGGTATACTAGTACTTTAGTAAGCTTCAGTTTGATTGTAGTTATGAACTAACTATTTACGACGCCAGTGTAGCCATGGGTATGAGCATGTCGCTGTAATATTGTGGGACACAACAGAAGCCTGCAACATTGTGAGCGACATACTCGAGAATTGGTGACATGCATGTTCTAAATATATAAGTGTTTTCAAATTTGTGAAAAACACCTGTAAAACTTGTGGGACGACAAGCTCATATGTTGGCTGAACTCTATTTTATTTTTATCTATTATTATTATTTTTTTTTTTTTTTTGGTAAAGAATATTTTATTCTCCATCAATGGTATTTCGTTTATGCATCGATACAAGGTACTCCATCATCTCTTTATTGTTTTAGGGGGTTTCGTGTTGACAAAGTCGAGTATTTGGCTGCAAAAATTGCGGTGAGCTACCTGTGGTGTATGGCTAGTGCGTGTTCCACGTGTTTATAGGGCATAGTGAAAATTCAAGGAAAAAAAAACAAAACCTACAACCCAAACGAATTGAAAAAGAACGCGCAGTGGTACGGGGAAAAGACACTGCGTGCGAACATCTCCTTTTCAAAAAAAAAAAAAAAAAAAAAAAAAAAAAAACCTAGAAATGTCGCTACGGCGACAGGTGTATGCCTCCGCAATAATGCATGGTTCTCCTAATAGGTCTATAGTACAATGTCTTGACAATGTGTGATGACAGTTTCACATAATTGGCAAGATATTAAAATGACAGGTTCACTTTCCTAGAACTATCAATTCGATGAATGATTAAAACGTCAGAGTGCAGGTATATTTGGGGGAACTGATGATTTTTACTTGACTTTTGACCCTTTTATAAGTTTATGCATTGAGTAATTTTCAAGGTATTGAGAAAAAATATAATTTCAGTATCAAATGGTAAAATAGTATTATCTAAACCTGGCCTTTGACCTTTGACCTCACAGTTCCAAAGAGAATCACTGTTAGGTAGAACATGCATAAATATGTAAGTTTCATGATAATACCTTGAGTTACTTTTGAGATATGGAGGAAGAAGTGCAATTTAGCACTTTCACTTGACCTTTGACCTTTTGACCTTTGACCTTTTGGCAAGAAACTTCCCGCAGAATATATATTGGGTTATACATGCATACATCAAGTTAAAAAATCCTTCAAGCATTGCATAAATATAAGAAAAGTAGTGATATTTTGAGGAGTTGACCTTGAACTTTGACCCCTGACCTTTGACCCATGACCCCAACTTCCCTAGATAATCACTGCCCATCGGTACATATATATACTAAGTTCCATGAAGATACCTTGAACCATTTGCGAGATATGGAGAAAAACATGAAATTTCAACCTTTTTTCACAAAATAACCTATGACCTTTGACCCCGTGACCCTAAAATCCAAACAAAGTATTATCCCCCAGGATATACCCTCATACCAAGTTTGATGCAAAACCACCTCACGGTTCTTGAGATATTGACAAAAACAAAACGGGACGGACGTACGGACGGACGCCCCGAAAACAATGCCTCCGGCCACTTCGTTGGCGGAGAAAAGAGAAAAGAGCAAAATCCCACGATAGCAAGGTGCAACAGACTTGTTAAAGGGGGGGGGGGGGGGGGGGGGGGGGGGCGGGGGGTAAACCACAAATCCGCGCGGTGGCGCATTCCTGCTGAGGTCATAGACAGTCTGGGGCCTGCGGGAATGAAAAGGATGTTTCGAAGCGAGCTCAAGTCGAAGACTCCGGGGAAGACCGCCGGCAGGATTGCAAAGATTACCTGATTCTACATTTCTTTCAATCAATTGGCGTAAAATAATGTTATTAGGTGATCCGAGTATCCTTCGGATCACCTTCTGTATCTGTACTGATTCTTTCTTTATTTCTCCTCAAAAGTTGTGCAGAGGTTAGCTCAGAAAGTGCATTGCCTATCAATGTCAAACTTATACCATATATGTATCGTGTCGCAAAGACGGCAATCGAACTAAAATCATGGTGATCAGTCGACCGTGACGTCACTATGACGTCATTATATGAAAACACATTCTCAAAGATATCTCATTAATGGAATGGAGTTTTTCAATGAAATTTACGTCACATATATTTCAGGTCAAGCGCATTCTACTCATATTCTCAAAATTCACCTATATCTTAAAACGTGCGCGTACGCGCGCGTTGAAATATTTGTATGCTCAAATCGAGCTCAAATTTTTTTTGCACACGTTTCAGACCATTTGGAGCATTTTTTGAAAAATTGAAAAAATTGGACGGACGCGTACGCGCGCGCTCATATACGCACGCACAGCTCATATGCAATAGAAATTTCCCGTTTTTTCACATTTATCGGTTGCCCGAAATGTCAAGGAATATATCTACCAAGTTTCAAGTCAATCCGACTCAATATGACGTCATACGGGCCCGTCAAAGTTGAAATTCCGCGCGCGCGTCAATGGCGATATACAGTACAACTTTGCCAAAAAACTGCCAATTTTAAATCGGATTTTACTCGTCAGGATGGACGGTGACCCCCCATTTTCTGTACATATTTTGAAAGCTGATGAGTAGTACATGTCATTTCATGGGGTGGCAATGCTGACAAAATGATTAAAAGATATCAAATTTCTTATTAAAGTAAAAAAAGTAAATTTTCAAAATGACGTCATCAAATTTCAAGTTCATTCGAGCGTATCTCACTAGTCCTTTGTCAATTTTCACCCAGATTTCAGTATGATGTAGCTTATTTAATGTTCTTTCAAACATAAAATTACAATATTTTGATTGGATAACGGTATCACCTCGTAAAAATGGATTAAAAGTAATCTTGTCAAATTTGACCAGTTTACGTGTTATCTCTATGGGAGTGCAGTTTTTCTGGAAATGAAAACTGACATGACTATCTTTATCGAGCACTAGCTCACTTAAGCTTCGGTAAATTTCTCCCAGATTTTAATATGTTGTAGCTGATACTTTACGCTACCGTTAGTGTGCCCTTTGTTTTTTCATTCGATGTCAGAATCACGTCAAAAAATTGGTTTGAAATTCAGGCTTATCTTCGATGTATTGAGATATTTCTTTCTTTCTGCAACTTTCTTTGCAATAACTCAAGAAAAACGGCCTCTATCACTTCTATATTTTGCACATGTTTAGTTCATGTCACGTGAATTATTTCATAAAATAACAACTACTTGATCGGACACCATCTTGGGTATGTAAATTAGGGTCAAAGGTCATAAGTGTTTCACCCTGTATCTTAGTGAATACATGTCCTATCTTTCCCATATTTTGCACACGCAAAGACCATGTTACAAGGATCATTTCACAAAATAACTACTTTTTACTCAGATGCCATCTTGTCTGTGCAAATTGAGGTCAAAGGTCATATGTACTTCTTTTTGTATCTTCGTTATGACGTGTTATCTCTATGGGAGGGAATTTGCTTTAGTGTGAAAATTGACATGATTGTCTTTATCGAGCACTAGCTCACTTACCCTTCGGTGAATTTCTCCCAGATTTTAATATGTTGTAGCTGAGACTTTGCGCTATCGTTTTGTTTCCTTCGTTTTCTCATACGATGTCGGGATCACGATAAAAAATTGGTTGAAATTAAAGCTTATTTTCTATGTATTGAGATATTTCTTTCTTTCTGCAACTTTCTTTGCAATAACTCAAGGAAAACACGCCCTATCACCCCCATATTTTGCACATATTTAGTTCATGTCTCGTACATTATTTCATAAAATAACAACTACTAGATCGGACAACATCTTGGGTATGTAAATTAGGGTCAAAGGTCATAAATGTTTCATCTTGTATCTTAGTGAATACCTGTCCTATCTTTCCCATATTTTTCACACGTATAGACGATGTCGCGAGAATCATTTCACAAAATAACCACTATTTCATCAGATGCAATCTTGGGAGTGCAAAGGTGGGTCAAAGGTCATATGTATTCATTGCTCTATCTTCGTTATTCAGTGTATACAGAATTTGGTACCAAAGATGGCAGATATGACTCCCTTTTCTAAATGAGAATGCAAACATCACACGGCCAATGTCTCTAAACACAGATGAAACTTGTATGGTCATGCCTATTGCGATCAGGACTCGAATCATTGATAAAAAAAAAAAATCGGATCACCTTAATTTGTCAGTGATGACAAATTACAATCTCTAGTTTTTTCTATTTTCTTTATATCTTCCCTGAAATATATCCCACTGCCCTCCAAAGGGGGAAGATTCTCTATCATTATTCTTTCTTTTCTGACGGTGACTCAGAGGTGCTTGATTATAAAAAGGGAAAATCATGTTACTGTTCGTCACTCTGCAAGTTCGTTGTTCTGAGAGAGAAACAATTTCGTTATTTTTATGGTTCCTTGATTCGAACACGGGTGTTCGTTCGTCCTGAAACGAAATAAATTTCGTACCACGTATAGGACCTAATTCGTTTTCAGAATAAAAATGTTCGGATTATAACTAACGCCTTCATATTCGGAGCAACAAATGGATCTGGAACAGAAATTTGGGGACCCGGATTGACGAACCTTATGCATGACGTGTACTTATCCCCCAAAGTAATGGATACCGTGCAAAGAAATTAACGATGTCAAAAAGGGAGATTAGTTTCCCGCCAATTCCCCCTTCCGTCAATACTATAAGGCTCCTACTTCGGAAGTATAGGTCTGTCTCTCGTTGCTCGATAAAGAAAAAGAAAAAGAAATGAACAACGTCAAAATAAACCAGAACAGAATAAACGCATGTTCGCCTATCGTGGGGCATCTATGCAATACTGTTACCTTGAATAATGATATCCTCACCCTCACCATCGTGTAATTCCTATATAAGAAAGCAATTAATAATTATGTTTTGCACTGGATGTTATGAAAATGTATGTGATCTGGTATCCCGACGTAATGTAAATGATTATGTTACATGAAGAGGGCTGTGGGTGGGTGGTATTCGAATACTGTTTTGTATAATTATGATTTCGTTATGTGTAGATTATGTGCGTATAATAAGAGTTTCATTGAAAACGGAGTTTCAATCAATTTAATTATTCATGTCAAATTGGATTCCTCGGAAGACCATCACGACCATGAATGCCGAGTTGCGAGCAGGGCAATCCATACGTTTACCTTTGGTTATAATACCATGTTATTATAGTTGAAATGTATCATTGATACCTTGGGACTTTACGGTGAATCATTTATTAACAGACAGTCAAATATCTCCCACTGCCCAAGGGGAAACATATCAAACTAAGAATTACATTCATTTTTGCTTTTACGATTTCCCCTCCCGTCTGACAATTATTTTCTGAAACATCCACCAGTGCCTGACGTAGAATGTTTATTCCGAAGGTGATATCCGACAATGAAGTACAAAGGCTTGATACTCCGATGAATTTGAATCACAAGCTTACGCAATGCTATTTTACGAAGAACACTCTTCGGATATATGTTGAAGATTAGTGCCTAAACATTACCTATAAACCAAAACAATCGGAGCATATGTATACTAGCTAGGCCTTCTAAATAACCAATAAAACATTTGAACGAATTAATAATTGCCTATAAATAATCGGCAGCACCCCTCAAGTATTTCAAGAAACAACTATATGTCTTGTGCAAAACAATTCCTTCATATTTTTTGAATGTGGCAAGATATAATGCGAACATGAGATTGTGAGTTATAAGAACAATTTCAATATTGAGCTGAGTTCAGCAGATGTCATAAAATATCTTCGGATCTCGTTCATGAGGACATGCCAGCAGAATTTGGGTAATTAATGAAATGCAGCCATTTCCACTGGAACTAATGGTAGATCAATGTTATTGCCGTATCCTTGGAGTAAAATGTCGCCGGGGCGCGGGACAATTCAGTGTGGTGTCTTCGATGGAAACATCGCCGGAGCAAGTGTCGGTGGTTCAGTCGTCGGCGGAGCAATCATTGTCGACGGAGCAGATGTCGTTGGGGTGATGTTGCGGAGCACATTCTCGCGGAGCGAATTAATGTCAGTGGAGCATAAAGACTGACCTCTCTTTGATACATACGTATACTCATGGACACAAAAGAAACATTAGCCAATGGTATAAAGGGTATAGTGGTCGGATATTTCCATCGCCTTGATGTTACCATTTTGCAAAGAATCTACAAATTTTAGTAACATACATTCACCAAAATTAATGTCATACCGTACATTTCTGGATGCTGAAAATAATTAGAAGCTGACCTATTTCACTCAGCGTGACAAAGGTGAAAAGTTTACGTTTTCTCCGTTGTTCCGGATTAAAGAAAAACAAAATAACGTCACCATGATTAATTTCCTATTATGACAATGTGTGGGAAGGGATAATGTGTTATTCATATTTTTTTGCGGTACATCAATGATCATTGATGCGACTTGACTTGACATCATCTTGAAGTTCATCAGGACGTGTTTCCAGTGACGTTCATCTACTGGTGCTATATAGGGACAGCATGTCATGTTTCCGGAGCGTTGTTCAATCTGTTAAAAACAATATAAAAAACATACATAACGATATGTGCACAGGAAATTACAATCCTCTGATAATTTATGACAATAATAATGAGATGTGATGTTTATGGCTTATTTACAATACATTGCACTCCCGTTACAACGAACACGGTAATAACGAAGCAAAACTTCTGTTCCCAAAATGTTCGCCATTAAAGTCTGTGTTAAAAAAAATTCGCTTATAACAAACACGTTAATAGCGAAATTTTCGTTATAACGAAGTCTTTTCCGAGCGCCACTGACAAAGAAAAACAAAAGAAATGTGCTCTGTTATAACGAAATACGGATCGCTTCCGAAAATACGTAGCGGAACAAGCATTATTTTATAGCGTCTCTGCGTGGGCGAATGCTTCACAATACTGCGTTTTCGATCCGTGTGTCACGCACAAGTTTTCGAGGAGAACTTGCATTATTGTTAAACAATCTGACAATAATCTGAAATTGAGTAAGGTTCCTTATTACAAAACACAAAGATTCTGATACACATTTTGGCGTTATTCCAAAGATTCGTTATTCCGAAAAAAAAAAATATGGTTCTTATTACGACGGTGCGTTTGTCCGAAAATGATAGGAATTCCAAACATTCATTAATTGCAACATTAAAAAAACAACAACCTAAAACAACAACAAAAAACAACAACAACAAAACAAAAAATAGAAAAGAAAAGGTAAGTCCACTAACAAATCTTAGGAATTGCAAACCTTATAATCGTCTTATAAGAAAACTGAACCTTCGAAATACGTAACCTGTGTCATTTTTTTTTTTTTTTAATTAACAAACCCTCTTCGGAATGACAAACTTTATTACAGTTTCGGATTAAAAAACCTTCGCAACTACGAACCTTCGGAATAGTGATCCTTTCTCAGTTAGTAAATTACAAACCTTTGGAATGACGAACCTGATCATTTTAATTTCCGATCGACGAACCTTCGGACATTACAAACAACTTTATGCTCTCTTTTAATTGTAATATTCAAACGAAATTTAAAAGGTCCCATTCCATTTTACATAGCTTTCCAGTGTATGATGAGTATTCAGCAAACAGAACATCATAATTTATATGCGTGGTTTCCTTGTTTTCGTTTAATATTGTATTTGTTCGGTTATAACGAAACTTCGTTATAACGAAAGAAAACTGCCCCCATGCCCCCTATAGGGTATAGTTAGTTCTCTTTTCTTTTAAAATGTATATCATCAAGGTTCTGCAGTGACCACGGGTATATTATTTTTTGATATTTGTTTTTAGGAAGGAAACAACCCCGTAACGAGGGGGCATTGGTGGCACGAGAAACTGAAGGGGAAAAAAATGCATGGGGGAGCCTTTTTTTTCCTATTCAGCCGATTAAAAAGAAAGGATGCAATGTATATATCTTTTATATATATATATATATATATATATATATATATATATATATATACATATATATATATACATATATACATATATATATATCTATATATATATATATATATATATATATATATATACATATATATATATATACACACATATATATATATGTATACGTGTGATATACATACCTGATGGCATACGTGTAGAGCTGTCCACCGTTGCTTGTTATACCGGTCGAACACGAAGCCACCTCGATCACTACTGATTATAGCTTACTATAACACGAAGCCCCCTCGATCTCCATTGGGATTGTGTTATGTGAAAGAGATTGCATAGAATTATGCTCTTGCCATGACATTTGTCATCATGAAAAAAGGGAAAAGACGGTCGCACAATCACAGATGGAAGAGGTCTTTGATTTGCTTTGTTGTTGTTGTTGACAAAATTGTCTCACAGAATCACCTGATAAGTAAACAAACCAGTCCTCTTCACATTAATTTTTTTCTGCCAATTCTCTCCACAAAATTGGCCGCCAAGCAAAAATAACAACAAAATATAATAATAATACAAACAGAACCAGCACATGACTGTGGTAATCAATTCCATCAAATCACCTGCCCAAACAACAAGCAAACATGTTACACAAAACGCATATTAGGCCCTACTAATTGTAAAAACAAACAAAAATGAAAACAAAAACCCTAAAACAATAATAATCTAAACAGGATTAGCATTTCTGTACAATCTGTCGACAAATCATCTGCTCAAACAAAAACATTGTCGCGTCCTGCACAAAACGCATATAGGCCCTACTAAATCTGTAAAACAACAACAACAAAATAAATAACCCGAACCTTTCGGAATCCATATAATTCTTTGACACTCAGACCTATGCTATTTACGCTAAGAAAAAATGGTCAAATGGAAAAATGTCAAGCATAAATGCTACGTTGCAACTGATATACGTCGATGTAGGGCAATTTGTCAATCAGCTGCAATGAAAACATCTCGACGGAAGAATTTCATGAATTTGAATAAATGCTTCGTGCCAAGCGTCATGTACTGCACCAACTCTGGCAACGTATAGTGTATAGACGATCATCAGTAACAACCGAGCTGGGTTTGTTTTTGTTGTTGTTGGTTTGTTGTTGATGTTTTAGTTAGGTTTAGTCGGCGATTGTTTTCTTTTTTTACTTGACAGCTGATTTATCGACATAATCGGCCAAAAAAAAAAGGAAAAATGTGCAGACAATTTTTTATTTCAAACAACAAAACCCAAAATAATATTAATAGTAATCAAAACAGGATTAGTGGTCATCAATATTATTCTGTCAACAGATCGCCTGACAAAACAAAACAAAACAAAACGAAAACACAATTAAACACGTCTTCCATAAAACGCATATAGGCCCAACTAATTTGAAAAACAATCAGTAAAAGTACGCTGAGAAAAAAAGAAGAAGAAAAGGAATGGAATTAAGAAAAAAATGCTCAGCATATACAGGCTGAAGCGTCAACTATGGCAACGTTGACCGTGTGTAGATCATCAAGCTGTTTTTACTTCTGTAGGTTTAGTTGACGATATTTAGTGCATTTTTTTTATTGGACAGCTCATTTAGGCTATGGACAGAGTTGGCAAAAACGATGCAAAGATTGTTATTGATTTTTTGATTTGGCTTGTCAGCACTTACGGCGATAGAATTGCTTTTCTTTCATCATAAATGATATAGTGTAAAAACCATGGCAAATTGAACAAGACCCTGTTGCCATTACACGCCGGCCGCAGTAATTACGCACAGAACACAGGTAGGCCCTACCATGCGGGACAAACAAAGCAAAAAAAAAAAAAAAAAAAAAAAACCCTAAAACGACAATAACACAAACAGGATTAGCAAATTTGGTTGTCAGTTCTCTCGACAAATCACCTGACCAACAACAAACATGTCCTACAATCGCAAAACGTATCTCAATAGGCCCCACTAATTTGAAAATTACAAACAATCAGTAAAAAAAAAAAAAAAAAAAAAAAAGCAAAACAAAAATCCTTTCGATTTCGGATTATGTCTTTCTCTGGCTGTGTAGATGATCATCAGTAATAAATACATGAGAGCTGTTGTTCTTTCTTAGGTTTACTTGGCATTTTTTCTTTACTTGATTGTGTGATCATGTATCGTCACTAACAAAAGGATCGTTTCCCTCATTTCAGTCTTGTTTTGCAGATGTGCCTTTTTCAGACAGAAATGTCTTTGAATAGATACAGATGATGAGGAGCAGCAATATCTGAGATCATGAGAAATTTTGTGTCAATCATGCACGGCCCCCTGTATAGGCCTACATCTCAAAAGCGTCTCAAAGATAGTTTTAGCATGCTTTCACTGCTTTGATCCCATGATTGTCACCGCAAGCAAGCCGGGAGAAGAACAAGATAGAGATTCGAGAAATCTAAAACTATATGCGCAGAAGAAAATAACGCAGAATGTGCAGTCTTGAGGTGTATGTTAGGAAATCATACCTCAAAGCAAACACTTTCGCTAGGGAAAAGCAGGCAGTTTTTAAAAGAAATGATGGAAGAATGATTGTCACTTGTGATCTCAATATTTCACTTCTCCGTAGCATATTCCAGAGCACAAAAAAAAAGGGGGGAGAAGGATCGGTAATCGTAGAGGACAGGTATATCCTATAGGGAAGGTATTATGCGTGTGCAAAAATGTGTACGATGAATGTCCTTATACTAGTATATAGGCCTACATTTAGGTCCATGGCCTGTCGACAAATCACCCGACGAACAACAAACATGTCCTTCACAAAACGTACATGCCCACTATTTACTCTTTTTTTTTTTTTACTTGGAAGCTCATTTATCGACAGAATAACAAAAACAAGAAAAATGGGAGGACTACCTTTGATTGTTTGTTTCAGTTATTTTATCTGTTCTTTTCAACACATAATATGGCGAGAGAATCTTATTGTTTATTATAGCATGAAAACATGGCAACTGAACATGCATTTCGGACCGCCTCTATATAGATCTGCAGAACAGTCCACTAACACGCAGCTCGCAGCTGGTCGTATGAATACAAACAGTAGCCAAGTACATACTGCTGTACTACGTGTAATAGCTAGCAACGGGGCGATCGAACGAACGAAGCCAGCTCGCTTGCCACGGCCACGCATGTACCATCCAATAGTACATACAGTGATTGGCATTGTCATAGCGAACGGAAGCCAGTACGATATCGCCACGGACTACATTGTTCAGTGTACTGAATCCACTCTTTGGTGGAAGCATGACTAGCAAGAGAATCGACTTTTTGTGGAAGCAGGGAGGTCTCACCTCCCTGGTGGAAGGCAAAGAGTGGGGAAAGCGCGTGGGGCATGTGTACAATATGGGTACTAGATAGCATGCTCATGGCCACCCACAGTATACGGCATCACGCCGGCACGGTTGGCCCATCCATACCCCCATGATACGTACACACAACATACACCGCACAGGGGTATCGTTCGATCGTACACTACTGGACGTCGGACATAAAACGCACACAGTGGCTATACACACAATGTACGCAGTTGTCGACAGCTTGCTCTGCTATAAACGGATCGCGGATCGTAACCTCTGAGATGCGGTCGCGCTTGTGTACAGTACACTTCAGTAGTACAGTGTATATCACAGAACTCTCGCAAGAGTTCTGTATAGTAGTATAGTATCAGTAGTATCCGAAAACCGACTTTCTTCTCGGGACCGCAAGGGGGCGTTGTGAATCATGCGCTCGAGACCAAATCCTTCCGTTTAAACGAGCCGTTATTTTGCGAGAGTCACTACTGCAGTTCTCATCTAAATTGACGTTCTAGTAATCAAACATGAGTTATAATGCTCCCTAAGCATCATACTGACTAGCAGTTATATCCAGGTACTTTGAATCATGGTTTCACTCGGTGAAATGCACCTTAACAGGAACTCCATTTTATCTTTAAGGCAAGTTTTAGGGCGGTGCAACCCAACCCCCTCCCCCCCCCCCAACACTCTGTTGCAGAAGATAATTGGTGTGACTCCCCCCCCCCCCTCCTCCCCACTACCTCCCCTTTTTCTTTTCACAAAATATAACGTCTGACCTTTTTTGTTTGGATTTTTGCTGCTTCTAAGTCGATGTTGGTACATTTTTTTTTTTGGAGGGAAGTGACAGCACAATATCCCACAACATCCTGAAATCGAATCAAAGTTCCTGTTCCCATAAAGTCGGCCCCCTCACCTTAAGAAACGTATATAGCACCGCCCCTGTAAACATATTCGACCTTGCTCTAAAATATCAGTGCTATTGAACGATATTACTCTGAGAGGTGGAAAACACTAATCAACATTAGTTTAAGGAATATGAATAAAGATATTTTGTTACTTTTTTTCCTTTTTATCCATTTATTGTCCTTTTGTTTTCGCTCAGAAACTTAAAAAAAAAAACAAATTATAAAACGAGCTGGAAAAAATGGAGAAATCTTATTGTATTTCAAGCATGTGTCAAACTGTTAATAAGGATACAAACTTATGGAAATATGCTATTATGATAGAAAATTTAAAGATTTTAATCCGGAAACTTTCGGTGTAAAGTCACAATGTTGTACATTCTTGAAAATGAACTTATCGCATGGAACTTAAAACCATCAAAGTAATCGAAACTTCCTGTCTTACATAATATGTAAATCCGTGGGTTTGTAATACGCAGAATTAAAATTACAGGCAAATGTAGTGTTCAATAATACTGTAGAGCATGAACAAATTAAACAGTATGTCATTATAAACGAAATTGGTTATTCCTGTTTCAATTATCAACGATGAGTAGATTGAAGACGAAAGTTCAGCGTTTCTCGGTGGACGCAGTAAAGTCAGGAAAAGAAGGTTGGAATGTATTGCAGGGCGTTTAGATTTCAAAAGACCGTGACCTCTCTCCTCCTCATGATCACTGTCGCACAGGTCAACAACGACAGGAAGAAGACGGCGACGAGCAGGGCGTAAGTGGTCGACGGCTGCTGAAGAACTCCTCGACGAAGACCGGCAATTGGACCTGTAGGCAGGACCAGACATTAAGGAAGTGCAAAGTTATTTCCACAGAACAGAAATAAAAGAGAAGAAAGACGTTATAGGGAAATTTCACTCTGAATCCAGATTGTAGTACACTAGATTTCTCGCCCAGTTGCATACAACTGGTAGTAACGCCTTCAGGAAATAAATGGATGAAATTTCTATAAACATTTAACTTCTCCACGATGATTAACATGTATCATACTATTAACATTCGATCTGCTTGTTGTGTAGGGGGAAAACAAATCGTCTTAAAAAGTGTGAGTACACTTCAATTTGATAAATACTTATTTGATTGTCATGAGTTTAAATTTGAAAACAGAAAACAAACCGAAAGCAGCTTAACTGCAAAATTATGCTCTTGTCAATTGTAAGAACAGTCTACTTGTTTCTCCTTTCATGATTGAAGAATAATCTATGTTAAATTGAAAGGCTTGATTGTTCTAGCAAATGCGATCAATAAAAATTAATCAATTCGAATTCTAGCACAATGTGTTATAAACTTTTTAGAATAATAACAAAGCACAGCATGTGGTGTTGTTTTCTTTAGGATTTATGTCATTATTTCAATACATCGTAAGACGTGAAAAGGCCATCAATTTCTACCCTATTTTGACAATTATATTGACAATGTTACTTCAGGATACCGTGAATCTAGGTCCATATAGAATTAGAAATAAACAGAATATGAGAGGAATGCTTAACATTATATAGGACGCAAAAAAAGACCAAAAAAAAAAAATCAGAAAGAAGAAAAGAACCCCTCGTTCATTTGAGTAATTTTCAGAACTCGTCTACATGTCATACAAAAATGACGTTACGGACTAAGACTCATGAATACATTCCATGATTTCTTCAATATTAAGTGTTTTTTTTTTCTTCATATCTTCGCCTATGGCTAATTTTTAACATAGCGTCTCGCGTTGACTTACCTCTCCCTGAGTCGAAAGTCAAACAGTGCTCGAGACTAAAATTGATCGGATGTGCATCATGCATGGAACATTACCAATCATTTGAATGAGTGCGACATTGTAATTTGTATTTCATTTGTGACAGTACAGTTGTGCTGAGCAACCAAAGAGTTCAAAAAAAAAAATACAATCAGATTTTTGCATTGATAACTTTTCAATATGATTAAACTGTGTGACTTCAATTTTGAGTAAATTTAGCTAGATAACTATGTCCATGATAAACCCTCTATTGCTCTATTAAATTTGTTCTAAAGTATTAAAGTCTAACACTTTAATAGTATAGTAACAGTGTTAACACTACTAAAATTTGTACCGCACATAAATACCAAAAGTCTGTTACATTACTTATGTATATCCTAATCACTTTTAGATCACCGGCACCACAGCTGAAGAGCGCCGTCAACGTGACCAAAGTGGCAAGGTCAGTCCTCCTGAAATCAACACTAAAAACTCCTGGAATTTACAAGAATATCCTGGAATCAACATCATCACCATCGATAACCATCATAAATTTACACACTGTCAGTGTCACTGTCGTAGGCCCTAGCTCTATCTAGCTATGGAACCTGATTGGTAAAAATGGCAGACGTAAAAATGACAGAGGTAAAAATGTCATAGTAAAATGACAGAGGTAAAAATGTCATAGTAAAATGGCAGAGGTAAAAATGGCAGAGGTAAAATGTCAGAAGTAATGAGAGAGATTTCGTCAGAGGTAAACGTATGAAGAGGTTTTGAATAATGGCCTATATAGCCAGAGCAAACTGTATTTATCAAATTATCAAATCCAAATTGCAGATTTGAAGAATATTTATTGAATTATGTTTTAAAAAGATGACAGCTCTCTCATTCTGATTTTGATTCAAGTGCAGTGGCGTAATCTGTCAGTTCAGAGGAATGATAAACCAGCTAAAAAAGAGCCTAGTATAGGCCTATGGGAAATTATCATTATTATCATTACTAAAGGGGGTTTCAACAATGCTGCATAGCCCTTAAACAGTATAATCCTATACGTTGTTTCGCCCAATGAAATTATCACACACACAAACACACACACACACAAACACATAAACACACGCACGAACCCACTTTTGGTATAAACATATACTTCTATACGCAGATATATACAACATTTACTCTCACACACACACTCTTACACAAACGAATTCCGCTCACTTCCAGGCTAGTATATTGTCATTATTTTTCATTTTTTGAACTGTTTAGTGTAAAGAAGTGAAGGAGACATTGTCGAAGCGAACCGCTAATTTTTCACCTGTTCTATGTTATTTTCTCACATTCAGGTTTCGTAGGAGCCTATATCTTTCTCACAAGACCTGATCACGACATAATGTAGAAGTAACTAGATATATCGCTACGACGACTGATATGCCTCCGCCATAATGCATGGTTCTCCTAATAGGTCTATAGTATAATGTCTTGACAATGTGTGATGACAGTTTCAAACAATTGGCAAAATATTAAAATGACAGGTTTGACACAAATGTGCTGAATGTTCACTTTCCTAGAACTAGGTTCAATTGGATGGATGATTAAAATGTCAGAGTGCAGGTATATCGGGAACTGATGATTTTTACTTGACTTTTGACCTTTTTATAAGTTTATGCATTGAGTAATTTTTCAAGGTATTGAGAAAAAGTATAATTTCAGTATCAAATGGGAAAATAGCATTATCTAAACCTGGCCTTTGACCTTTGACCTCACAGTTCCAAAGAGAATCACTGTTAGGTTGAACATGCATAAATATGTAAGTTTCATGATGATACCTTGAGCTACTTTTGAGATATGGAGGAAAAAGTGCAATTCAGCACTTTCACTTGACCTTTGACCTTTTGGCAAGAAACTTCCCACAGAATATATATTGGGTAATACATGTATACATCAAGTTAAAAAACAAAAAAACTTCATTCATTGCATAAATATAAGGAAAGTAGTGATATTTTGAGGAGTTGACCTTGACCTTTGACCCCTGACCTTTGACCCATGACCCCAACTTCCCTAGATAATCACTGCCCATCGGTACAAGCATATACTAAGTTCCATAAAGATACCTTGAACCATTTGCGAGATATGGAGAAAAACATGAAATTTCATTTTTTTTTCACAAAATAACCGGTGACCTTTGACCTTTGACCCTGCGACCCTAAAATCCACACAAAGTATTATCCCCCAAGGATATACCCTCATACCAAGTTTCATGTAAAACCACCACACGGTTCTTGAGATATCGACAAAAACAAAACGGGACGGACGGACGTACGGACGGACGGACGGACGACCCGAAAACATAATGCCTCCGCCCACTTCGTTGCTGAGGCATAAAAATACAAAACGCAAAAAACAAACTACAGCTAGATGTATCGGCAGACATCAGTAGGCTCTTGCAAAATATTTCATTACATTGTTCAACGATTTAGGAGTGATCCCTGAGGTCACTCAAAATGAGTGAAAATGAACACTTTCACTCAAAATTCACTCCAATTTCACTCTAAATTCACTCTTTTTTGTATTCACTCCTTTAAGAGTGAATATTTTCACTCGATTTTTTTTTTTTTTTTTTTTAGAGAGAGAGATTATGTAGCACAGGAGTGTAGGAACATTAGTAGAGCATTTTGTGATACCCCTATATATACATATAACATTTTCGTGTAATTAATGATTTGTTTAACCCCTAATTTGGGGGGAAATGGGACATCAAGCGCTGAGAAATGAGACAACCTGGAGAGAAATTAGATAACCATCATGACCAAAGTAGGATTTACATGTGCTGAGGGGAGAAATGTAACACTATGCCCTATCAAATTTCTCCCAGTGATAACAAAAACAGTAAAAGATCCCTGCCATTTTTTCATACCTGCATGTCTGTTATCAAGCAATTTTATTTTCAGAAGTTTGTACACTTATTAAAATACATATTAAAGGGACTGTACAGTACTGGTTGAGGTGGGGATTCATGTTTTGAACATTCCTAAGTGAGATAATGAAAAGCCTCCTATGAAATATGAAAGAGCATGTAATTTTAAGAAGAATTCAACGTTTATCTGATGAAAATTCGTTTTCAAATGGCTGAGATATCCCAAAAAAGTGCTAATAATAAAAGGCGACATGCCACAACTTTATTAGGATCTCCTTGTTTCACATTGTTTTTGGATATCTCAGCCATTTCAAAACCGAATTTCATCAAATAAACTTTTGATACCCCTTAGAACTGCATGCTCTTTGACATCTCATAGAGGGGTTTCTGAATATCTCGCAAAACGTTAAAAGCTAAATCCTCACCTCGACCAGAACTGTACACACCCTTTAACATAGTATAGGACCTACAAGATCTAAGTTTGATATTTTACTGACAAGATACCTGTAGAGCTGTATGGTAGTCAATATGTCCTTTTTCAGGTGTACCGAGGCTCATACTGATATAATTGGATTGTTGACTTGCCGACCATTTTCCAACTTATATACATGAGTTTATATTTCTCCCCGTGTCCCATTTCTCCCCGGTCTCCCCCGTGCTTTAATTATTTCAGGAGAAGGCACGAAAAGCGCGAATTGCTAGAAAGGTGTCAGAAACATGAAGGAAAATAAAATCTCTGTCACTTTTACCTCGTCATCTTGCATTTCTACGACTAAATTTTTATCAATGACATTTTCATCTCTGGTATTTTGACCACTGACATTAAATTCGACCACTGACAACTTTACCTCTGCCATTATTACAACTGACATTTTCACCTCTGCCATTTTTACCTCTGCCATTTTTACCACTGCCATTTTTATCTATGCCATTATTACACCGAATTGAACATACCTCCTTGATCATACCTCCTGTGTTACCAGTGTGTGCGCGATTGATGAGGAAGTGGGGGTGGGGTGCGCGACATGACGCGTGCATGAACAATCGAAAATGAAAGAGTGGTTGGATCCATATAGCGTGCACTCTATTAAAGGAAAAATTGCCCTATCAAAATGGCGGTGGTAGCAAGTTTTGGTGGCTGCGTATTTCCTGGATGAACACGCATTCCACTATGTTTTAGTTCGGTGGAGCCTACCACCATAGAGCTGTATTTACATATCGCTAGAGGGCGTACTCATTTAAATCGCTGTGATCGCATGGAGAGCTCGCCGCAATTACTAAGATCTCAAGAGTGGCAAGTGCATATGCACCATAGAGCTGTATTTACATATAGAGCTCTATGATATGCACACACACTGCATCTACCAAAATTGTGCATGCAGACGATAAATTATTGCCAGTACGTACTTGGGCTTTAAATAATTTTATATTTTGTATTACAGATTTTCTAACAGCCATTTATGATTTATGTCGAAGGAATAATTTGAAAATTAATATCCCATGACAAGATTAAATGCATAGAATATACTCTGTAGTACATGTATTCATTTGTGTGATATGTTCTGGACTTTGTGTGTGTGAGAGAGAGAGAGAGTGTGTGTGTGTGTGAGTGTGTGTGTGTGTTTGTGTGTGAGAGAGAGAGAGAGAAAGAGAGTGTGTGTGTGTATGTGTGTGTGTTTGTGTGTGCAGGCATATTCACTATGTCCCATTCAAATTATTGTATTCCTAATTAAGGTTGAGGTTGGGGCCTTCAGTAAGGGTGTGTGTGTGTGTGTGTGTGTATTTGTGTTTGCTATGGATGTGTATGTGTGTGTAGGCCTACTTGTGTTTGTTATGGATGTGTATGTGTGTGTGTAGGCCTACTTGTGTTTGTTATGGATGTGTTATGAATGTGTATGTGTGTGTATTTATGTTTGTTGGGTATGTGTGTGTGTGTGTGTGTGTGTGTACAAGGAATGATCCTTTGATCTCAAACAGATACACCAAATTCACTCTGAAGCTACCTTTTTTTCAAGTAGCCTAGCTACTTCTGTAAAAGTATGCCATTTTCCTCTGATTTCAACGATTTTGCTACCCTTTTCACATACGCGCGTACATCGCCCGTCCGTGAAAAACAATCCCTTTTACACGCATTGTTTAATACAGGACTTGTAATGGCAGTGTCCCCCCCCCCAAAAAATGGATGCCACCATGTGCCTCCCACCCCCACCCCTTGAAAAAAAAAATATGCTGAATAAAAAAATAATCACAGTAGCAGTTCTGGGTGCCCCCTACAAAATTGCGAGGCCCCCAGTGCCCCCTACTGGAGAAATCCTAGCTATGCCACTGATTCCCGCCCCGGGGTTATCTCCAAGTCGCGTTCACCACTCGATCAATCAGAGCTAATTAGCTGCGTAGCTGCACTTGAATGTCCGCGATGAACAATCAGCGCTCAGCGGTAGAAAATTGATACACTACTGAGGAGATAATTATTTAGCTTTAATTTACATTAAAAATAGCAATTATATTGCGTAACGCGTGGTTTTGTGAATGAGATTACCAAATCATCACTCAAATCGTTGATTTTCATCGCGTGTACGTCTTGCAAAGGAGCAAATCCGGCGTTGTCAACCCCGTTTGTCAACGCAACGGTATACATTGCTAATACACAAGCGATTCGCACTGTACTGAAGTTTTGCCACTCTTAGTAATGGCGGACCGTGCCCCATGCGATCACAGAGCCTTAACCTGCGCGCGTATGACGAGTCCGCACTCTAGTACGTATAATAGAGCTCTATGCCTACCACTGATCTCCCCTCTCAGTGGAGCCTACCCGTATATAATGGGGCACATTTTCCGACATCTGCAGTTGGTGCTCGGGATTTCGTTGGATACAGTATGTGAAGTGATAACTACAGATTTTATAAGATGGCTAAGTAATTCCAGGTTGCTGATTGGTCAAAGCGTACGTTACCACGTGATCATTCGTGAAAAGTGTCTATCCCTGCACGCCGGTGGGATTTTCGCGCACCCAAATTGTCTATTATCCACGGTTGAAATTTTCGCGGTGTTCAAATTTTCGCGCATTTCGGGCAACCAGAAACTAGCGCGAAAATAAAAGCAAACTCTTCCGACTCGGCCAAGCGCGAAAAATTAGTCACGCGAAAATATCCACTTTTACAGTATTCAACACAAGCTGGGATAATCTAGGAGAAAGCCTACTCTGGGCCATTTTCCAACGGTGAGTACAATTTCAAAATCTTTGATATTGGATTTATTTCATTATTTCTTTCTCATACAAGGTATATTCACCCCGCGTTTGAAATTACTTAGCCATCTTATAAAAGGAATAACGCATTTTCCGTCGTTGTTCAGCGATATGCAGTGCACTCGAGGTTTCTTCTTCGCGCATGCACACTCCACACACGCCTCCGGCTCGTGTGGAGTGCGCATGCTCAGAAGAAACCTCTCGTGCACTGCATGCATCCCATACTCGCTAAACAACTCCGCGGCATGCGTTATTCCTATATTATAAAATGGGTTCAAGAATGTAGCCAATTGGAAGCGCTGAAATGAGTCACGTGTGCGTGCATTAATTTCTTCAGGTATGCACTAAGAAGAGTCCCTCTTCCACCTCCCTGGCCTGACGTACGTCACAATGTTTACACTAGCAGTGCGCACTCAATCAGTTGTTACAAGTGCGTCACGTGCTACTATACGCGCTGTCAATCCTGGGGGGTGTTTCATCAACGTTTGTCGGCGCTGACAACTTGAATTACCATAGTAACAGTCAGTGACCAGAGCATCTCAGCCAATCAAAACCAAGGATTTTGCTGAAATTGGTCAACGCCGACAGTTGTCGGCGCTGACAAGCGTTGATGAAACACCCCCCTGTAAACAACTTCTAGTTCGGGCCGCGGGCTGCCACAACAGCCGGCGGCCTTTCTTGTGCATAACAGTACGTGGCGTACGTATACTCTTATACGTGCGTACAGTACTTATGTGCGGGATTTCCAAAGAGATTATACCACAAGAGGGCGTAGTCCAGTGGGGAGGCAGCCGCGCGAGGGAGCTGCCATTTTGCGTTGTGGTAGCCGCCATTGCACGGATCCTGTACAGTTATTATTACGTTAAAATCAGTAGGTGGCAGCGCACTGTGTAATGCGCTCGACTTGAATATTCGGCGCAGTGACCTTGCGCCGAATATTCACAATGGTCATGTTGTTGTTGTTGTTGTTCATTTTCCATCTGTGAAGATGGCTGGATAGCCCATATTCAGCTACACTAAGCTGGTCTTCCATGGGGTCCAGTTGGATGTGGGGTGGGACCACTTCACCGGGTTCCACACCCTACTCTTTGCGATGAATGAATGAAGCGGGATCTTTTACGTGTATGAGTTGTTACTCTCTCATACACGGGACCTCCATTTTATGTCTTATCCGAGGGACAGAGTGTTTTGCCTCTTAGTCCGGCAGCCAAACCCTGATTTTGGGGCTAAGGTTGCATTGGAATGTTATAGTTTTTTTTTTTTTAAGTGATATTGAATGTTTAGACCTTCTATTTTATCAATTCACATGCTGGAGCTCTGTCAGCATTGAGCAATTTGAGATATACGCGGAAATCCAAGATGGCCGCCGGCGGCCATCTTGAAAATGCTATTTACTTACTTTTAAGCCCCCTACCACATCCAAAATGGGCATTAAAGGTTTTTAGGGATGGAGAATTCAAATCTGAGGTTAGTTTCAGGATATTACTATGTTTTGATGTCTTAAAATAAAATGGCGTCCATTTTTCAAGATAACCGCCATCAACATGTAGTGTAGACTTTATATGTAGAATCGCGCAAAGACTTGACTTATCATTTAAGTTTTCCCTTTTTTTTTGGACAAGGGAGGTGCATAATGTAAAAAAAAAATATGAAGATTAAGGTCTAAAGCTTAGATTCATTGATAAAAACAATAAAGGTTAATCCTGTTATAACGTAGTCGCTTATAACGAATGACCGCTTACAACGAAGCAATGCTAGCTGAGTCCCGATTCTCTGTAAATACAACTGATTCGCATACAATGAAATTCGCTTATAGCGAAGTTTTTCATGTGATCCCAAGCATTTCGGTATAATCTACAGGATTCGACTGTAGTATTATCAGAAGTATTTCAAAATAGTCATGTTGCTTTTCTGTATACATTGGTATACACATAATTTCAAGGTATCTTTTTGATATGATTTTTTTGAATACTTCTGCTCTGTAACGGCTCATTATTCTTGTCACAATGACCAAACGAGAGAGACAAGAGATATTACCAGCCATCCAGAAGAAACAGATGAAATAGATGCATAAACAGTATCTTCAGGAAAAAGACTGATATTCAGGAACATGATCCATACATCTGAACCAAATAAAGTAGTAGACAAACTTAAATATTTGGTTCTTGCTAGAACAGAAGATCTGTTTTATCACCTCTGCCTGTAGCAGTATAACCAATGGTGACACTACAAGGGAACAAGCACTTCATTCAGGTAGGATTGTTGAATTGTTTCACACTACTCTTCAGCAAGGACAGATCCTCCAACAGCAGGGTGATGTAAAAAAAAAAAAATAGAAATGTCGCTTTGGCGACTGGTATGCCTCCGCCATAATGCATGATTTTCCCAATAGGTCTAGATAGTACATGTGGACACTGTGTGATTACATTTTGACAAAATTGGCAAAATATTGGAATGACAAGTTTGTCACAAATGTGTTGAATGTTCACCTTCCTTGACGTAGGTTTAATTGGATGAATAGGAGAGCATGTATCTAGGGATTTAAGGACTTTAACTTGACTTTGACCCATTCATACATTTAGGCATTGAGTAATTTTCAAGGTACAGGTGTGGAGAAAAAGTGCAATTTCTGAATTGAATAGTAAATTGTTACCATTTTCATCTGGCCCTTGACCCTAAAATTCATAAGATAATTACTTTCAGGTAGAACATGCATAATATGTACTAAGTTTCAAGATAACTTGAGCCACTTCCGAGATATGGAGGAAAAAGTTAGTTCAGCACTTTCACTTGATCTTTGACCTTTTGACCTTTGAGGCCAAAAGAGAAAAAAAAAAAACTTTCCAGAGAATTTCTATTAGGTTACACATGCATACACCAAGTGTAAAAAAAAATAACCCTGCTGGCATTGCATAAATATGAGGGTAATAGTAAAATTTGGAAGTCTTGCACTTGACCTTTGACCCCTGACCTTTGACCCCATGAACTCTACATTCTCTAGATAATCACTTCCAGTTAGTACATGTATATACTATGTTCCATGAAGATACCTTGAACAATTTTCCAAGGTACGGAGAAAAAAAAGAAGTTTTAATATTTTTACTTGACCTTTTGACCTTTGACCTTTGACCTCATGACCCAAACTTTCACCAGAGAATTTCAATTGGGTAATTCATGTATACACTAAGTTTCAAGAAAATATCTTCAGGCATTCAATAGATATGGTGGAAATAGTATAATTTTATGTATTTGACCCTGACCTTTTGACCTTTGACCTCATGACCCAAACTTTCACCAGAGCATTTTAATTGGGTATTACATGCATACACTAGGTTTCAAGAAAATCTCTTCAGGCATTCAATAGATATGGTGGAAATAGTGAAATTTTATGTATTTTACCCTGACCTTTTGACCTTTGACCTTTGACCTCATGACCCAAACTTTCACCAGAGAATCTTAATTGGGTAATACATGTATACACTAAGTTTCAAGAAAATATCTTCAGGCATTCAATAGATATGGTGGAAATAGTGAAATTTTATGTATTTGACCTTGACCTTTTGACCTTTGACCTTGAGCATGTGCACCCAAAAGTTGATAGGCACAACTTCACCCCCTAATACACATACATGCCAAGTTTCATTAGGATACCTCAACAGGTTTCGATAGTTGCCTTGTCCACAAAATTCATTACGGACGGACGGAAGGACGGACGGACGGACGGACGGAAGGACGGACGGACGGACAACCCGAAAACATAATGCCTCCGGCACCACTTCGTGGCGGAGGCATAAAAATCTTCAACCGTCATTAGGGTTCCAGTTTGATCATTATATTATATCACTCAAAAGAGATCACATTCAAAACAATCAAGAAGTATTTAAAAAAATCATATCAAAAAGATACCTTGAAAACGTTTTCCAGTTAGGGGGGGGGGGGCGGCTGTATTATGAGGGAGCGAAGCGACCGAGCCGAGCGAGCCGAGCGAAAAGAGGGGGGAGGGTGTGTCCCCCTCCCAGGGTGAGAACTTTTTGCATTTTTATGTTGTAAATGGCACAATTTGATGCGTGTTTTTGCGTGTCTTATGGACTTGAAACGGCCACACTTGTTTAATAAAGGTAGCAGGATATTTAGATGTCGATTATTATTGAACAATTTGTATATAAAGACATTAGTGGTAGCATTTGAATAAACTTCTTGTATTAATTAATGAATTTCATGAACGCTGTCTCTTGTAAAGAAATCAAACAGAAAAGGCATGCACACGTCGAGGGTGTACATAAGGGATATTTAAAGGGGACCAATCAACGGGAGGGTGGCAAGATGCCTCTCCCATATTCGAGGGAGGTTTTTTTTTTTTCATTTTTAGAACTGAAATTCAACAATCTGGCGCACTCTTCTGTTGGCATATCTGAAAATTTGTCAAATAGAGAAGTGCAAGTCTGCAGAAGGAGACAGAGCAGGATGATGTGGGAGGGGATAAGCCCTATTCTCCCTCCTACATGCGGGAGACTGATTGCAGTTAAACTTTTTTGTGTACACATTTTGTGCTATTGTCATCCTCCCCGTACAGGGAGCTTTTACCTTTTTAAAATTCAAATTGAGATCTATATTTCGTATACGCATATAATGGAATATTTGGGAAAGTATTTAAAAAAATGATTGGGGGAACCAAGAGAGGAAAGGGTTGATTAAAAGGGGATATTTCCCTTGTACATGACGGAACTTTTGATTTTTTCGGAATGTAAGTGATAAGTCTTGTGCACTCAGAATTATTCAGAATCTTAAGGGGGCGACTGCCACACCCCCCCCATCCCCCTCCCCCTGCTTTTGCTATGCTGGTGCTTAGACGGGAACTTAGGGAGGAATCTTGGGATATTCATATTCATGGGTATTTTGATTTTTCCCCGATTTTTTTCCTTTTTTTTTCTTTCTTTTCTTTTTTTTCAGGAACCAAAAGTACATTGTATGTGTGTGTGTGTGTGTGTGTGTGTGTGTGTGGGGGGGGGGGGAGGCCTGCAGCCCCCCGCACCCCCAGCCCCCACCCCCACCCCCCACCCCCCCCCCCCCCCCCGGTTCCGCGGCCCCTGTAATACTACAGTCGAATCCTGTTACAACAAAATGCTTGGGATCACATAAAATACTTCGTTATAAGCGAATTTCGTTGTATGCGAATCGCTGTGCTATAGGTTTGTATGTACAGAGAATCGGGACTTCAGCCAGCATTGCTTTGTTGTAAGCGGTCATTCGTTATAAGCGACTTCGTTATAACAGGAAACCTGTATTATTTTTATCAATGAATCTAAGCTTTACAGGCCTTAATCTTCATAAATTTGTTACATTATGCACCTCCCTTGTCCCCCCCCCCCCAAAAAAAAAGGGGGGGAAAATTTAAATGATAAGTCAGGTCTTTGCGCGATTCTACGTACAAATGTAGTCTACATTACAGTATGTTTATATGGCGGCCATCTTGAAAAATGGCCGCCATTTTATTTTAAGACATCAAAACATAGTAATATCCTGAAACTAACCTCAGATATGAATTCTCCATCCCTAAAAACATTCAATGCCCATTTTTGATGTACTAGGGGGGTTAAAAGAAAGTAAATAACATTTTCAAGATGGCCGTCGGCAGCCATTTTGGATTTCCGCGTATATCTCAAATTGCTCAATGCTGACAGAGCTCCAGCATGTGGATTGTTAAAAGAGAAGGTCTTAACAGTCAATATCAATTAAAAAAAAAACTATAACATTCCAATGCAACCTTACCCCCCTTGGCTGCCGGACTATCTTGCTAGAGGGGACGGTATGTTTACACACAACATTGCTCAGTCCAGACTCGGGTTCGAACCCGGGCCGCGTGATCGTGAGGCAGACGCGCTACCGACTGAGCCAACTCACCGCCCTGTTGAAGCGTCATAATGGTGCTGATGTTGTTTGAGTTTATGGCGTGAGTGGGAATGTACGCGAAACAAACGTCATAATGCTCAAGTACTGTCTAGTCTACACCCAAGTTCCCACTGTTTATTTTGCGAATAACAAAAAGGTCTGGACTCTACCAAATGGTTCAAATGATATGATATCATCGTAGAAACTAATATTTAAACAATTAACCACATTGTGATTCTGAAAATGAAAATATGTAATGAAGAATAACATATCATTCCAGATATGATATGAGAAGATATGACTTGAACGTAGACTTAGATCCAGTGCCAGGAGCTGAGTGTGCGCTCCCTCTTCAATTTTGGACGCACTATTTGTACGCACGCGTATGGTGACTACTTACTCTATAGGTATAATCTCTTTGGGGATGTCCGAGTGCGCGCGACGTGCGTAAATGTTTGGGACGAACTTCGGACATCTTGACTTTTGAGCGAGTGCTACATGTAGCTGACTGGTATTGACCCACAAAGGTACGTGAATAATGCTGTTATTTTTCGACCCATTTTATAAAACAAATGATGCACAGGATTATTTCGTGGCGTTAGTGAAGGTGCGGCGCACTCTCGAGTATTGACAACGGTTGCAAACATGCACTCGGCTGCGCCTCGTGCATGTCGCACCATTGTCAATACTCTCGAGCGCGCCGCACCTTCACTAACACACTCTATCCTGTGCATCATTTGTATAATAATAACCATTATAAGATGGCTAAGTAATTTCCAGCCTGCTGATTGGTCAAAGCGTACCACGTGATCATTCGCGAAAAGTATCTATCCCTGCACGCCCGTGAGATTTTCGCGCACCCAAATTGTCTAATTCACGGTTTTGGCGCATGTGCAGTGTCTCAAAAGTCGAGATTTCGATTTGTACCAGCTTTGAATAAATGCTCAATGAGGTCACGTAAAATGAAAAATGAACTTTTCGTAAACTAAACATTGCTTACATTTAGAAATATTCCATTAAAATTCCATGGTTAAATGTGATTTCAGTCATGCACTAGTGGCATAATATAAAAAGAGACTCAATGTTGTCTTTAACCGAAAATTGACTCGTGTCCACGACAGTCTGCCGTACACAGGCACAACACACAAAATCACCTTATAACTCAACTAGCTCTGCAATTTGCTGCTAGCCGTCCTGATCCACCAGATCATGTTGAAAAAGAAATTGAATTTATGACACAAATTCATCGATCGCAAGGGGCGTACCGACAATTTTTCAGTGGAAACTCAGTAGAAATAACCTTTTGCAGTAAAATTCTTCATTTAACCAGATAGTTTCAAGGCCACCAACTTGTGCTATCGAAAATTAACTCCTGCTGAAATAAGAGTTCTTATGGCTCCTCGTTTTTACTGATTTTGATCTAGTCTATCTCACGTCACGATCTACGATCTCGATTACTGATTGGCTTAAGTTTCGTCGCTGTAGCCTGCCTTTGTGCGTTTGTTTCGAAATCACAACTCATTCGGAAACCTTGAGATATGGCGTCTGTGAATCAAACAAAGAAGGAGGACTTTTCCATCTCCTTCCAAGTTATGACAGATGAAGAGATTGACCAACTGGTAAACGACATGGACAGCAAAGGGACAAAGAAGGTATTGAAATTTGCTAAATGTAAACTCATGGACTTTGCCAAATTCACTGGAACTGATTTGGAAGAAATCGCCAAGGGTACCAAAGATTTGGACAAGTTTTTGACCAAATTCTACTCTGGAATAAGGAAAGACAATGGAGAATCATACAAAACAAGGTCGCTACAAAACATTAGGTTCGGTGTTCAGAGATACTTTGTCGAGATCTATGGAATAGATATTGGTGATAGCAGCAAGTTTCCTCAAGCAAACCGCGTTTTCAAAGCGATGAAAGTGAAGGCAAAGAAAGAAGGTAAAGGATCCGTTGTATACACAAACCCGTGATATCGTCAGAAGACATGAGCAAGATACAAGAGTCACTAGACCTCTCCACCCCAAGAGGCCTCCAGGATAAGGTTTTCTTGGACGTTCTCACCTTTTAATGTAATCGAGGACGGGAGAACATTCGCGGGATGAAAGCTGAAGACTTTACCATCAAAGCAGATGATTCCGGACGGAAATACGTACAAATGAGAGACTTTCTAACAAAAAACAACCGCGAAAATGTCATCCGAGAAGCCGATGCTGGCTTGATGTTTGAAATGCCAGAACTGGGTGAAAGGTGTCCGGTAGCCACATTTGAGAAATATGTAGCGAAGTTGAACCCCAAAAACCCTTGGATGTGGCAAAGGCCAAAAGATGTTTCGAAGAAGGAGCTGGCACAAGATACCCCACGGTTCGACAATGCCCCATTAGGCATTAACACGATTGGCAACAAACTGAAAAATCTGTCACAAAAGGCCAGATGCAAGTTAACGTACACCAATCACTGTCTAAGGGCAACCAGCATCACAACACTCGATGCCTGTGGATACGAGGCTCGCGATATCCAGAGTGTCAGCGGGCACAAATCGGCAGATTCGCTAAAGCACTATTCCAAAACAAGCCAAACGAAACTGAAAAAGAAAAAAAAATGTCTGAATCGTTGGCCACTTGCCTATACTCGGATGTCATCAAGGACAATAAGAACCAGGAGCTGGGCGACCAGGAATCTAATGTTACATGTTGTAGCAAGGCCATCGCGGAATGCCCCTCCACATCCAGTGCCATAGCAACGACAACAACGAGTAACTTTAGTCAAGAAACTGTAGCATATGGCTATGACTACGACTCCGAGTACGAGTGCGATATCCGGCAGGATAACATCGTTCTAACCCAAAACTAAACTATTAGTACGGTACACAGGCGACATCGTCGATCACGGTCAGGAGGGACACCAGTCACGTTCGTTCGGGGAGTACCGTGGTTGAAACGTTTTCCACTTCCACGGATATAACGTGACTATCAACAACTAGACACTAGATCTAGGCAGTATAAGCTCTCAGATCTGCTGTAAATAGCTGTAAACATGTTGAATTCTTGAGAGTTGGAACATTTTCAATTTCATGTGTTGGATTTGAAACTTTGGAATAGAGAATATATCACAGATTCAGCACAAGCTGGGATAATCTCGGAGAAAGCCTACTCTGGACCATTTTCCAACGGTAAAATTGTACAATTTCAAATCTTTGATATTAGATTTATTTCATTATTTCTTTCTCATACAAGGTATATTCACCTCGCGTTTAAAATCACTTAGCCATCTTATAAAAGGAATAACGCATTTTCCCGTCGTTGTTTAGCGAGTATGCAGTGCACCATGGGCGTAAATCCGGGGGGGGGGGTTGATGGGGGGATATATCCCCCCCCCCCCTGAAATGGGGGAGGGGGGATGGCCTGTACAATCATCCCCCCCCCCTGAATTTTGAAAAAAAAAATGGAGGAAGCAGAAATGTGATTGTATCAATTTTGGCATATTGCATGACGATTGTACGCCGGCCTTCAGACAGGACTAACAGAGCTGAACAGTATTCTATCTTGTAGGAAAATGTATACATAATTTTCTCAAGCGCTCGCTCGCTTCGCTCGCTCGCGAAGAAAGTAACATCGACATACACTGTAAGGTATGGCTCAGACGTTGACAACGAGAGGCCTATAATATGTACATAAACATGCTATGACGCGAGTAACTGGGGACCATCTGCAAGATATGGACGAAAACAAACAAACAATAACAAAAACTATATCGCCATAATTGAACCCCCTCCATTTCCTGAATCATTCCTGAGAAACGACAGTGACTGGTGACTCAGTCAGGATACATCTATGAGCATACCCAGGGAAGATCAGGGGCGTTGAATCTATCTGGGGGGGGGGGGGGGGCAAGGGGCATTTGCTCCGCCCCTACGGAAGTGTTTAGGCAGACAAATCATTTATCCCCCACGCAATTCCCGAGATGAGGACAGATCTCGAACTTTCTTAATGGAAAATTGTCCAAATATCGCCAGAACTATGCACCAGATCGTTGTATTGCAATCATAAACATGCAAAAGCTCCGCTATACAGGATCCCTTTCGATAGACTTTGTACACTTTTGAGATTGACGTATATTCCCCTAATTTATCAAAGAGTGTGCAGCAGATCTTTCACTTAACAAAAGCACCCTCATATGCAGAGGTGTCAATGGGGGGGGGGGGGATGGTTCCCCCATAAAAGTGGGACAAACAAAAGCGAAAAATATAGCTACAAACGGCAGTGTTTGGAGTGTAAAATGTCAAAATTTTAAAGCTCGCTCGCTCCGCTCGCTCGCATTTAATCGCTATGCCATTCTCCTGATGCTGCTACCAGTGAATTGCAACAGTTGCGCCCGGTGCGCCCCGGCCCCTTAATTTCCAAAGCGAGAAAATAGCTTCAAACGGCAGTTTTGGGACTGTAAAATGTCAAAATTTTGAAGCTCGGTCGCTTCGCTCGCTCGCATTTAATCATTATGCCATTCTCCAGATGTTGCAGCTAGTAATTGCCAACAGTTTTCGCCCGATGCGCCCTCCTTAATTTCCAAAGTGAAAAATGTAGCTACAAACGGCAGTTTTTGGACTGTAAAAATAATGTCAAAATTTTGACCAGTGAATGGCAGCAGTTGCGCCCGGTGCGCCCCGGCCCCTTAATTTCCAAAGCGAAAAAATAGCTTCAAACGGCAGTTTTGGGACTGTAAAATGTCAAAATTTTGAAGCTCGCTCGCTTCGCTCGCTCGCATTTAATCATTATGCCATTCTCCTGATGTTGCTGCTAGTAATTGCCAGTATATATAGTTTTTGCCCGGTGCGCCTCCTTAATTTCCAAAGCGAAAAAATACAGCCACAAAAGACAGTTTGAGGGACTGTAAAATGTCAAAATGTTCAAGCTCACTCGCCTCGCTCGCTCGCATTTAATCATTATGCCATTCTCCTGATGTTACTGCCAGTAATTGCCGGCAGTTGCGCCCGGTGTATCCCCCCCCCCCTTGACTTCCAAAGCGAAAATACAGCCACAAACGACAGTTTGGGGACTTTAAAATGTCAAAATTTTCAAACTCGCTCGCTTTCATAAATCGTTACGCCATTCTCCTGATGTTGCATGCTGCCAGTACTTGCCAGCAGTAAAGTTGTGCCCGGTGCGCTCCCCCCCCCCCCCCTTAATTTCCAAAGCGAAAAAATATAGCTACAAACGACAGTTTTGGGTCTGTAAAAAGTCAAAATTTTCAAGCTCACTCGCTTCGCTCGCTCGTATTCAATCGTTATGCCATTCCCCTGATGTTGCTGCCAGTAACTGCCAGTAGTTGCGCCCGGTGCGCCCCCCCTTTGATTTCCAAAGCGAAAAAAATACAGCCAAAAGCGGCAGTTTTCATGGTTTTGGGACTGTAAAATGTCAAAATTGTCAAGCTCGCTCGCTTCACTCGCTCGCATCACTCGCTCGCATTTAATTGTTATGCCATTCTCCTGATGTTGCTGCCAGTAATTGCCAGCAGTTGCACCCGGTGCGCCCCCTTAATTTTCAAAGCAAAAAAATACAGCTACAAACGGCAGTTTTTGGACTGTAAAATGTCAAAATTTTCAAGCTCGCTCGCTTCGCTCGCTCGCATTTAATCGCTATACCATTCTCCTGATGTTGCTGCCAGTGATTGACAACAGTTGCGCCTGGTGCGGCCCCCCTTGATTTCCAAAGCGAAGAAGTATAGCTACAAACAGCAGTTTTTGGACTGTAAAATGTCCAAATTTTCAATGTAAAAAGATTTCATCGTGGGAGGGAGAAACCCCCCTACCATACCCTCTCCCCCCCCCCCCCTCGCTTGCTTCGCTCCCTCACGATCTCATAACCGCTCCCCCAAGATCAAATCCTGTCTACGCCGGTGATAGGCCCCACTATAGTAGGCCTTCGCAGTGATGTCGCACAGGCGGAGCAAGAGCTGAAATACCACGATTTCTATAGTCATTCAATGATATATTGTGAATATTTCATTTTCTATTGGTTTTTTAAAGAAAAAACACACAAAAATTTCACCAAAAGTGCGCACCAGATCGCTGAATTTCAGGACTGAAAATGCAAAATCTTCCTCGTGTGGGAGAGGGACACCCCCCCCCCACACACACACACCCTCCCCCCGTTAACTCGGTCGCTCCGCTCTCTCTCACATATTTCATTAAATATATTTCAAAAACAAAAAATGTCTTCATATTTTTAAGGTCTGATTTTCCGCCGCAAGTCATCTGACAAGAAAAAAAAAGCAACAACAAGAACAAAAAGTCTTCATATTTTTGCTGCCACTTTCCTCCCACTTTATATTTCATGCAAAAGAGTGGGACATCCGATCCCTGTAAAGTGTGCGTGTGGGGGGGGGGGGGCACCAAGCTTCTCCCCTCTCTCCCCCCAAGGCTGCGCCGGTACGGTTATGGGCTTGTAAGCGTGGTGATGGTGACCATCCCCCCCCCCCCCCCCACTCCTTAGTACGGATTTACGCCGTTGCAGTGTGACTCGAGGTTTCTTCTTCGCATGCACACTCCACACTCGCCTCATGATCCGGCTCGTGTATAGTACGCATGCTCAGAAGAAACCTCTCGTGCATGCATCCCATACTCGCTAAACAACTCCGCGGAATGCGTTATTCCTATACCGATAACCAGTGCCAACTCGACTATAAAGACAGAGACTGAAGGACAATACCACGGAAACAGGTAAATACTTATTGTGGATGTGCGATTTGCCTACCGGGACTCCACGTCCACAACATTGGCGTCACGGACATCTACTCATTTCCGTGCTCCTCGTTGGGTTTCGGGAGATAATTCAGTGGATTTTTCCACCGTTCGTGTGCTTACTCCGCTGCCGCGAGGTTTTTGCCGACAGGCGTTGCGCTCCGATTCCGCACCGATACGCGAAGGGAGGAGTGATAAGCGACGGATCAGCCCAAGTGAAAGCAGGCCTAGTGAGAGGCTTTTGGCAGCGTCGAGTGAGCTTTTGAGCGGTTTTTGAATTCACTGTTCGTGAGTTTTTGTCATTTACTCCGTTCTTGTAACGTCGTTTTTCATTGTTTTGTCTGTGTATCGCGTGTTTGTTGCTGGCGTGTGATTTTGTAACTGTAGACCCTGCACTAGTACTAGACCTGGCCCACCTGATTTTTTCAGGGAGCCCTAAATTACGAAACGTAAAAGAATACAAGTAGAAAAGGAAATCAAAGAACAAACATTCTCGGTTTGGGTATTTTTGATTAGTTGCAGGGAAGTGTTTTTCTGCATTTCGTGTATCTGGTCTTGGACCTGGTCGAATGTGGTCTGTTGTTTAATTGCATGCGTGTGGTGTGCTTTTTGGTCTAATTGTCCGAATTTGCAATGAGTGAGTGTGGTGTGTAGCGTTTGCTATAGTGTGCTGTTTGGAATATACGTTGTTCATGTTGTTCCTGTATTTTGTGGGCCTTAGTCGTATTTTAGTGTGCGTCACTATATTTCGTTTTTAATTTACACCGTTTTGGTCTAGGACTTGGTCCTACCGGTCCTGCCGTGCTGTGTGATTTAGAGTACGTAATACGTGGGGTGGTGCGACGTTGCAGCTACGTTTTGGCTTGCTTTGCATGGCATCGTGATTTTTCGCGTTTCTCCTTGCAAAGTTTCGTTCCACGTGTTTTGCGCCGTTGATTCGGGTGGATTTACTCCCCTCGCCGCATTAATCTGTGTTAATCGTGTATTACGGTGTATACCGTGCTTCGCTTCACGCGATTTTGTAGTACGCGGCTGTTGCGTGTGTACTCACTGCCTTTGACCCTGGTCGTCTGGTCGTCCTGTGCTCCGTGTGTGCATAAGGCTGCGTTCACATAGAAGTATACTATTCGGGTATTCGGGCTCGTTTTTCGAGGGCACGCGAATAGCTTGAATCGAACGATAGGATTTCCTCACACCGGTTCACATAGGAGGGCACTATTCGAAAGTACCGAATAGCTGCGAAAAGTATAGCAAAGTGGGAATCGAACTTCTTCGATTTTCTTGCAGGGTAAACCGTCTCTCGTTTATGAAATAATGACAATTTTGGTCTGGATTTGCCCTTTAGCAAAAATAAGCATGTAGACTGACATTCTGATGCAGTTTAGAAATTGTTAATAAGATTTGCTGGGATGTAGGAGGAAGAAATCCTCACTGCATGGGATGGTGAGTTGACGGTGCGGGTGATGGTGTATTCGGGGCCCGAATAGCGAATAGCGAATAGCGAATACTTCTATATGAACGCAGCCTTAGCACTGCTCGCTGCTCTACCTTCGCTTAGCGTGTGCAAGGGGATTCCCAAAGAGGTTCTATAGTATTATGTAGAACCTCTTTGGGGATTCCCCTGCGTTGCGCTGCACGCCTGTGTTTTTCTCTACGCGTCTCTTCTTCGTGTTTTCTCTCGCTGTCTCTCTTCACGTGTCGTGCTCGGTCTCGCGGTTCTCTATGTTGCCGTTCACATACGTCCTGTCATACTCCCGTTTCCCATTGCGATTGCACTGGCTCGCTGAGTTGTTTTTCTACCATCGGCTTATTTTTTCTGTTCGCTTTTCATCCGACTTTTCGGTATTTTCCCGTGGAGAACTAGTGGGACATTGATCGTGGAAGTTTTCGCCCGTGATCATTTCGCGCTAGCGGGATTGCAAGCATTCTCCCAGCGGGGGGATTTTTCCTTCTCGTAAGGAGGTACGTATAGCCGATGTACTACATTTCCCTCTGTATGAGGGGACATTTCCCTTCTTTTATAAAGGAGAGGGGAGAATAGTGAGTGTTTCCCTTCAAGTAAGGGGTTTGTTATTGTGTATAACCATTAAATTTTGTATGGTCAGTGTTCTGTTTTTGATTGTGGGCAGCATTGTTGCGTATTATTGTTGCCTTGGTGCTGACGTACAGGGATTGGTGGTAAGTACATGATTGTTGCCTTTATTTTTATACTTGCCGTGTCATAGTATTAGTAGTCCGTTCACTCGGAAGGTTTCTTCATTGCTCGGATACTATTACTAGGGTTTTATTTAGTTTTGCCTTAACTGGACTGGACAGATATTAGTTTAGGCTATAAATAGGGTTTTAATTTTGTGATTAATATTTTGGTAAAGTAAGGTGTGTATCGTATACTGATAGGTGATTGGTGGTATTGTGTGTGATCGAGGTGTTCGTGTTTGTGGTGCGTCTCACATTGTTTTACGTAGTGCGATTGGTTTGTGTGCAGGTATTATCATTATTGATTAGTTAAGTGGTAACATATAGGTTGTTTTTTTAGGTTAGCAAGGGCTGCCTTGGGGGTTTTCCTAAGTGAGTCCTACTTTTAGTGTGTGTGTTACTGGAGGGTATGCCTGCATGATGTGGATGACCAGGAGGTTTTCTGGATTGCCATTCAGGGTCGCCTCCAGTTACTGTTGTTTTTTATTGAGGCGTACAAGCAGGGAATTATTACCCACTTGGAGCTGGTTCAATTCTTGGTAGATTTTTTATCCCAGCAATATTGTAGTTTATTTTTCTTCTCACCTCCCCGCATTTTTTAAGCAATAGGGGGTTACAACCTCGTCCACGGAAGATTAGGGATGTGAGTATCCCTGCAGGTGGCCGTGACCTGAGGAGGCCAGGTATATTTGTAGACCCCATTCGTATCAAGCTAGGGGGTTGTGACTTCTTGACAGAGGTTTATGTGGCCCCTATTGAAGGTGAGATGCTGTTGGGGGTAGATCTCCTCTGTAAGTATAGAGTTATTCTACACCTACAACAGTCGCGGGTAAAAATTGGGAGTGTTCACATTCCAATGAAACATGGTGAACCATCACCATATGGGCGAGCCTCTTGCGTGTGCGTGTTGAAGCGCACAATCATTCCTCCGAACACCTTGAAGAGGATAACTGGTGTAATACAAAAGCCAGCAAAGGAAGAAACCCCCTGTAGATTTAGGGGAGTACTTTTTAGGTTTGGTTAATTCCATGAGCAGGGCCCACGAAGCTGCCCGTGAGACCTAGCGATCCACACACATGAGGAGGAAACGAGATTACGAGGTGTGTTCACATCGTAGGTAATTCTCGGAATCTCCCAATCTCTATCGTGTGGAATTAAGGAACCAGACACCATGATAGGTTGAAGCCCTGTAGGGACAAAGATATCCCTGCATGGTGTAGGAAGGACAGTCACCTTAGAGAGGATACTCTCTATTGTATTTGCCATGGACCAGACGATGGTTCCTTCATGATACAATGTGATTATTGTGATGAGTGGTACTATGGTTCCTGTGTGGGAGTGACCCCACAGGAAGGGGAAACCATGAACAGGTACAATTGTCCCCCTTGTCAGCAAGGGAGTTGAGGTGAATAGGATCCCATGCAGGGGGAGTATTGTCCTTTCTTTTCACTGGTAACCAGTGAGGTGGAAGCTTGGCAGTGGGGGTTCCACAATGCCCACTTCAGGTTTACTTCCCGAGTAAGGTTTTGGCGCTAGCCGAAAGGAGGCATTGCAGAGGGTACCACTTGTCCGTCTGCTGTTGGAGACGGATGCTCCACACCTTCCTCCCAGTAGGGATTTGCCCTACATGACCCCAGTCTTATCGGGGAGGTAGTTTCCTTAATAGCTGAGGTATTGGGGAAGGAGATCAGTGCGACTCGCCTCCTGGAGGTGACGAGGGAGGATGCCCTCGAATTGTATGGAGGTTAAGCTCCATAATGAAGGTAATTCACCTCCTGGTGGTGAAGAGGGGAAATGCCCTCAAATTGTATGGGGGTAACTCCATATGTATGGAGGGCAACTCCATATGTGTTCGCGGGGGTTTATTTATGTGTATACCCGCGTTGCAACCATATATGTTTTTATTATGGTTATTGGTACCCTAATCACCCATTTATGGCAGGTAGGCAGGGGTATTTGATTATGTTCAGGGACATTTTTACTCGTGCCTGCTGTACATAAAAATCGGTTATATTTTTGTAGTAAGGATTCCTATTCTAATATAACCGGTGTTTTTAATTGGAAGAGAGTGTTGCCAGTTGGCTGTTTTTATTGTTAAGTTCAGTTGTGTGTTTTCGGCTGCTGTTTTACTTATGGCAATTGCCAAAGTTTCCCAGGTTTTTGTATTCAAAACAGTTTGCCAAATTGTTGCACAATAGGTGCGATATAGTGTACATGATAGTTTTGGTCATTGTGCCTGTATATTAGTAGTTATTCATCTTGCTTGGTTTTTTTTTTGATGCCAAGAGAGGTGTTCAATTTATATGTGATTGGGTGATTTGGGGTGATTTACTTGGGTTTTGTAGGATGGGTGCTTTCCAGTCCTATGGTCCTTCATTTTTGTTTAATCCCAGCAGGGGGGTTGAGGGTCGTAGGGTTTTTCTACCTCCCAATATCGACGGTCCCTCGCACCCCCATTCGGTACATGAGTGAACTAGGCGGTGGTCCGCTGAATCGTCCCTGCTAGACCCCCAGGGACGGGTCAGATTGTGCATTCAGACGGGTGGGGCTCTGCGAGATCCCCGGTTGTGCGGGATTTGGGAGTTCCCATCATTAGTTTTCTTTTGGTCTGGGACCATTTATTTCTATTATGCCCCCAGTTTTTCAAAACGGGGGGGGGGGGGGGTGTAGTAGGAGCACCCCTGTGGGGAATAGCGGGGCGTACCATACACCCGCTATGGCTAGATAGCGGGGCACATTACACACCCGCTATGGCTTCCCATAGACCCCTTACGGGAGCCTACCCGTATATAAGGGGGCACATTTTCCGGCATCTGCAGTTGGTGCTCGGGGCTCGGGATTTCGTTGGATACAGTATGTGAAGTGATAACTACAGATTATAACCAGTGCCAACTCAACTACAAAGACAGAGACTGAAGGACAATACCACGGAAACAGGTAAATACTTATTGTGGATGTGCGATTTGCCTACCGGGACTCCACGTCCACAACAACAATCATCACCAGTACATCGTTGAGGGCAGCAAACATGCCGTCCATCCAGTGCCGTATACGGCACTGCGTCCATCCATCGCTATAGGGCTCGCACCAATTAATATTTCCCCATAGGGATGTGTGTTAAAAATCAAATTTCAAAAAATTCTGTAAAATAGCTGGGAGAAATGAGGTGTTTCAGTTTCACTAACCTGGATAAGTTAGATATACCCTTTCATCCATTAAATTCTCAGGGTGGATAATTCAGTTCAAATTCTGTTCAGGGGTCTGCAAAGCCAGACTGCGAGTTCTTGTCACTCAAAAAATCACCCATTTTCCGTACACGTACCCAATGAAATATAGTCCCCTCAAATTCCACCAGAAAAGCTTTCATCTTCTAACCGAAATGCAATTTGTAGAGGAATTCATACTCTATATCTACAGCTATTCAGTTTTTTGCCAAACTACATCATTGATTTTTAATTTTTTTTTTCTTCATTTATTTTGGTATCTTTGGTACGAATTTGTGAAGGGGTCTCGGACATTCCATTGTATTTACCGGTGTGAGCCCTATAGTGAAGGTCATATTTCTCATTTGACTTTTAAACATCATAAATGTATTTTTGATGATATTTGCACCTACATCATATGGGAAATTACACATTCAAGGGTTATAAAGCTTCTCAAAGGGACACTTTGAAACTCACACCCTTTGAGGGTGTTTTTTAAAAAATAAAAATGTAGTGTTGATCAGTTCTTCATAAGATGAATACCTAGATGCAGGCAGTAATCTTTGATTGTGGGGGTATCATCATTACATTATTGTCTACAAAATACTTGAAAAGACTTTGTTTTGTCAAACAGACTATATAGTTTAAACTTTATGAATTTTGACCTGTTTCAGTGGAAGCCAAACAAAGAAATACATTAAAATAACACAGTCATTCAAAGTTGTGTGATACTTATGACTGCTATGTACAAAGATCTATCTATACCACAACAATATAACAAGAAAACAAGTTATAGCCAAACAGAGTTGGGGGGGGGGGGGGGGGGGTAGAGGAGAGAGGTGGGGGGGGGGGAGGGAGGAAGAGATCTGACACAATAGATCAACATAAACCAGCAGAGTTTGTATGGGATGAATACTTCCCATAGACTTGTGTGCATTGCATGCATCCTCTATAGGGCTCAAACCCATAAATATTTCCCCATAGGGACGTGTGTTAAAATCAAATTTCAAAAAATTCTGTAAAATAGCTGGGAGAAATGAGGTGTTTCAGCTTCACTAACCTGGATAAGTTAGATGTACCCTTTCATCCATCAAATTCTCTGGGTGGACAATTCAGTTCAAATTCTGTCCAGGGGTCCGAAAAGCCAGACTACGAGTTCTTGTCACTCAAAAAATCACCCATTTTCCGTACACGTACCCAATGAAATATAGTCCCCTCAAATTCCACTAGAAAAGCTTTCATCTTCTAACCAAAATGCAATTTGTAGAGGAATTCATACTCAATATCTACAGCTATTCATTTTTTTTTTGCCAAACTACATCATTGATTTTTAATTAATTTTTTCTTCATTTATTTTGGTATCTTTGGTACGAATTTGTGAAGGGGTCTCGGACATTCCATTGTATTTACTGGTGTGAGCCCTATATCGCGTCCCTTGGCCATCTCACCGCGGTCTGTGTATTTTTTATTTATTTATTTATTTTAATGATACATGTGTATTTTTTTTTTCATTGGCACCAGAATTCCGTTTGATGTCACCATTGTTTTCACAATGAAACGAATAGAACTCGGGTCTACTAACAGTTAACTTAACGTAATCAAACTGAAAAAAAAAAAAAACACTTCTTCTTAATCGTACAAGATATGCCACTTTAAATGAAAAATGTTGTTGTTGCATGGCCGGCGCAGCCGTGGGGGCCGTGGGGGCTCGGGCCCCCACACTTTTTGTGCACCATACAAAGGAATACATAAGGTGTCATCACTTTGGGCCCAAACCCTTTTTTTTTTAACTCGGAAGGACGTACATGGCACTGAAATAGAAATAGATAGAGATATGGAAGTACTTAGCTGAGGACTTTTTTTTTTTTTTTGCTTGTCAGGTGAAGAATCTCGGAAGTGGAAGGGGAGAGATGAGCTGAGGACCTTTTTTTTTTTCTACTAATCTACTTTGCTTAAAGGGATTTGGTTGGCGTCACGTATAACATCTTTCATCCAGATTAAATATTCTCTATGGATCACATAAGCTTAAATCATTCTTCATTATATCTAATTGTTTTTTGGCCCTAGGGTTATTGACATGTACATAGTTATATGTATCGAGGGTTGGAGTATCGTGAACTAAGTTCTCATCGCCACAAAGGATAGTATGTGGGTTTTCAAAATCATGTATTGTTGGTGGATTATGGCATTATCATTGAGGCATTATAATTATAGACACATTACAGTGCGAACACGATGCAAAGTTATTGATTAATTGTATTTATGGCTGCCGTACAATATATTAAGAATTCCTAAATGCAGCATGGCTCTATTTTATAAATTAATTTAAATACTTCACTTAACTCTAAACAAATAATTTATGTTAGTCACATCACGCATTTAGTTCGAACATATTTTCATAGTTCCGTATTTTCCTATTCTGTTCTTCGAAATTCTCCTAAACGTTCCTACTTCACACAAGAGAGAAAGAGAGAGAGAGAGAGAGAGAGAGACGGGCAGAAAGTTGGAGTTCGTGTGTATGGTCTTGTGAGTTTTTTAACAGCTCAGGTAAAATACAGTAGCCTACCTTTCCTTTATAGATAAATTCATATTCGCCAAACTGAGATGATTTCCTCTCTCTTTTTGTGAGCTGCCTTCTTCATTACGTTTGGTTCGATTTAGTCATCATTGTTCGGGGTCTCTGAAGATATATCACATTTTCTATGAATCGGTGTGGTACGTGTTTATACAGTGCGCCAGCAACGTTCCCAAACAATATTCTCCTTTTATCACCCTAGCAACACTATAAGAGTCGCATCATTCAACAAAATGGCAGGTCTTATGAGGAATGCATCAGCGCTAATCATCCACTGTTTTTCACTTCTGTATGCCCTGACTTTGGTGACGTCATGGTGGGAGCGTGAGCAGGACCGCAGCTACCTGAGAAAAAGGTTAGTTTTATATTGTTCCGTGTCTAAATGTCAACTTCCTGATTTTAATCGTGTAGGATACGTTTAGTGCCGAACGTAGTTTATCGTGCTGCTGTGTATTATTGTTAAGATTGCTGTCGTATTCTGACAGTGTGATTACACTTGAGTATTGGGAGAGGTGTAATAAGGACCGGAGTCTCACATAGAGTTAGAACAGTGCTGGAGTTAAAGTTTAAGCGTACATATTGACTTCCAGACGTGTAAGTGCATGAACTCATTTGGATTCTAAATTTCCAGTCCAGATAATAACTTAAAATATCTGTGTAGAAAGATGTCCCCATATCTAAGGCCGGTCTAACGAACTGTAGCTTCTATTACATTATCAATCAACAAAAAAAAAAAAAAAAATGTATATATATATATATATATATATATATATTACATCTATACGAACTCATAATGCTGTTCAGTACAAAGTGCAACTAGGCACTGTCATTGATCATCTTGGTTGCTTCTGGGATGCAATGTGCATGATTAAAAGTCGCTAAATCAAGCACACACTCCACCATACGAAAACTATTCCACACTGTACTGAACTTAAAAAAAAAAGGTGTACTGTGGAAAATATATATATATATATATATATATATATATATATATATATGAAGGGTTTGTTTGCAAAAACCGATAAGTCCATTTTCGAAGATTCTGAAGTACGATCTCTGTCAAAAAGTACAAAATAATACATTTTAAATGATATATTGATCACTACATATAAAGGAATATTTTTGAAGTTATGGTCAAAAGAAGCAAAAATTTTCTTATTATTCTCTTTATTTTTCTTGAACTTTAATCGCAAATATCTCCATTTGGCAAATATGGACTTATCGGTTTTTGCAAACAAACTCTTCATATATATACACGTATATATATTCGAAAAAGTAACATAGTTCAGTACTTATGTACGTCACTCCTGCAACCAACATGCCATATCGGCCATAGCAACTTCTACTACCACATCCACTATAGTATAAGCCCACAGTTTCCTGGAAACCACTGTAATGGTTTTGCTGCTGTGTTTTGTGTGGAAACAAAAACGTGATCATTAAGGTTGATATCCTACAAAAGAGTAAAATATTCTTGTTTCCTCACTTGTAGAATTTCCAAGGGCCTCTCACCTGTTGGAGTTATAATCGATTCCTAGAATTTATGAACATCAAATTTTAGGGAAAATTAGATATGCATTTTTTTTCTTTTCTGAAGTTGGATATCTTGGGCATATTTCATAGTTTACCTGGAGGTAATAGGTTTCGAATAATCAGATCCATTTGTTATCTCTGCTATATAGAAAATATATAGAGAGAAATTGACAATGTTGACAAAATATGACACTAATAAGATACATTCTACAGCAAAATTATTATTCTTATTCTTAACTTACCGTTAAACCATTACACAGGTCAAGACTCTACAGAGTAATAAGCGTGTTCGCAAATTAGAACATGCTCTTCATCTGCAAAAAAAAAAAATATATATATACTACCACACCCCATTTCGGCCGATCGATACTTTAAAAGTCATTTAAACCATCATTCATCCATTAGTCATGAGGTGTAACAAAACACGAAGAGCAAAATAGTCAACCTTTACAAAGTATACCTTGTCAATCGTAGTCCTGATCGAATGGATATGTAAAACTGAACAAACGATAGGTATTTAACAGATATCTACGTGTAATAATTGCTTACCATTTCCATTACAGGACTGAAGAGTATCCGTGGTTCCACGTCTACATTATATGCACTTATATTGCTGCTCTCATCGCTTGCGAGATCACGACGGTATTTTTTAGCTCGAAGCGTTCCGTGTTTGCCACTGTCACAGCTGCTTTCGTGGCCCTCATTGCCACGTACACAGCGGTAACTCAGAGTCAGCAGAGTTCAGCCAAAGCATGGATGGTGGTAAATAGTGATGATTTCTTCAGTGATTTCGTCTTAATCTTCAACATTATCATCATCTTCTCCTCCCCTCGTACTACCACTACTACAACAACAACAACAGCTACTACTACTACTACTACTGCTACTACTACTACTACTATTACTATGCTACTTCAGGGCTGCCAACTCTCATTCATTGAGAGTGAGACTCACTCATTTTGGTCCTTTTTCACTCTAAAACTCTATTTCATTTACATGCATTTCTATTGATCTCACTCATTTTGACTCCTAGATTATAGCACTGGCCTATGGGAGTCTCACTCTCAACTAGTTTCCAATGTTGGCAGCCCTGCTACTTCAAACTGTAACTACTTTACTGCTGCTATTGGTACTTCATCTTTTTCTTCTTCCATCGAAATACATCCTTAGATTTTATTATCACACTTGATTGTGTGGTGACGTCAAAGGTTGTAGGGATGTTTAATGTCCATTGTGAATTGCGACATGAACAGAGGTGCAAGTACATTGTAAAAGCAAGTGTATCTGCTAAGAGGTAGCGCTTTCGAATGTGATTGATAGAGCCCACACCACTGCAACAAATTGGGCATTCTATAAAATCAGACACAGGAGATCAAAAGATTATAAGATTGATAAGGGTGTCATAAGATAATCTAGTCTCCTGGGAAGCTGTTCAAATATTGTACCTTGGGCGTTGAAGATCCTGTGAAAGTCATCAGCTTACGTTATCCCGTACGCTGTGAAATTGTTGGGGGTTTTTTTAAACCAAAAATTTTGTATGTTTTTTTCTGACCAAAGAGCAAGTTTTGTAACATATTTGGCAACGTAGATCCTGTTTTAATTAGAGGTATAAATATAAAAGGAGATATGCAAGGCTACTACTAAGACTTACTTTGCTTTATAAAACCAGCCAAACTGTCATCAGATAGCCTTTTCTCCGTTCAAGTCCATTCTTTAAAAAGAGATGCTTGTAAAGCATTAACATGAAACCTAACTCATCAAAATAAAGATATTCCCTGTCCCCTAAAATTGATAACCGAAAATAGAGACATTTCACTTCACAAGTCAAAATTTGCTTTAGTGATCTGAGTGAGTCATCCTTTCTCTCGAGCGGAAATGGGGGGGGGGGGTATCAAAATTAATTTTCTCATTTTCACTCCATCAAAATCATATATTTCAAATGTGTTGAGAAAATATCTTTACTCAATATTTCCTAGTGATTATCAAGTTGTTTCCTTTTTGTCTGTCAATTCATTTTATTGTGATTACAGAATAAAAACTGAAAATGACAACGTTGTTTAACGGCCATGTAACAAGTGTGCCGCCTGTACTTCGTGTTTCTCGTTGACAAGAATATCTCTATAAGACGTCACAGTCATTCTTTTTAATGATACACTATTTCTTGACATTCTAAGAAACTTAGTGAATGTTGCAGGAGCATAACTCAGCTCACTTTGATGTTATAGTGTTTTGTTGACGTTGGCTTTTACTGATAATGAGTGAAGTGTACGTGTCCTGTTGTGGCCCTGGTGTAGGTGAGGGTAGCTTCCCACGACGTTGGAGTCATTGGTGGAATCCTGATCATGGCCAAATGCGCGGAGAAGGACGACAAGGGCTTATTTGAGAAGATTGGCGGGTATGCCTGGAACCTCACCTCGTATGCAGTGTCGTTTGCTGGAAATATTGTCAAGAAATGCATGGAAGCACTTCCATTATCCGCACTGTTGGGTTCTATCGGGCAAGTGTGATCCTTTCATAGAATTGATCAAGCTTTACTCCCATGCAAAGTAATCATTGCTATCCACCAGACGCACTCAAAACACCATAAACTTCCAACTAATCTAGCGTAGATGAAAAATGTCAATAAATCCATATGAAAGAGTCCTTTTTAAAAACAAAACAAAACAGAAAACACTAAGCAGATTTCTCAGACCATTTAAAGACACATGTTTGAAGAGAACTGAAAAGTATGCTGTCATGGCAACAAGGCATTATGCCCCCCCCCCCCCAAAAAAAAAAAAAAAAGAAATCAGGTATACGACTTCAGGATTTTACTTCTCAAGTTTTCAAGCGGTGGAAAATGACTTGCGTTTTGAGCTCAATGAAAACGCGAAACAATATTTCATGATTAATGGAAATAACAATGCCATGGTACAGGCAAGGCCCTTTGCTCCCAAAGTAAGATAAACAACTTGCTGATAGAACAACATATCTTGTTTTTAATTGGTTCAAACGAAATTAGGCTCTTTCTGCTGCTCTCAATGTAAATTTGTACAAATGAGATTTGGTATGGTAACAATACAGTGTATAATACTCAAAATCAGTGAAAGGTTTGTGGATTGAACTACTTCTGTATTTTCAGGGCTCTTTTTATTTAAAGGAAAATTGGTACGCATTAAAAAGAAATCCATTGAATTGATAGAAATTTGTTCAAGACACATTTTCAAGAGAACTACTAGTGCTAGTGTTAGTGTTAAATTACAAGCAACTGCCTCAAATTGACCTTCCGCACCGACGGCCAGATTACAAATTTATGCAAGCGATACTGATCAAATTGTTTTCGATGCCAGCTTGACACCCGGCTATATGTTATTCCTTAGTATTTTTGCAAGACTTTCAGCATGAGAACGGAACATTAACGAAAAATTACGTCGAATCCATATCTAGAGCCTTTTTTCAGGTTTGGCTGGTCTACTGTTATGAACGTGAATGTGGCTCTCGCACAGCAACGCTAACTCAAACACCGAACTTGAAATGAAGGTCCTGCCTCACCTTTCCGGACAAGTTACGCGGGCTTGTTGCGTGTATGGATTTTCCAGCACGATTTGGGGCGTTTCGCGTGCGTCTTACTTGCTGGATGTGTGTTACGTTGTACTCATGTTCTTGTTGCCGGATATTGCGGGCTGAGAGTTGCCTGTGAGGTGCTACCACTACCGCGTGCGTCTTACCTGCAAGGTTGCCCTTCACACCTTTCCGGGCACGCCTTTGTTTTGACTTGCGGGAACAATATTTTGCTAGCTTGAGGTCCCGCAGATGACCTGCTCAATGACAGTAGGCACCTACAATACCTAGCACGTAGCCACCCGTAGTTGCGCACGCAATTCCAATTTACCCGCAGCCAAAATTGCTTTTTTCTTTCCGTTGACTCGTGGAGATTGCCAGCTGAAGTCCATGCAGAACACCAGTAGGATACCCGTAGCTGTCGCAAGTCACAGACATTTAACCCGCGTGCATGTTGAGGGTCAGTTACTGCCTTTCTGCTGGTTAGTTGAGAGCCGGCTGCTCCCAGGATTATGACAAATTAAAATTCCTTCAGAGGATACGTACTAGGTACTGTCATGTGCGGGACATCTGCGGGGATTTCGGGGTAGCAAAAATTGCTCTCCGCAAATCACACGCAAGGCTTGTCCGGAAAGGTGTGACTGGGCCTTGACGAATGTTTTAATTCCTAGTGGATGAAAAATGACATAAGAAAATGTTAATGATGAGTCATCACCAAAACATTTGGGGTCATACAGTTTCTGACTTGCAATTTGAAGACCTTTTTTTTTTTTCATATATAAAAATGTGATGGCTTGATAAATAATTTGAACTGATCCTCAATGACTACATGTTGATTCTTAAGTGTTATGTTAACGTTGACTTTATTCTTGTGAATTATACGTCCACTATCTGATAGGCGAAGCTTCCTTTGTGGTTTGGTGTTATGGGTATGGAAAATGATATGGCAAGTCGAACTCGACCTGCTCTACAAATACGGCAAGAGCCTCATCTCGGTCTTCTGTATCATCAACGCCGTGCAGCTCTACAGCGTGGATGGTGAGCGGCGTGCCTTCATCAACAGCTTACCCAACGAGGTTGCCTTGGCCACCCTGTACGTGTTCCTCCTTCTAGGCGGATTTCTCCTGTTGTCAGAGTGCCAGACGCAGAGAATCAGTCTACTGTTGGCGGTGGTGCTCCTTTTCTACATCGTCACGGTCGACTGTAACATGCAGTACTGGCACTCGCGTCTTTCCGTCAACTATTGGGAACAGATGAGCTTGATTCTCAAAAGCACCACGGTAGTCTGTGCACTTGCACTTATGGTGTAGGTCCCAATTTCTTAGATAAATACATTGGGCAAGCCTGAGTCCGTTAAATTTTTGTTAAGATCATAATCTTTCATTGAGGAGGATTTTTTTTTTTTTTGGCGAACGAAGATGAATAAAGAACAAAGAACAAAACGAAGCAAAGAATTACAGGGCAACGACATCACTTGCCTTTTTGCAATGGTTCAACGGAAGTTATTTTTGAGGACTCAGATTTTGGTAACACCCCATTTTATTTTTTTTTTACTCCACCTTTATTCCAGGGTGCCTTCGCACATGGAGAATTAAAATTCAACGGAGTGGTGCACACTTTTGGTTGACTATTTGGAAAATCAAAAGAGAAAAGAAAAGATTGTGATAGGTATTTTGAGGTGTGACGAGTGAAGGAAAGGTGTGTGTAAATGCGTGCTTTGTTTGTATGTGTGTGTGTGTGTGTGTGTGGTGGGGGGTATTTCTCTCCCACACGAGGAAAAAGTCCATCCCTCTTTCCCACACGAGGGATCTGTTGAATTTCAAGAATTGAATTTCAATTATTTGGTATACATTAAGTGTGACATATGGACAACTTACATGCAGTAACAAAACAAGTAAAATGAATATTCAGAATGTGAATGGCTACATTGTGGTATCACTGTCAAGTCTTCCCTATGAGTTTGTTTACTATCTACTACGTCTACAGGATGTATAGAGATCATCGGCAATAGCACAAGAGCGGAATATGGTGTCGGCAGTTCATATCCCGTAATTAAGTGTGTATTCTCGTACACACTGAATAACGAATTGTACATTAGAAAACGCAAGAAAGAGGGTAGTTTTGGCTTGAATTGTGTGGTTTACTGATCAAATTACTTCAATATTATTATAATCTATTTCTTCATTAATTTATTTTCTATTCATTTTTTTTTTGCTGCCTTTGAGTTTTGGTAAGACATAAATTACGTTGTACCATTAACCCCTGAAAGTATCAACGGGAGGTACATTTGTTTTCTAGCTTTATAGCATTTGCATGGAAACTTATGGATATCAAGGATATTATACATTGGTGATTGGAGCCTATAGATGAATCTACACAAATGTATGTGTTAATGAATTTACATGAAATTGTTGTATGATAATTGATCTTGTATTACAAACTATCAAAAGTCGCGAGCGGTGAACAGTAGTCAAGAGCCGATTCTGAAAGAGCAAGCTGTAGAATTATGTGTAACTCAATGTAAATAGACTTTTCTAACCTATCTAAAAAGGAAACAATATACACACTCTGGACAAGTCTTTACTGAGAAAAGTGGCTCACCAAGTTGTACTCTGTGCAAAGAATAGGACAAATTAATATGGAAACCTTCATACAGCCAAAATGAAGGGATTGTGACATCATGCTGGAAATTTGCATACTTATTTTTTTTTTTTTTAGATGAAAATGAGGTTACAAGGCAATCGTTATCAAATATAAATATTCTACAAAGCTGCAAATAAAAAAAAAATCACAATTTTCTGTGCACTGTATGATCCCAAACTTTTGAATGATGTATAGAAATGCTCTTTTTTAAAGAAAATGTAAGGTACTGAAAAATGACTGTTGACTCATTTCATCGATTTTGAATCCTCGTATAAAATTGAATTGTGCTTCTTTTTGTTGGTTTTGCGGTGCACGTGCACTTGCATTGTGTTATAATTATTGCCGTGGATTAAACACTGTGCGCATATCAGTTCTGGATGGTAACGGATTATTTGGTTTTGCGTATTTCATTGCTTAGTCTATTTCCTTTTTAGCAATAGATATGTCAAAGAGTGCAGTAACAGAATTCATAACTGGGCGTTACATTTTGTTAAAGAGTAATAGGGACTCTCTAAAAGTAGAATATGACATCCATTCTTTTCGTCATGAAGAGGGGAGACTGCATAGTAAGAGCGCAAATTTAAATCAGTAGTTCAATTTTATTCAGTTCTATGGTTCAGTGATTATTTATATTATAACCGTGAGCAATATGTTGAATTTGATTCATTTTCCTCCAGGAGGTTAAAAATTAATTGTGGAGTATCACAAGGGTCTATTTTAGGCCCTCTGTTATATCTTATTTATGTTAATGATATAATTAATGTTTCAGCAATATTAACTTACATTTTGTTTGCAGATGATACAAATACACTCGGCAAAAAAAGAAAGTAAACACTTTTTAAAGTTTATATTTCTCATAGAATATTTGGCTAAAAGTTAATGTATTATATACCATATTGAAGGTTATTTAATTGGCTATCAGCCTAGAAGGTCAACAAAATGGGAAACTTTACGCATGAGTGAACACTTTCTTTTTTCTTTTCCAAGGCGCAAAAGCAAAAATTGCAAAATTGAACGAGTTGTCATTAATGCGCAAGTGCTCCTCCATATTTCAATAAGAACAAAAGACAAATTTAACGCAATCAGACACATGAATTGAGTTGCAAAAACGAACCTTTGATCTCTATATTTTTGAAGCCCAAATATCAATAAAGGTAAAAAATAAGGGAGAAAAATAAAGAATCTTGGGTCAAGCCAAAATTCAAATGAAATAAGAGATAAAGAAATACACTGTACGTGTATTAATAAAAACGGTAGAAATTTCGATTTGTTTTCAAATTAGGAGAGTTGTAAATGATATTTGGTTCTTAAATTTATCTCATAAATCTTTGACTTACTTACTAAAAAGAGCAAAATAAAGAAATTCTGTTTATTTAATCATCTTTATGCCCTTACTCCCCATGTCGTTTGAAATTTAAGCTGACAAGAAATTATCATTTTCCTCCTTTAGTTTTCCATTTTGTTTCTGTTCGAGGTCATAAAGAGATAAAGAGAACAAAAACTTGTTTATGCCATTTCATTTATGTCTGTCATTGTTTTAAAATGGCTTTTTGTAGTCATTGTTATCTTGAAGGGCATTACCAAATGAAAGACAACTTGTCAAATTTTGCAATTTTTACTTTTGTGTCTTGGCGGGCAAAAATAAATGTGTTCACTCATGCGTAAAATTTCCTTTTGTATCAACCGACTAACCTGATAGCCAATTAAATTACCTTTAATATGGTATATAATCCATTGATTTTCATTAAAATCTATAAAAATATGACCTCGAAAAAGTGTTTACTTTCTTTTTTTTGCTGAGTGTATATTTTATTCACATAAAGATCCACAGATACTTATCCACACACTTAATTTTGAATTAGGTAAAGTTTCTTCCTGGTTCAAATGCAATAAATTATCTTTAAATATTGATAAAACTAGTTTCAAATATTTTAAAAATGTTCATTCTTCTGATATTGAATGTAATTCATATATTGATGGGTTACCCCTTGTAGAAAAAAGTCTACGAAATTTCTTGGTGTAATTATTGATTCTAATCTTACCTGGAATGAATATGTAAATAATATAAGTAATATTGTATCAAGAAATATAGGTATATTGTTTAAACTGAAAGATTTTTTGATAGAAAAGTCTCTTTTTATTTTATATAATGCACTGATTTTACCATACATCACATACTGCAATATGGTATGGGCAAATTCTAATAAGACAAAAATTCAATCAGTTCATCTTCTCCAAAAAAGAGCACTCCGCATTTGTACCAACTCACATTATCTTGCAAATTCTGAACCATTATTTTTCAAACTGAAAACTTTGCAAATCCACGATATTCATACATTACAAAGCGCAATATTCATGTACAAATACAAATCTAACACCCTCCCTTCCTCTTTCCACAATCTATTCACTGTGAACTCCATCGTCCATGCTTACCCAACTCGACATTCTAAAGATTATCACCTCCACAATCCCAAGTTAATGATAGCTCATAAGTCAATTAGACATCATGAACCTGACGTTTGGAACAATCTCCCTGAGCAAATTAAGACAACCACCAAATTATATTCTTTTTAAAAAGGCACTTATGAAAAAATGTCTTTTATCCAAATATAATGATACATGAGTGATAAGAAGTTTTTGGGTTTCTACGTTCACTCATAAAAAAGTCAATATTGATACAGTATTATTTTTAGTACTTTGCTGCGCATCAAAATTGCTGATATTGTATACAAAAGTATGTAGAAGACATACATGTGACACAAAGAATAATCCAGAATCAATTTAATCAGGTATATGTATCCAAACATTAAATTAACAAATTGTATTGTATCACATGCACAGCTCCGCACAGCACAGCACAGCACAGCACTCACCTCAGCACAGTATCATGGTAAAAAATGCCCATTGATAAGAAACAAACGAAAACTATCTTGAATTTCTCCTTTAATTTTAATTTCATAAATTATTACAATATTTTCGATTTGACTATTGATTCTGTTTTTGTAGACACGTCCGTTATACAGATATGTAAATCGACTTTAAGCCTCGAATTTTACCCCGGGGCCTCGATCCATGTCAAGCTGCTGCTTATGATCGCAGTCTCCTGCTTTTCTGTGATTATGATAACCAAAATGTTTAGTTGCTAATATCAATTTATTTAAATCCCCTCTGTTATATTCTTTTCTCTAAAATTCGTTTAATGAAACGACGTGATCATAATTATGGAGTTATTCTGGATTGGAACTTGAGGCAAGTGTACAGCAATGATTAAAGGAAATTTCTGTGCTGGTCCCATATACTGATCTTCATGTAAGGATTTCAAGCCACCTTCTCTCTGGAAGCCAGCTTATCGCCTTTCCACTGAAGCTTTTGTTCCTGCTCTAGTTATAAATCCTGCCATTCACATCCAGCACAATGGCAACTCAGCTGAACACCAGGCAAACAGCTGCCATTGCAAGCCAAGTGACGACAGACCTTGTCAAGAATCAGGAATTTGCTAGCCTGCCGGAGTCCATTGTCTGCAATGCCATCGAAAAGAAACTTGGTGAAATCTACACAAAAGTGGAAACCATTCAAGGCAAAGTCTTTGACCTGAAACAAAATCTGGAGAAAAAAGACAAAGAAGTGAAAGTCCTGGAGGATAAGATAGCCAAGCTTGAACAAAACAAAACACGCTTGGAAAACTCTCTGAACAATCAGGAGCAGTATTTCAGGAGGTCATGTATCCGCATCTTCGGCCTGCAAGAGAGAAAAGGGGAGAATACTGACACGTTAGCTGCTGACATCATCAGGTCAAAGCTGGGTGTGTCATTGGATCCGATGAAGGACATCGATCGCTCTCATCGCACAGGATCAGTGCGAGACGCATCATCACCCTCAGCGATGGTCCACCCTTCGGAAGGAGCATCCAACCGAAAAGCTCATCCCCGCCCAATCATCGTCAAGCTGTCCAGCTACAGAAAAAGGAGGGAAATCATCGCCAACCGCAGAAAGCTGAAAGGAACAGGAGTTGTGATTGTGGAAGACCTGACCCTGAAAAATCAAAAACTTCTCTTGATGGCTCGCAGTGCAGAAAACGTCAAATCGGCCTGGTCTTCAGACGGACGCATAATAGCTCTTGTCGCTGCATCTGGGGGGAAAAACATAACAAAGCTGATCACCTGCGAAGAGGACCTGAAGAAATTGCGTTAGGGTATTTTCACAGAAATATAGCAGTGATTTTTTTTTCTTTTCTTTTTTTCTGATATGCCTCCTGCTATTGATTTTCCTGGTAAACTTTAACATGTGATCAATCCAGTGCTCCTACCCAGCTTATCATTGTTATTTCTGAGATCACAATTTGGTTGTTAGTTTGTAATGTTTGTTTAAAATAACAGTTTTTTTAATGTCTCAATATTTTGTTTTTAGTGTACTTTCTCTTCATTCTATTTCTAACCTCTGTTCTATTGGAAACTCAGTTAGTCATGATACATGCATGTTCATCTATGCACAATTACACTGTATGAAATTTTGCCTTAAAAAATGTCGAAAGTCTTACTGTCAGAACCCAAAAAGTGTAAAAAGTCTTATTCTCAATAACTCCCAATCACCTCAAAATGGATAATGCCATTGCAATGAGTAGTAATGATTTGTTCCAATTAGTCCATTACTTTCATAAAAATAAATGAAAATGCACCGTAATCCGAATGCATGCGTATAACGCTCGCTAGCTCCGGTCCACGTTCGTGTTACATGTACAATGTACGTAGCTATAGCCCGCGCTCGTAATTCGATTTTGGGTCGGGTTGACCCGGTTTGAAAGTTGATTTTAAAACGATGATTTTCTCTCTTTTATCGAATGGTATAGACAAAGAGCGACAGGTGAGGTATGTTACTGTTATAACTTGTACTTGAAGTCATATTGGACCTGTTTTATGCAGTTTTGATTTTCGTGGGTTTGCAAATGTGGGCTAGTACCTTTAATACTTACCTTGATGTTTCTGAATTTAATCTAAAGTATGGGGATGTATATTCAAACTCATTTTCCTTATAGTAGAGCAGTTAAATAACTAAGCTGAAGAATTGTGCAAAATTTGACTGAAGCATGAAACTTTCACCATTGTTAGTACATGCTATTAGATTAATTCTGAGATTGGGAGGTAAGTCTGAATTGACCTCTGATGACCTCCAGAGGTCACCAGAGGTCAATGACCTCAAAATGTAAGAAAATTGATATTTTGCATCGTTGGTTAATGATAAACACAGTAATGATATATTAAAACTTAATTTTTATCACTGTGAAATTGTCTTCATGTTCAGCAGAGCCTTGACAGGTTTCTACCTTTGACCTCTGATGACCTCCAGAGGTCAATGACCTCAAAATGTCAGATAATTGGTATTTTGCATCATTGGTTAATGATTAACACGGTAATAGTGTATTAAACCTAATTTTTGTTACAGTGGAATTGTCCTCATGTTCCACAGAGCCCTGACAGGTTCGATCTACTTTTGACCTCTGATAACCTCCAGAGGTCAATGACCTCAAAATGTCAGAAAATTGATATTTTAATGCATCACTCATTACTGAAACACGGTAATTATGTACTAAAATCTGACTTTTGTAAGTGGAATTGCTTCAATGTTCCGCAGAGCCTTTTAAGTCAGGTTTCTACCTTTGACCTCTGATGACCACAGATGACCTATCATTAGTTCAATGACCTGAAAATATCAGAACATTGATATTTAATGCAATTGGTTGATGATAAACATGATTAAGATGTCACATTCATTTGTATTACAATTGAATTGTTTTCCTATTCCACAGAGCAAGAGAAATTACTCATGTGTCTCAACCTTTGACCTCTGAGGACTGTGACAGGACAATTACCTCAAGATATCAGAATATTTTATATATAGTCAATGGTCAACTTTTACCCAATGTACAATCATGCATTATGCTATTAGCATTTATGCTATAATAAAAGAATCTTGTCATTCCAAGAAACATTGGTCATAATTACCCTGTGCATTATATCCAACTTTGACCTCAGGACAATGAGAGGTCACTGACCTTTTAGAATATCAGAATTTGTGAAGGCATACCTGTATTGATATTTGGCTTCATTGGTTTAATCGTAAATGCTTCATGTACAAATCCGCCTTGACGTTTTGATCAAAGTATGTATACATATGGCACAGAGCATTGGTTTATACGTAGTATGTTATAACAGGTCTCTGGAATGTGAGAGGTCAATTACGTCAGAAATAAAGCTTTAGGTGTCTTGAGTGATGGCAGTGACCTCAAATATAAATTGTATGCTTGGGTTAGTTATGCAGACTAGCAAATATGGCAATTATCTCCGCACTCGGAGAAAATAAGGCCCACGAGACTGACATCAGAGCGTTTAATCTATTCAGTGTAGGTCTCATAAACCTTTTCCCCCCATGTGTCAGACTCATTATGGAACTGGTTTGCTTTAATATGGTATCAAGCTCATGGGCAATATTTGCATAGTTAGTATAGCTAGTGGGCCTGTATTGGCCAATGTCAAGCTTGTGGGTTGTTACAGTATGACTGCGATGATTGACTCATGGTCCTGGAGTATACAGTCCACAGCTGCGACATCATGGACCATCTTGAAAACTTCGACAGACTGTGAGGCCCAACATGCATTCCACATGAAGCAACCCTGTGTTTTGCAAGTATTGCCATCAGAGACCTACCCAGGGAATAGATAAGCATTCATGGCAAACCATGGAGAAAGCGGATTGTGCAAAATATTTTGGAGTCTACTCCCATAGGGAACTCAGCTGGAATCACATCGCCATAGCACCTTAAAAAGGGTATACTTCAACCACAGATTCTCCCCAGACGAAGATATCATAAAATTCAGGTGTTTTAATTGCTACTTCACACTGCTCACGACTGTCCGTGAATATGCATGTATCATCTGGGATCCATTTAATCAGACAAACATCATGAAGTTTGGAATGATCCAGAGAAGATAAATATGCACTCTTCAGCTGCAATGATCATCATTTGCAAAACAAGCAGTGTTAAAGTCACACTGGAAAAAAATTACAATGGCAATCCCTGTAAGAAAGTACAGCACAGGCAAATTCAGCGATGATGTTATGCAACAAGAACTCCACAATATCCACTCCGCAGGAAGTTGTGGCTCCATTGCTGCATTCTTCAAAAAGGGCAAATGACCAGAAATGTCAGGCATCATTTGCAAGAACACAAAGTAGGCCTACTCCCAATTTTTTTTTTTTTTTTAATCGCTACCCTAGGCCACTGTCTCTTGTATCTCTTTGAAACACTTCAGGAGAGAGATATTCAGTATTCAGCTCTGCCATCTGGATTATTTTTTTCTACATCTAGAAATAAACACTTTGCAAAATGAACAACTTTCACATCAAAATGTAAGCAAGAATACTAAAAAAGAAATACAAGTAATAATGTGCAAAGCAAATACCAGGCCTACATCATCTTTAAAGGGCGTGTACAGTTCTGGTCGAGGTGAAGATTTAGCTTTTAACGTTTTGTGAGATATTCAGAAACCACTCTATGAGATGTCAAAGAGCATGCAGTTCTAAGGGGTATCAAGAGTTTATTCGATGAAAATCGGTTTTGAAATGGCTGAGATATCCAAAAACAAGGTGAAACAAAGAGATGCTAATAAAGTTGGGGCATGTCGCCTTTTATTATTAGCACTTTTTTTGGATATCTCAGCCATTTGAAAAACAATTTTCATCAAATAAACGTTGAATCCTTCTTAAAATTACATGCTCTTTCATATTTCATAAGAGGCTTTTCATTGTCTCACTTAGGAATGTTTAAAACATGAATCCTTACCTCAACCAGTACTGTACAGTCCCTTTAAGGTATACAAGGAAGGAAATCACCTTCTTGGTAAACAATTTACCTAACTGGGATAGCGACCACTGAACAATATTGGTTCTTACAAATCTCTCTTCTTTTCAACAAGTGGAATAAAACACATGCACATACCGGGGCATCAGTTTAGAGGAGGGATGGGGTGGTGGCAGGGGTAGTTGACCCCCACCCCAATAAATTCTGAGATGTGGACTTTGTTTTGTTTTGTTTTGTTTTGTTTTGTTTTGTTTTGTTTTTAGCTCTTTAGACAGAAAACCGCCCACGTCTTTCAAGCTTTTTAGACAGAAAACTGCCCAAGTTTTTCACTTAAAGTGTGCATATGATTGTTGAAATTTAATTCTGAAATGCAAAATTCCCTTCTGTGAGAGGGGATATCTCCTTCCAATAGACTCCTTCCCCCTGTTTGTCTCCGTCCAGAGATAAAGCATACTTTGATTGATAATTTCCTAATTCTATGAAAAAAAAAATTAAGACATATTCTAATTTGAATTCTAAAGATGAAAAAGCTTTCCTATATATGCACGAGTGTTCATCTTGGAGGGTAAGAGGCAGTTGCCCCGCTTCCCATGAAAATATGGGAAGGAGAGTGGTGGGGACATAAAACTTTGCCTCCCAGTATTTCCTCAGATGCGGACTTTTTTAACCCCGTGAGGACGGACTGATTTTGCTACAACACGCATTTCGCATAGACACCTGCCCGAGTATACTCGGGACTCGTCCTCAACGGGTTAATTAAGATACTTTTTTGATAGAATATAAAATGTCTGAACATTTCACCTATAGTATGCACCAGATTAAAAAGCAAAATTTCTCACTATCGCTTTACTTCTCTCGCTCTGTCAACCTCCCCTCCATGCATTGATTGAATGGCTACACATTTGGTGATGGACATTTTTCTTTTTCAAAATGGTAGTTCAACCAAGAGAGGCACATTGAATCGCAAAACAAAAGAATGCAAAAGCTCCATAATTTGGGAGGGGGATACCTCCACCCACATCCTTCCCTCGATTGGTCTCCCTCCATAGATGGCTGACTTACTACACCTCTCTGATACAAATTTCGAGATATTCCTTCAAAAGTGCATGTGTGCTAGATCGTTGAATCTCATTTTTCAAAATACAAGAGCTAGCTCTCTCGAAAGGGTGTGGGATACCCTATACCCTCTCCAACGCTGCCCTTGCTGGGTTCCCATCCATATAGACTTGGTGCACTTTGCGATCCATAATTTTCCCAATATTCCACAAAACGTGTGCATCAGATTCTAAAAATTGAAAAACTTTGTCTTCGGGGGGGGGGGGGGGGGTGAGGGATGCGCCCACACCAAATCAACTTCCACGTAAGTGATGACGCACATGTTTAACAAGAGCTGCACTAAATCACTGATTTCAGGTCTAAAACTGCAAAAATCCAATCCCCCAACCCAACCCTCCCCATCCGCTGCACTCCTTTGCACCATGGACTTATGCTTACACATATTTTCAAGTCCCCCCCCCCCCCCCCACGTGAAAACAGATTGGCACCCCTTGCTCTGTGCACATACCCGATGTAGATAATTACCTGAAAAGTTCTGCGGAATGAGTAGCGACTATTTGGTAACAGAAATGCATGGTTTGTACGCCCTACATTTTAAACAATTAACTATTAACTATCGCAATATAATATTAATAATTTTATCATCGCATGTCATTGGAGGTCTTTGACCTTGTGTGATTTTCGTAGGTGAAAAGTATGCAGCTCTCTAGAACAAAATCATGTTTACCATTAATGATGCCAAAATATTCTGATACTTTGAGGTCATTGACCTCTCAAGATCATCAAAGGGAAAAGGCAGAAACTCGTCTGTGCCTTGGAATATGAAGGCAATGTCATTGTAAAACAGTTATGATTGTTTTGTACATCTTTACCATGTTTATCACCAACCAATGATGTCATAGTTCAATATTCTGATATTCTGAGATCATTGACCTGTCAAGGTCATCAGAGGTCAAAGGAAGAAACCTGTCTGCTCTTAAATATATGAAGACAATTTCATTGTAAAACAGATATGCTTGTTTTGTACATCTTAACAATGTTTACCATTAACCAATGATATCACAGATCAATGTTATGACATTTTGAGGTCATTGACCTCTAAAGGTCATCAGAGGTCAAAGGTATAAACCTGTCAATGCTCTGTGGAATCAGAAAATGGTTTCCCTGAAGTATAGATGCATGTTTAGTGCATCAAAACCACATATATCATTCACAAATGTCTCAAAACATCGATATTCTGATATTTAAAGTTCATTGACCTCTGGAGGTCATCAGAGGTCAAAGGTAAACACCTGTCAATGCTCTGTTGAATCAGAAAATAATTCATCTGCAGTATAAATGCATGTTTAGTGCAACATAACCACATCTATCATTCACAAATGTCTCCAAACATCAATATTCTGATATCTAAAGTTCATTGACCTCTGGAGGTCATCAGAGGTCAAATCAGACTTACCTCCCGATCTTAAGATAAATGTTATGGTATGTACTAACACTGGTGAAAGTTTCATGCTTTAGTCAAATTTTGCACAATTCTCGTGATTTTGAGAGCTTAACCGCTCTACTATTAGTTCATTTTAATTGCAGAAGTTTACCATGCAATTTTGAAAATATGAATGTCTGTCTCAGTAGTATTAGTCAAGTTATAAAGTTATAGGAGTAACAGAAACATGGTTGAATTCATCCTCATCAATAGATATGTATTCCCTTGATGGTTATAATTTTTTTATTTTAATAATAGGAAAAATAAGAGACGTGGTGGAACAGGTGTGTATATACATGAGTCGTTGAAATGTTTTGTAAGAGATGATTTAACAGCTTTTTCTGAGTCATATGAAAGCATTTTTGTAGAAATCCCTAGTAATGTTCACTGTAAAAAAAAACTGTTATAGGTGTTATATACCGCCCACCATGTCAAAATATTGATGCTTTTATTACAGATTTTACAATTCTATTGGATAAGATAGACTTGAAATTATGCAATTGTTTTATTTTGGGTGATTTCAGTGTCGATTTAACGAAACTGAATGTTAATTATAAGGTTAATTTATTTTTAGATTTGTTGTTAAGTTTTCATATGCAACCAGTTATCAATAGTCCTACACGTATCACCCAAACATCTGCTTCTTTGTTAGATAAGATCCTTACAAATGTAACTATCCCTATACAATCAGGCATTCTTGTAAATGACATCAGTGATCATTTACCGATTTTTGCCATACTATCAGACCCTACTTATATCAAGAATGTGTTGCCATGTAAAAATCAGAGACGTTTGATTAATGTATCTAATTTAAATGTTTTTTATGAAGATGATTAATATACGGTGGGAAAATTTTGTTGTTGAAGATGATGTAAATGATGATTACGGTATTTTTTTGCAAATATTTCAAGAAAATTATGAAGAATGTTTTCCAAAGAAATTATTTTGACCAAAGAATAGAAATAAAAAACCATGGTTAACAAAGGATTTATTAAAGCTTTGTCATAAAAAATCACAATAATTGTATAAGAAATATCTTTTGAATCCCACTTTGTATCGAAAGGAAATGTATAGAAAATGTCGGAATTATGTAACTATGAAGATACGACAAGCTAAAAGAGATTATTTTAATAGGAAATTTCATAAAGTAAAAATTAATATGAAAAGTATTTGGAAATTGATTAAAGGAGACCTCCGGATGATTTTCAGATATTTACATTTGGACAACTATGAATTAGTTATACTGAGGACAGAGTTTCAGAATTTATGATACTTGGGATGAAGAGTAAGAATATTTTCAAAATTTAGAACAAATTGGAATGAACAAGGATGATGACATGGCAGGGTCACCATAAGAATGCATGAGTTGGGGCTCAAGGGAGCAGAACAAAAAGAAGGCATGCATAGATTATACACAGGTGAACTCGCAAGAAAGCGGTATTGTAATGGAATTACACTGCTACATTTCTGAAATATGTGAGCCTCCTATGTCATCATCCTTGTTCAGTGTAATTTGTTTTAAGGTTTTTCAAAGTATTGTTTCTCTGCTCAAGAACCACAAAAAATTCCACAAATCTGTAAATGGAACTGTTGATTTATGTACTACATGATGTGAAATTATGAAAATCGTCTGGAATCCTCCTTTAATGATATTTTGTATAAAAGTCAGAAAAGTACAGTTATTGAGTATCTTCATTTCGGTAATGAAAAAGTTACCAACAGTCAAGTTATTGTGAACACATTCAATGAATACTTTGTTAATATTGGTTCAAAATTTACAAGATTTAAAAAATGATGTAAATGAGAATAAGTCTTTTCAAGATTATTTGAAGATGCCAAATAGTAATACTCTTTTTTTGAAGCCAATAACAAATGATGAAATAATAACTATAGTTAATAACACGAAGAACAACATCAGCTCTGGTATTGATGATATTGATATCAAGGTGGTAAAATGTGTTATTTCATTGATTTGTGTTCCGTTACGTATTATTTTTAATGAATGCTTGCGTACTGGTACTTTCCCTGAAAAAAAATGAAAATTGCACGAGTCACACCAATACATAAAAAAGGACAATTAACTGATGTGAATAATTATCGTCCAATATCAGTATTGCCTATATTTTCGAAAATATTAGAAAATGTATTTATAATAGGTTAATAGAATTATTTGTGAATAAACATAATATACTTATTAGTAATCAATATGGTTTTAGGCAGAGATATTCAACAGAAACGGCAATATTGCAACTGATTAATAAGATAAATCAGGCTATAGATGGTAAAGAATATGCATTAACTGTATTTATTGATTTAACCAAAGCATTTGATGTTATAGACCATTTCATTTTGTTACATGTTATTATGGTGTGAGGGGCACTCCATTAAAATTATTTACAAGTTATCTCTCAAATCGTAAGCAATTAACAAATATTAATGGTGTCCCATCTAATCTTAAAGAAATAAAATGTGGAGTACCACAAGGGTCTATTCTTGGGCCTCTTATTTTTTTATTGTATATAAATGATTTGCCGTATTCAACATATGATGTAGATTATTTGCAGGGGAGACAAGTGTATTTTGTAAAGGCACAGACCCAAAGACATTAATATGAATGTTCAACTTGGTTGTATAAGAAATTGGTTGTCGGTAAACAAATTGATTTTGAATGTTGATAAGACCAATTATATATTATTTGGAACAAGAACTAAAATTGACAGTAATTTGAAATTGATGTATAAGAGAGATGAGGAAATTACACGAGTATATGATATAAAATTTTTGGGTGTTTTTATTGATGATAAATTGTCCTGGAATTCTCACGTGAATCATATACTTGTATGTTCAACAATATCGCAAAGTATTGGTGTTTTGTACAAATTACAATTTCTTCCACAGAATATTTTAAAGATGCTGTATTATTCGTTTGTTTCATTTCACATAAAATATTGTAGTATTGTTTGGGGTTTTACTACAAAGAAAAATATTGATCGTATTCATAAATTACTAAAACGCAGTATTCGTTTGATAACCAACTCTTCATATTTAGCTCCCAGTAAGCCATTATTTCTTAAGATGAAAATTTTACCTGTTCAAGAATTTATTTCTTTGGAAAGTATGATTTTTATGTTTAAAGTTTCCAACAATTATCTTTCTGAAGTATTTCACAACCATTTCACTTTGAATTGTTCTATACACAATTATAATACCAGGAATGCAAAAAACATTCACACACCAACCGGATTTCAAAAACTCAATCCTCCATTTTTTTTTTACCATGGCCTATTCTTTGGAATACTCTTCCTCCAACAGTCAAGAGTAGTAAGACCTTACGTCAATTTAAAAGGCTTTATAAAAAAAAACATATTTTTGATGAAATGTACCTGAAACTGTAAGTATAAGTATGCATTGTTTTCACCTCTGCCTCTTTTCTTCTCTTTTCATTGTATCTTTGACATTTGTTTTATCAAAAGAATTTGTATAATTGTTTAGTTGAAATGTATTGATAATTGTTTGTAGGGGATCATTTCCGACAAGCCTCTTGTGTGCTTTCTATGATCCCTCCATTCAAAATGTATAAATGTACTAAGGCAATTGTGTTTTGATATTTGTAGATGTAATATTTTGATATGGAAATAAATGAATGAATGAATATGCTCTGAATGAATAATTAAGTATTATTTACATAATCTACAAGTGTTGATTTGATGATTCTCCTCCGAACTTTTCTTTTTTTATGAGTGATATGCTACATGTTTAATACATCGAATACTGTCATGTTCATAGTGTGTATGTGTATATGTACCTTGAATTAATTTGTAAGACAGTATATGCTCTTTTAAATGTCGTGTAACGTTGATTTCCAAATTCTTTTGTTATGTGTGATTTGGAAAAAGGTAGAAATAAAATCAATCAATCAATCAATTTGGTTGATTCAAAGAATCCCCCCCCCCCCATCAAAGTAACTTCTTTAAAATAAGTAAACTAAGTCATTGTCAATTTTCTATCATATTAATATAAGTGTCAACTCTGCAAATTGGATGGACATGATGACGAGATTCATTCAGTGATATGATGAAGTGTAATTGTCGTTATTCTTATATCAAATGAGCATTGTATACACAGTAGTATATACATTACCTGATTCTGGGTTGTTTGTTTCCTTACTTTTCATGGGCTATATTTTTGGTTACCTTAGTCCGATTGAAGGCGAAAGTTCCCTATAAGCTGACGTCTTCCGTCATCTTTGTTTTGATTTGATTTGATTTGATTGATTTGTTCTTGTGCTATCATCTACATACACATACAAGACATATTGTATAAATATTTTCATTTCATCCCGGAAAGCATCCTACGTCACAAAATTATCTTACCATGAGGAAATGTATCGTGATATTCATCGGTTATAATATTTTAGTGTGAACAAGTTTCATACAGCTTTCATGCAGTGTGTAGGTTTGAAAAGAGATTGTAAACAATGCAGCATTGCCGGCACTGCGCCCAAGGGATAGCTAGTACGGCTGTCTGACATCCACAGCAGGGACTGCAGCCGTAGCTGAATGATTCTGCATACCTCATCCCCAGTCCCCACCCCGCACTAAGGTGATCACCTGTACCGCCTGCGCGTTCCAGATTTTCTACGAAAACCAGTCCATACGAAAATAAAAACAGTACGTACCATTGTACCAACAACAAATACTCAAAGGGATATCTCACTGAGCTGTGAATGTTTCCGAGTGAAACGACTTCTAGAGAATCTTGGGTTTCGTTGGTTAACACTTGCAATCAAATTCGTAAACAATTCGTAAAACAATTGTCGTATACAGTGTTTCTTGTCGCATGAGAAATGCTGAGTCGTGGATAGCTCACATACGGGACCTCCGTGCAAACTATCCTTTTCATGGGAGAGTGTTTTGCCTCTTATGGGAGAGGGAGTCTAACGGTATGCTTTCACACAGCATCGCTCAGTGGGAATCGATCCCTGTACACTTCAATCTAAAAGCAGACGAACTACCGATTAAGCCAATCACCGCTTACTCCTTGTAGAACTGATAATTGAAACATGGATTGGGTCCCCCTCTCCGCGAAATAGAGAGAGATATAAAAAAAAATGTAAAAAAAAACAATGTTATTTGTATAATTATGTACGATGAAAAGAAAATTCAAACCCACATCTCCCACACACACAGACACACACACTCTCACCCCTCCTCTCTCTCTCTCTCTCTCTCTCTGAATTACTCTCTGCTCGCTATCTCTCCCAAAAGTAATGACAATAATTCTTCCTATGCTTTGTTAAACAAACAAGCAACAGAATTTCATTGCAACCCTAACGGCACCACACAGTTTGTCTGATAACCCTCCCCCATATGACGTTCTGACAGACATCATACTTAAAGATAAAATGGAGTTCCTGTTAAGGTGCATTTCACCGAGTGAAACCATGATTCAAAGTATCTGGATATAACTGCTAGTCAGTATGATGCTTAGGGAGCATTATAACTCATGTTTGATTACTAGAACGTCAATTTAGATGAGAACTGCAGTAGTGACTCTCGCAAAATAACGGCTCGTTTAAACGGAAGGATTTGGTCTCGCGAGCGCATGATTCACAACGCCCCCTTGCGGTCCCGAGAAGAAAGTCGGTTTTCGGATACTACTGATACTATACTACTCACAGAACTCTTGCGAGAGTTCTGTGATATACTACTGAAGTGTACTGTGCACAAGCGCGACCGCATCCCAGAGGTTACGATCCGCGATCCGTTTATAGCAGAGTAAGCTGTCGACAACTGCGTACATTGTGTGTATAGCCACTGTAGCTGTGTGCGTTTTATGTCCGACGTTCAGTAGTGTACGATCGAACGATACCCCTGTGCGGTGTATGTTGTGTGTACGTATCATGGGGGCATGGATGGGCCAACCGTGCCGGCGTGATGCCGTATACTGTGGGTGGCCATGAGCATGCTATCTAGTACCCATATTGTACACATGCCCCACGCGCTTTCCCCACTCTTTGCCTTCCACCAGGGAGGTGAGACCTCCCTGTTTCCACAAAAAGTCGATACTCTTGCTAGTCATGCTTCCACCAAAGAGTGGATTCAGTACACTGAACAATGTAGTCCGTGGCGATATCGTACTGGCTTCCGTTCGCTATGACAATGCCAATCACTGTACTAGCTATTGGATGGTACATGCGTGGCCGTGGCAAGCGAGCTGGCTTCGTTCGTTCGCCCCGTTGCTAGCTATTACACGTATTACAGCAGTATGTACTTGGCTACTGTTTGTATTCATACGACCAGCTGCGAGCTGCGTGTTAGTGGACTGTTCTGCAGATCTATATAGAGGCGGTCCGAAATGCATGTTCAATTCAGGGGTGTATCCAGGATCTTTTCTGGGGGGGTCGTAATCAAAATTTTTGGACCTTTACCTTTGCGAGGGAGCGGAGCGACCGAGCGGGGGAGGGTGTGGGAGGGGGTGTCCCCCCTCCCACGGTAGGGAGTTTCTGAATTTTATATCTTAAAATGGGGCCATTTGGTGCATACAAAAGTGACTTTTTCGGCATGGCAGTGCGGCTTAGAAATAAGCTATAAATTATGCCATATTAAAACTAAGTTACGAAATTTACGAGGTTTTTGACAATTTGCTGGAACACCGGTCACTTTTTTTCCCTGTTGTAGGCCTAGAAATATAGAGTAAAAAGCCCTCAAAAAACAAAAATGTCTTTTACAAAAAGTGGACCTTTTGAAAATTTGGGGGGGGGGGGGGGGGGGGGTCGTACGACCCTCCCGACCCCCCCTTGCATACACCCATGCAATTGCCATGTTTTCATGCTATAATAAACAATAAGATTCTCTCGCCATATTATGTGTTGACAAGAACAGATAAAATAACTGAAACAAACAATCAAAGGTAGCCCTCCCATTTTTCTTGTTTTTGTTATTCTGTCGATAAATGAGCTTCCAAGTAAAAAAAAAAAAAAGAAAAGAAAAAAGAGTAAACAATAGTGGGCCTGTACGTTTTGTGAAGGACATGTTTGTTGTTCGTCGGGTGATTTGTCGACTGGCCATGGACCTAATATAGGCCTACTAGTATAAGGACATTCATCGCACACATTTTTGCACACGCATAATACCTTCCCTATAGGATATACCTGTCCTCTACGATTACCGATCCTTTTCCCCCCCCCCCTTTTTTTTTTGTTTTTTGTTTTGTGCTCTGGAATATGCTACGGAGAAGTGAAATATTGAGATCACAAGTGACAATCATTCTTCCATCATTTCTTTTCAAAACTGCCTGCTTTTCCCTAGCGAAGTGTTTGCTTTGAGGTATGATTTCCTAACATACACCTCAAGACTGCACATTCTGCGTTATTTTCTTCTGCGCATATAGTTTTAGATTTTTCGAATCTCCATCTTGTTCTTCTCCCGGCTTGCTTGCGGTGACAATCATGGGATCAAAGCAGTGAAAGCATGCTAAAACTGTCTTTGAGACGCTTTTGAGATGTAGGCCTACAGGTGGCCGTGCATGATTGACACAGAATTTCTCATGATCTCAGGTATTGCTGCTCCTCATCATCTGTATCTATTCAAAGACATTTCTGTCTGAAAAAGGCACATCTGCAAAACAAGACTGAAATGAGGGAAACGATCCTTTTGTTAGTGACGATAAATGATAACACAATCACAACAGCTCTCATGTATTTATTACTGATGATCATCTACACAGCCAAAGTTGCCACAGTCGGTAGATGTTGACGCTTCCGCACGTACCACATGCTGTTCATTTCTAATCTTAATTTTACTTTATTTATTTTTTTAGTTGCATAGGCCTGATTGTCAGAGAAAGACATAATCCGAAATTGAAAGGATTTTTGTTTTGCTTTTTTTTTTTTTTTTTTTTTTTTTTTTTACTGATTGTTTGTAATTTTCAAATTAGTGGGGCCTATTGAGATACGTTTTGCGATTGTAGGACATGTTTGTTGTTGGTCAGGTGATTTGTCGAGAGAACTGACAACCAAATTTGCTAATCCTGTTTGTGTTATTGTCGTTTTAGGGTGTTTTTTTTTTGTTTTTTTTTTGTTTTGTTTTTGTTTTTTTTTGTTTTTTTTGCTTTGTTTGTCTCGCATGGTAGGGCCTACCTGTGTTCTGTGCGTAATTACTGCGGCCGGCGTGTAATGGCAACAGGGTCTTGTTCAATTTGCCATGGTTTTTACACTATATCATTTATGATGAAAGAAAAGCAATTCTCTCGCCGTAAGTGCTGACAAGCCAAATCAACAAATCAATAACAATCTTTGCATCGTTTTTGCCAACTCTGTCCATAGCCTAAATGAGCTGTCCAATAAAAAAAATGCACTAAATATCGTCAACTAAACCTACAGAAGTAAAAACAGCTTGATGATCTACACACGGTCAACGTTGCCATAGTTGACGCTTCAGCCTGTATATGCTGAGCATTTTTTTCTTAATTTCATTCCTTTTCTTCTTCTTTTTTTCTCAGCGTACTTTTACTGATTGTTTTTCAAATTAGTTGGGCCTATATGCGTTTTATGGAAGACGTGTTTAATTGTGTTTTCGTTTTGTTTTGTTTTGTTTTGTTTTGTCAGGCGATCTGTTGACAGAATAATATTGATGACCACTAATCCTGTTTTGATTACTATTAATATTATTTTGGGTTTTGTTGTTTGAAATCAAAAATTGTCTGCACTTTTTTCCTTTTTTTGGCCGATTATGTCGATAAATCAGCTGTCAAGTAAAAAAAAAAAGAAAACAATCGCCAACTAAACCTAACTAAAACATCAACAACAAACCAACAACAACAAAAACAAACCCAGCTCGGTTGTTACTGATGATCGTCTATACACTATACGTTGCCAGAGTTGGTGCAGTACATGACGCTTGGCACGAAGCATTTATTCAAATTCATGAAATTCTTCCGTCGAGATGTTTTCATTGCAGCTGATTGACAAATTGCCCTACATCGACGTATATCATTGCAACGTAGCATTTATGCTTGACATTTTTCCATTTGTCCATTTTTTCTTAGCGTAAATAGCATAGGTCTGAGTGTCAAAGAATTATATGGATTCCGAAAGGTTCGGGTTATTTATTTTGTTGTTGTTGTTTTACAGATTTAGTAGGGCCTATATGCGATTTGTGCAGGACGCGACAATGTTTTTTGTTTGAGCAGATGATTTGTCGACAGATTGTACAGAAATGCTAATCCTGTTTAGATTATTATTGTTTTAGGGTTTTTGTTTTTGTTTTTGTTTGTTTTTGCTTCATTGCTCCATTCACGTGGTACCTGTGTACTGTGTGCAGTCAAAGAGCGTGTAATGGAACCGTGCTGCAAGATGGTACATGTAGCGTTCTTCTAGAATAATGTTCAATTGCCATGTTTATATGCTTATCGAAGAAAAACACTTCTCTCGACATATGTGCCGTCAGGTCAAGATTTAAACCAAAAAAAAAAATGAAAGAAATTATTTTAAAAAAAAAGTCTTCTCAGCCTTTTTTTTTTTCTTTTGCTCATTCTGACAATGAATGGGCTGTCTAGTCAAAAAGAAAAAAAAATCGCTAACTAACATAATATAGAAAATCCGATTGTTAATGACGATTATCTACATGGTCAACGTTGCCATCAGAGTAGGCATAGGCCTATCATGGATATTGACGCTTGGCATGTAGCATTTTATGCCGGACATTTTTTTCTTATTTTTTTTTTTTTTTCGTAGCGTAGTATGCGCAGGCCTGATTTACTAAGAAAGACGTATTCCGAAATGTTATGTTTTCTAGTTGTTTTTACTGACTGTTTGTTTTTACAATTAGTAGGGCCTAATATGCGTTTTGTGTAACATGTTTGCTTGTTGTTTGGGCAGGTGATTTGATGGAATTGATTACCACAGTCATCTGCTGGTTCTGTTTGTATTATTATTATTTTTTGTTGTTGTTATTTTTGCTTGGCGGCCAATTTTGTGGAGAGAATTGGCAGAAAAAAAAAATTAATGTGAAGAGGACTGGTTTGTTTGCTTATCAGGTGATTCTGTGAGACAATTTTGTCAACAACAACAACAAAGCAAATCAAAGACCTCTTCCATCTGTGATTGTGCGACCGTCTTTTCCCTTTTTTCATGATGACAAATGTCATGGCAAGAGCATAATTTTATGCAATCTCTTTCACATAACACAATCCCAATGGAGATCGAGGGGGCTTCGTGTTATAGTAAGCTATAATCAGTAGTGATCGAGGTGGCTTCGTGTTCGACCGGTATAACAAGCAACGGTGGACAGCTCTACACGTATGCCATCAGGTATGTATATCACACGTATATATATATATATATATATATATATATATATACTCCTAGATGGGTCATTTGGGAGACATTTCCATTTGTTTTATATGCAAATTTGTTAAATACATGTTCAATGGCAGTTTACGCAATGGAGACACGAAAATTGTCTCCTTAATGACCAGTTGTCTCCCTAATGAAGACACTTCCCCCCAATGTGTCTCCCTAAGGTGCCATCTAGATATATATATATATATATATGTATATATATATATATATATATATATATATATATATAACATATATACATTGCATCCTTTCTTTTTTATTTCTTTCTGGTGCCCCACTCGGGATTAATCGGCTGAATAGGAAAAAAAGGCTCCCCCATGCATTTTTTCCCCTTCAGTTTCTCGTGCCACCAATGCCCCCTCCTTACGGGGCTGTTTCCTTCCTAAAAACAAATATAAAAAAATAATATACCCGTGGTCACTGCAGAACCTTGATGATATACATTTTAAAAGAAAAGAGAACTAACTATACCCTATAGGGGGTATGGGGGCAGTTTTCTTTCGTTATAACGAAGTTTCGTTATAACCGAACAAATACAATATTAAACGAAAACAAGGAAACCACGCATATAAATTATGATGTTCTGTTTGCTGAATACTCATCATACACTGGAAAGCTATGTAAAATGGAATGGGACCTTTTAAATTTCGTTTGAATATTACAATTAAAAGAGAGCATAAAGTTGTTTGTAATGTTCGAAGGTTCGTCGATCGGAAATTAAAATGATCAGGTTCGTCATTCCAAAGGTTTGTAATTTACTAACTGAGAAAGGATCACTATTCCGAAGGTTCGTTGTTGCGAAGTTTTTTTAATCCGAAACTGTAATAAAGTTTGTCATTCCGAAGAAGGTTTGTTAATAAAAAAAAAAAAAAAATGGCACAGGTTACGTATTTCGAAGGTTCAGTTTTCTTATAAGACGATTACAAGGTTTGCAATTCCTAAGATTTGTTAGTGGACTTACCTTTTCTTTTCTATATTAACGAAACGTTTTTTGTTTGTTTGTTTGTTTTGGGTTTTTTTTTTGTTTTGTTGTTGTTGTTTTTTGTTGTTGTTTTAGGTTTTTTTTTTTAATGTTCCAATTAATGAATGTTTGGAATTCCTATCATTTTCGGACAAACGCACCGTCGTAATAAGAACCTTTTTTTTTTTTTTTCGGAATAACGAATCTTTGGAATAACGCCAAAATGTTCGTGAACAAACACTGTTTCATTTCCGAACTAACGGACATTTAGGTGTATCAGAATCTTTGTGTTTTGTAATAAGGAACCTTACTCAATTTCAGATTATTGTCAGATTGTTTAACAATAATGCAAGTTCTCCTCGAAAACTTGTGCGTGACACACGGATCGAAAACGCAGTATTGTGAAGCATTCGCCCACGCAGAGACGCTATAAATGCTTGTTCCGCTACGTATTTTCGGAAGCGATCCGCATTTCGTTATAACAGAGCTCATTTCTTTTGTTTTTCTTTGTCAGTGGCGCTCGGAAAAGACTTCGTTATAACGAAAATTTCGCTATTAACGTGTTTGTTATAAGCGATTCTTTTTTTTTTTTTAACACAGACTTTAATGGCGAACATTTTGGGAACAGAAGTTTTGCTTCGTTATTACCGTGTTCGTTGTAACGGGAGTGCAATGTATTGTAAATAAGCCATAAACATCACATCTCATTATTATTGTCATAAATTATCAGAGGATTGTAATTTCCTGTGCACATATCGTTATGTATGTTTATTATATTGTTTTTAACAGATTGAACAACGCTCCGGAAACATGACATGCTGACCCTATAGCACCAGTAGATGAACGTCACTGGAAACACGTCCTGATGAACTTCAAGATGATGTCAAGTCAAGTCGCATCAATGATCATTGATGTACCGCAAAAAAATATGAATAACACATTATCCCTTCCCACACATTGTCATAATAGGAAATTAATCATGGTGACGTTATTTTGTTTTTCTTTAATCCGGAACAACAGAGAAAACGTAAACTTTTCACCTTTGTCACGCTGAGTGAAATAGGTCAGCTTCTAATTATTTTCAGCATCCAGAAATGTACGGTATGACATTAATTTTGGTGAATGTATGTTACTAAAATTTGTAGATTCTTTGCAAAATGGTAACATCAAGGCGATGGAAATATCCGACCACTATACCCTTTATACCATTGGCTAATGTTTCTTTTGTGTCCATGAGTATACGTATGTATCAAAGAGAGGTCAGTCTTTATGCTCCACTGACATTAATTCGCTCCGCGAGAATGTGCTCCGCAACATCACCCCAACGACATCTGCTCCGTCGACAATGATTGCTCCGCCGACGACTGAACCACCGACACTTGCTCCGGCGATGTTTCCTTCGAAGACATCACACTGAATTGTCCCGCGCCCCGGCGACATTTTACTCCAAGGATACGGCAATAACATTGATCTACCATTAGTTCCAGTGGAAATGGCTGCATTTCATTAATTACCCAAATTCTGCTGGCATGTCCTCATGAACGAGATCCGAAGATATTTTATGACATCTGCTGAACTCAGCTCAATATTGAAATTGTTCTTATAACTCACAATCTCATGTTCGCATTATATCTTGCCACATTCAAAAAATATGAAGGAATTGTTTTGCACAAGACATATAGTTGTTTCTTGAAATACTTGAGGGGTGCTGCCGATTATTTATAGGCAATTATTAATTCGTTCAAATGTTTTATTGGTTATTTAGAAGGCCTAGCTAGTATACATATGCTACGATTGTTTTGGTTTATAGGTAATGTTTAGGCACTAATCTTCAACATATATCCGAAGAGTGTTCTTCGTAATAGCATTGCGTAAGCTTGTGATTCTAATTCATCGGAGTATCAAGCCTTTGTACTTCATTGTCGGATATCACCTTCGGAATAAACATTCTACGTCAGGCACTGGTGGATGTTTCAGAAAATAATTGTCAGACGGGAGGGGAAATCGTAAAAGCAAAAATGAATGTAATTCTTAGTTTGATATGTTTCCCCTTGGGCAGTGGGATATATTTGATTGTCTGTTAATAAATGATTCACCGTAAAGTCCCAAGGTATCAATGATACATTTCAACTATAATAACATGGTATTATAACCAAAGGTAAACGTATGGATTGCCCTGCTCGCAACTCGGCATTCATGGTCGTGATGGTCTTCCGAGGAATCCAATTTGACATGAATAATTAAATTGATTGAAACTCCATTTAAAATGAAACTCTTATTATACGCACATAATCTATACATAACGAAATCATAATTATACAAAACAGTATTCGAATACCACCCACCCACAGCCCTCTTCATGTAACATAATCATTTACATTACGTCGGGATACCAGATCACATACATTTTCATAACATCCAGTGCAAAACATAATTATTAATTGCTTTCTTATATAGGAATTACACGATGGCGAGGGTGAGGATATCATTATTCAAGGTAACAGTATTGCATAGATGCCCCACGATAGGCGAACATGCGTTTATTCTGTTCTGGTTTATTTTGACGTTGTTCATTTCTTTTTCTTTTTCTTTATCGAGCAACGAGAGACAGACCTATACTTCCGAAGTAGGAGCCTTATAGTATTGACGGAAGGGGGAATTGGCGGGAAACTAATCTCCCTTTTTGACATCGTTAATTTCTTTGCACGGTATCCATTACTTTGGGGGATAAGTACACGTCATGTATAAGGTTCGTCAATCCGGGTCCCCAAATTTCTGTTCCAGATCCATTTGTTGCTCCGAATATGAAGGCGTTAGTTATAATCCGAACATTTTTATTCTGAAAACGAATTAGGTCCTATACGTGGTACGAAATTTATTTCGTTTCAGGATGAACGAACACCCGTGTTCGAATCAAGGAACCATAAAAATAATGAAAGTGTTTCTCTCTCAGAACAACGAACTTGCAGAGTGACGAACAGTAACATGATTGTCCCTTTTTATAATCAAGCACCTCTGAGTCACCGTCAGAAAAGAAAGAATAATGATAGAGAATCTTCCCCCTTTGGAGGGCAGTGGGATATATTTCAGGGAAGATATAAATAAAATATAAAAAATAATATTATTTTACGCCAATTGATTGAAAGAAATGTAGAATCAGGTAATCTTTGCAATCCTGCCAGCGGTCTTCCCCGGAGTCTTCGACTTGAGCTCGCTTCGAAACATCCTTTTCATTCCCGCAGGCCCCAGACTTTCTATGACCTCAGCAGGAATGCGCCACCGCGCGGATTTGTGGTTTACCCCCCCCCCCCCCCCTCTTTGCCAAGTCTGTGGCACCTTGCTATCGTGGGATTTTGCTCTTTTCTCTTTTCTCCGCCAACGAAGTGGCCGGAGGCATTGTTTTCGGGGCGTCCGTCCGTCCGTACGTCCGTCCCGTTTTGTTTTTGTCAATATCTCAAGAACCGTGAGGTGGTTTTGCATCAAACTTGGTATGAGGGTATATCCTGGGGGATGATACTTTGTTTGGATTGTAGGGTCACGGGGTCAAAGGTCAAAGGTCACAGGTTATTTTGTGAAAAAAGGTTGAAATTTCATGTTTTTCTCCATATCTCGCAAATGGTTCAAGGTATCTTCATGGAATATGTATGTATATGTATGTATGTCATGTATATATATGTACCGATGGGCAGTGATTATCTAGGGAAGTTGGGGTCATGGGTCAAAGGTCAGGGGTCAAAGTTCAAGGTCAACTCCTCAAAATATCACTACTTTTCTTATATTTATGCAATGCCTGAAGGATTTTTTAACTTGATGTATGCATGTATAACCCAATATATATTCTGCGGGAAGTTTCTTGCCAAAAGGTCAAAGGTCAAAAGGTCAAAGGTCAAGTGAAAGTGCTAAATTGCACTTCTTCCTCCATATCTCAAAAGTAACTCAAGGTATTATCATGAAACTTACATATTTATGCATGTTCTACCTATACGTAAACAGTGATTCTCTTTGGAACTGTGAGGTCAAAGGTCAAAGGACAGGTTTAGATAATACTATTTTACCATTTGATACTGAAATTACATTTTTTTCTCAATACCTTGAAAATTACTCAATGCATAAACTTATAAAAGGGTCAAAAGTCAAGTAAAAATCATCAGTTCCCCCAAATATACCTGCACTCTGACGTTTTAATCATTCATCGAATTGATAGTTCTAGGAAAGTGAACATTCAGCACATTTGTGGCAAACCTGTCATTTTAATATCTTGCCAATTGTGTGAAACTGTCATCACACATTGTCAAGACATTGTACTATAGACCTATTAGGAGAACCATGCATTATTGCGGAGGCATACACCTGTCGCCGTAGCGACATTTCTAGGGTTTTTTTTTTTTTTTTTTTTTTTTTTTTGAAAAGGAGATGTTCGCACGCAGTGTCTTTTCCCCGTACCACTGCGCGTTCTGTTTCAATTCGTTTGGGTTGTAGGTTTTTTTTTTTCCTTGAATTTTCACTATGCCCTATAAACACGTGGAACACGCACTAGCCATACACCACAGGTAGCTCACCGCAATTTTTGCAGCCAAATACTCGACTTTGTCAATACGAAACCCCCTAAAACAATAAAAAGATGATGGAGTACCTTGTATCGATGCATAAACGAAATACCTTTGATGGAGAATAAAATATTCTTTACAAAAAAAAAATAATAAAAATAAAATAGAGTTCAGCCAACATATGAGCTTGTCGTCCCACAAGTTTTACACGTGTTTTTCACAAATTTGAAAACACTTATATATATAGAACATGCATGTCGCCAATTCTCGAGTATGTCGCTCACAATGTTGCAGGCTTCTGTTGTGTCCCACAATATTACAACGACATGCTCATACCCGTGGCTACACTGGCGTCGTAAATAGGTAGTTCATAACTACAATCAAACTGAAGCTTACTAAAGTACTAGTATACCACCCACAAGATCTTGCGATATTCCTCTGAAACTCACAGAACTTGGATTTACTTATGTTACCTCAACCTCGGTATGCGCAGCTTGATTTTACTCCCTTTGGGGTTGAATGTGGAGGTTTTGTGTTTCCTTGAAGGAAGAAGAGCGTGTTCGAAAGAAAAAAATAATCCGGTAAGTCCATTTTCCTTGAAAATCAATCGATTAATGATATACACTGTCAATCTGAATATAATCTGTATGTAAAAAAAAAAAAAAAAAAAAAAAAAAAAAAACAACAACAACACGTAACTCGGATTATTTTCAGTCTAAAATCATGTTTTGGGGCCAATAGGCCACTTATCATAGGCCTACTATTATGCACCATCTGCATAGTGAAAACACCAACGTAACTTTGAAATAGAGTAAAATATCCCGTTTGCGGCAGTTTAAGCATTGTTGAGGGTTTTTCCAACTTGTAAACAAATCAGGCAAATTATTTTCAACCATTTCATATATCATAGACAAGATTATTCATTAACGCAATTGTTTTCATGAAAGAAATTTACCATTGACCAACGCAGTTTTCATGATTTACCAGGGCAAAACCCGGCACAATTTTCGCCGATAAGGGCGATATGCGACGTAGTATTTCTGCTTGCGGCACGATGTACAATCCCTATGCAATACGCGCGTGCTCCGCGATCTTTGGCTGAACGCCTTCACATGTCTCGCGAACATTGCGTAAGCGCCATTTCCCATTGCGAAAGCACGTGAAAATAGCGTGCGCACATGCATTGGCCGCAAACAACATCGCAATTCTGGCGGTGTTCTTTCTCGTGTTTTTCTCACTTTTTTTCGATGGTAACATCCATTTTCCGAAAAAAATGGCGGCCCATATCGGCTCGCGAAAGTTCTGTTTTACGTGAGGATATGTTTTCAAAATCCCTGAACATCGAGAAAACGACAAAAAATCCAGTTTCTTGGACCATTGTTTCTTAACTGTTATGTTAAGAAGTACCGAAAATTTCATTTTGGATGCGATATGTTGTCATTTAGGTGAGAAAATTTCACTTTCGTCAGAGATCGTGCCCATTTTATCGGTTGGTTTTTGTTGATTGCTAGTGTGTTAGTGTATGTGTAGTGTGCATGTGACAGTGCAATGCTGTGTTTAGCTGTATATTACCGTGTATGTTGTACCTGCCGCGAACGGCTGCACGGACGCTTACTGACGCAGTTACTCTACAAAAAAAAAAAAATAATAATAAAATAAATAAATGAATAAATTAGTGCAGGCCGAACTAAAGGCCAAAGAGTGACCTACATATCCTAAGCCCGACGCACACTATTGGAATACGACTCACGACTATGACCGACCGACTTTGGATTTGAAAAAACAAAACAAAACAAAAAAACAACTCGTTTATGCTGAAGCTGCTGTGACTTGTTCAGGATCCAAACTCTGTCAGTCCTATAGTCGTGAGTATGGGATGGGCTTTATTCCATCAAGGAGCTTCAAGCTCTGATTCCATCCTCGACTGTATCATGGAGCTACTGGCACTGTTCTCCACGATTGCGTCATAAGGTTTGTGAAAATGTGTCTTTCCCTCTCTCTCTCTCTCTCCCTGCATGGACCTACGTGTAGGTCCATGCTCCCTGCAATCTGATCACTCCATCTCTAGCTAGCGTGGTTTCTTCTTTCTCTTTTTTTTTTTTTTTTTTTTTGTCAGTCTGACCCGACTCAAGGTCAATACACGTTCGATCTATTTCTGTACCCGTGTCAAGACAGGTGGACTGGAACACTCCCTGGTGTCAGTGTGCTTGTGAGTATGTGTGTGTGTGTGTGTGTGTATGTGTGTGTGTGTGTGTGAGTGTGTGTATGTGTGTGTGTGCGTGTGTGTGTGTTGCTGTTCCAAACGTAAACCAGCGCGAGCGGGTATTGCATTCATGCATGCATCTGGTCGGGCTGGGAGCTGGTTGAGGTGATGTCTAAATTTGTGTTCATGTACAGCACTGAATGAATAGAGAGTTCCCGTCTCCCCGGTAAACGATCGACTGCTGGAACAGGGCATGCTAAGGCTGCTTACAAGATAGATGATAGCAAGTCCGCGTGATAGTCTAGCACTGTAGTGGAGCCTCTAAAATCACGAGAGTTTACCAACATATGAATTCAGACAATATTAAAAATATCTAACTACATTAAAATATCATGTACGAACTACTGTCTTATTTGGCAGTAGAGCAAGTCACTTCTCACCACCGCAATGTTGTCAAGTTGTGTGCGCGTACAATCTGTATGTATAATCCGTGCTTCGCTGTATAACGAGCCTCTAACCAGGGTGGCCGGTGGTGAGTAAAACGCAGCGCCTAGTATACAAAGTATACTGATGCATATCTGATCGCCTCAAAGTTGCCGCAGCTATACTCGTCTTTTTTTCCCCTCCGGCAGGATTGACCACTGTTTATGGTCTTCGTATTTGTTTTTGTTTCCCTCCTGCAATGGCTGCTCTATGTCAAACCCGTCTTCGTGTACCATACTACTAGTCCTAGTACACACAAGTCGTACATCCTCGCCTCATGTACCATAATCTGTGATCACGCATTGTCAGCACTGTACATACCGCTCGCATGCGATGCATGCACGCATTACCGCATCGCACAAACAGCAGCTTCAGAGGAGTGTTAGCGCTGCGGCACTGCCCGGATAACTGGCGGTCACAGAACTCTACACAAGTTCTGTGCTGGCGATCCGGTTCTCACGAGTTACACGCAGAATGATCGTTGAGGGAGCTATATAAAGATTCGAACGATTCGAACGAGCCGTTAGTATTTATTGACGTTGTCCAGCGTCAATAATATCCGAAACCATTATTGCATGATTACTAAGACATGAGAGCACTTTGGGGCGAGTAAGTCTCACTGTGTTGGTTATATGAAAGGTACTTTAACCTGAAACACAAACTAAGACAAGGCAAACTCAGGGAAACTTTGTAAAGGTACCAAAACTTCATATTATCTTTAATTACTGCTGTAAACACAAACAAGTATGTTATTAATTGAAGAAAATGTCCGAAAATGATAGTGAAGTGATTTCAAATACACGCAGCTTTTAGATAAATTGACACATCGTATAGTTAAGTCGTAAAATTGCCTCGATATGAGCTTTGTTAAAATGAATTTAGGGCGTCCTGGATTCGACATTTGTTTCAGTTTATTTGAATTAAATAAAAATAATTATATGAAATGTGTGTGGCCAGGTGTTTTCGCTGGTGTATGTATGCTTATCATACAAACAGCATTACAACAGAAGGAACAAAAAACAATATCAGAACAACCTAAACAAGCTTTTCACAATCACAAACTCAACACATATTTACGATGCATAATGATATATTTATTTCAGTGACTTGTGAAGTGTTTGAAGGAAAGACCTCTTCTCTGGTTCAAATGTGAATACATTAATCATAATTCATATTACATCCAAAGTATTTTGCTTTTGATTAATTTGTTTAAAAGCAATAGAATGGCAGTAAAAAACTGATGTGGATATGTATCAGGGCGTACAGTGAGTAGGGCCTATGTATTAATCCTTTTGATCAGGAGTGTTAGATTGCGAGTTTTGTCTAGTGAACATCTAGTATTGGAACATTTGATAATAATTAAGACGATAATAACAATGTAGATTAGAATGCTGTGTTGATGACGATATCAATGATATAAGTAATCATGGTAATAATAGCAAAATGATGAACATAGCAATTAATAGGTATTCACCTAATTCTATACAAACGAGAACTAGTATTAAATGATAATGCTCTCCCTATTAATATGAGAGTGACCTTGTTTTGGAAAAAAGAAAAAAAAACGTCATGTTTATACCACAAGCTTTAGAATAATAAAAAAAAAAAAACATGAATAGAACAGAGCGTGACTGTTCCCCAAAGGGACATAAAGTATACTGTCTTCAGTCAAATCTGAATAAATTCAGTAAAGTAAGCCATCCCTGCTTAATAGTGTTATGGAAGATGAGTCCAAAACGACAGCACACCATTATCAGCAGATACCATTATCATCAATGTATTAACGTTTTCCTTTTCCATAATTTACGTACTTCAAGACACCAAGTAAACTAATTTTCCGGGCTTTAAGTTATCAATGTCATTTGGAGATTAAAATACCTGGGTGCAGAATTGTGCACACCCTGATGACCAAGAAATGAACATGGTTACATGGAATTCGATTGTCGGGCACAAAGAGATTAATTCAGAGATATGGAATGAGTTGAATTTATGCTTTGTAGCAAGATAATCAATGAGAAATGTGGTGTTTTGAACCAGTAAGATGCTGGAGTTGAGGAGTGGGAAATATTGACAACATGAAGCAATATCTAGAAGAAACTTCGGTTTCCATGCGCTCGAGTTTACTATCGAAGGGGTAAATCCCGAGTTTAGCATTTGACCCAATAAAATGTTGACCGTATTAGTGGGTAAACTCGACCTAACGGGTAAACTTGACCCCATTTGACCCCATTAGAAGGCACCCAGTTTACCCGTTAATAGGCCGAGTTTACTCATAAATGCGGTGGACCATCTCGGGAGAGACTTTACAGTTACACTGTATCTCATTTTCTGTACAGGAGTTCCACAAACTACCGTTTCCCCCAGATCTGAAATCCTTCCTCAATGACCCTATAATGCAGTAGAGGTTCAAGAAATACTTGTACGTTGTATTAAAAATTGATATTTCCATTGATGTTTTACTACTCTTAATACTTGTGAATCATTATGTACCGACAAGTATTATTACAGAAATAGTATATGATATGTATCATATGATTACTAGTATTATAATGATGGCACTAATCATTATGGTAATTAATATAGGCGGCTGCTCTCCACATTATAGATGTTTGCACCAAGGAATTTTCGCGTGTATTCTCCTTCTTGAGAACACAGTTTCGGATGCCTATCATGACAATCCATTCCGATCCCATTCCAATATGATTTTTTTCCATGCTTCAAACTTCCGATCTTCATTGTTGTCATTTTTCTTTCTTCTCTTCTCAGTTTCTCTCCGTCCGTATCATAAATTCCAAAGATTAGTGTACGTATTAACAGAAGTATGATGATAATCATGTCAATTCTTTTGTGAGATTATGATTGTTTTATTATAAACTCTGTCTCCAACATGAACTTTCCTTGAGGAAAAATGTGTTGAGCAACTGGAAGACAGGTTCAAAAATCTATACAGAAATACTGTCGGAAGCGCAACCATTTAAAGGGACTGTACAGTTCTGGTTGAAATGAGGATTTAGTTTTTAATGTTTTGCAAGATACTCAGATACCACTCTATGAGATGTCAAAGGGCATGCAATTCTAAGGGGAATCAATCATAATTTATTTGATGAAAATCGGTTTGAAATGGCTGAGATATCCAAAAACAAGGTGAACCTAAGAGAGCCCAATAAAAGTCGTGACCTTTCACCTTTTCTTATTATCACTTATTATTTTTATTTATTTATTTATTTTTTTTTTTTTTTTGGTTTGAAAACCAATTTTCACCAAACAGACGTTGGATCCTTCTTTAAATTACATGCACTTTCATAATAGTCATGAGAGGTTTCTCATTATCTCACTTAGGAGTGTTATAAACCTGAATCCTCACCTAAACCAGTAGGCCCACTGTACAGTCCCTTGGAAAAAAAAAAAAAAAAAAAAAAAAAAAAACTACCAAAACACATTGGTATTCACACATATCATACACGCAGCATCATGCCAAAACATCATCCATGTCTTCCACGTGGAAAGCTAATTATCTACTCGCCTGCATGGTCAGAGACGGCACAATATGTCCTATTAAATTACTGCCACTGTGTATAGCAGATTAAAAAAAGAAAGAAAAAAGAACATCTGCTAACTTTGTAAAATAAAAGGAGTGAGATGATGTGCAGCATGATTAAATGTCATTTTAAGCTTTCGATTCTGTAACAGTCGAAGGAAACTAAAATATTCTCCATACTAAACTAAAAAAAAAAAAAATAACATCCCGGTCAGAACTGACCCGGAACCGGGTCCGTTGGGGTCACACCCCGTTTCCGGGTCAAAAATGACTTGGAATTTGGTCATGAAGACCCGTAATGGGGTCACCCTGACCCAATTCATGACTCTGAATGGGGTCATATCTGACCCCATTCCCTGTCATTCTGACCCGGAACTGGGTGTGACCCCAACGGACCCTCTCCGGGTCAGTTCTGACCCGGATGTTTTAAGAGTGTAACTCTTCCTATTACTTTTGTTTTTACTACTTGTCCGTTCGAATGAGCCATTTCAGTGATTGCTGTTGAATCTAGTCAATATCTTCGTTGGAAAATTGCTAGGCACTACTAGTAATTCCACCCTAACATGAAATAATATGATAAACAATTTGATTTGGAATGATTCGTTTGAATGTAGTGAATTAAACAAGTTTTTGAAAAGCCCATGGATCCCTTAGAGACATTTTTCATTCTCAATCATGTCTGGTACTCACTATACGCAGTGTTCTTTATTTTTATTATTATCATTATTATTATCATTATTATTATTATCATTACTATTATTATTATCATTATAATAATAGTAATTGTTATTATAATTGTTATTATTATTATTATTATTATTATTATTATTCTGAGCCCATTGACACTCAAAGCACACAAAAGGCTAAATGTTGCAAACGTTATGTTTTTCCGACTATTACGATATCTAGTGCTAAGTCCCAATTTATGAACCCTTTGCGAACACGTGTAGGTTTTATTTTTCCTCATTTTTTGTTTCTTCAACAAACCAAAAATGAACGGTATAATATATTATAAATACCAGTGACGGATCCAGAGGTGGGCCGCCTGGCGCCCGCCGTCTCTTTGTTTGTTGCTAAAAATGAGAAAGACGAAACCCGGAAATAGCACCAAAAATATTTTTCGCCCCCCTTATGATATTCCTGGATCCGCCCTGAATACGTATATATAGGCCTGTGCAGTAACGAGGTGAGATGCAGGGGTCAGCTACGTGGGAGGAATTTCAAAGAATTCCTTAGGAACCATGGATCCAAACATTTAGGAACCAGCAGTGACTTTGCTAATAAGCCCGTTCACAGTTAGCACCAGTCTGCAATGACCTGTTGGACCATAGACTTTACAGAACATGGAATTAGCTTTGAGAAGAGCAGAAGAGCACAACCAAGCAGAAAGAAGTGGTAATTTAGAGAAGGTTCAAGAGAATGTCTGCAACATGACCTTTTTATCTGCACATGCTCAGATTGTAACTGTGAACTGGGTTACTATGGATCATGCAAGTTCTCTGTCTACACGGCTTAACCCTTCCTGAGCGAGTAAGACAAATGTGTATAAATTCCATACACAAACGGCAACCAATGAACATGAAATATGTGACCGTGCACCACAAAACGAACAAAAAGTCACACATACTGATTTTGTGTGAGGACTGAATATAGGTGAAAAGGGTCAACCGAGCCGATGTTGATTTTTCTATATTTTCTGAAAGAGCAAGTCTTCTTCGACATTATGCTAAAATTTGGGTTCATAAATCGGGCAGGAAAGTGTGCTTTTTATAGCCGTAATATTTTTCCTGGAACATTTTTTGGCAGAATAGTGTGATTAAGTGTGTCTTTAGAGTCCTGTTTTCATTTCTTAAAAACCTTGTACACACTCTTCACTTTCAAGTCCTATATCTTCTGAAGAGATAACGCTACTGCTTTAAAAGTTGGCATTGATTAAGGACACAATGTGTTAATAAGGCGTGACCAATTTCAATTTAATCTGATAATCCCTTCATTGTTGTTACTCTGGTGGTTTACATCCCGTTTTTTGTCCCATTCATTGCACAGCCAGCAGGGCTTGGTAAAGATTAAGCGCTTGAATAGACACTGTACTTCAGAGCATCTTTTCTCAGTTCACACTTTTCCTGAGTGTGTGCCTTTTTTCCAATATTTAGATAGGTTAGGAGAGTCAAACTGCTTTGAGTTATACATCATTTTAAAGCTAAAAGTCTGCTCTTTCAGAATATACTCTTAACTAAAATGACATGTCTGACGATTTTTTGTTTTTGTTTTTGTGGTGCAGGGTCACATATACGAGGTGCACAAAGAGTTAACAAGTGGAGTCACATGACGTCAGTCGGTAATGTGCGTAGTACTGAGCATACCCCTCAGGTGGACTCGTTGTCATGACTACGATGCAGTTTTGCAATCGCTGACCAATGATGATGTGTCGAAATTCATCCGACTGTCGCATGAGCTCTGAGACTGCATCGCGATCTCCAGTAATCACTATAATGTTTTCCGATCCCTGGCAGGCAAGGTACTCCTCGACGCGATGCGACGCGATCCCCAATTCGTCACCGCCCAAACACTGAAACAAAATAGCATCACCTATCGACCACAGTTTCTTTGCTATTACTGTACTGGCCTCAAGGATAAAGAGTAAGTCGGCATTGGCAAGAGGAGTGGGTGCGTTTGGCGCGTTGGCCCAGTCAAAGCCGAGCTTGTTCGCGATCATAACCTGGTCGTCTTGAAACCGTGCTTCGAGGAAGAGTCGAGAGGGAAACTCACGATCATGCGTTCTGGTAATAACGTCCTCCAGACTGACGGTCCCTGTGGTATCGATGTTATCCTGGTTGGTGATCTTCACACGCTGGAACGTCACCGAGCCAGTGGAGCACTGTTTGATGTATGTCTGTTGGGCCTGGTCCTTCATCAGGGCTAAGTAAAAGTCAGCAAGTGTGAAACAACAGTTGATAGCAGTTTCAATGCACACCCTATAGCACTTGTGAGCATGCATGTTAGTGAGAATAATCATTAAAATCAAGACAACCTTCAATAGTGTGACGTTTAGACTACGAACGCAGACGATGAAAGGGAAGAAGGAAAACCAACATTCGTGCGGCCAGTCCCTTGGACCTATTGTTTGTTTTATTGGCCGAATGATTCATTTTGATTAAGGGAATTAGTTTCCAAATACAATTGAATTCAGGCAATGAAAATCCTCATTAGAAAGGAAACTCGAATGTATCACACCAGTTGACGTACCCAACATCTCCAAAATGGTATTTTCACGTAGGGAAACAGAGAGATAACATTGAGGGGGCATAATTCAATGATTAGATGTAAAGAGGACTCATTCAAAATACGACCGGTGGAATCAGTGATCCTTGTTAATAACCTCTGAATTCTTTTCTTATATGTAACGTCAATCTTCAAACCTCGATAGAGTAGACCTTTTGGGTTATTGAGTGGAAGCGCATGATGCTTGCAAATACAAGTTGGATAGTGCAAATAAAAGTCTTTTTTGTCAGTCTAGAAAGAGTAATCAAAGTAACAAGGTTACCTGTCAAAATGTAATCTGCGATTTCTCCCATACCACATTTTGATAGCGCTGCAGCTAATCTTGTAAGACCATTGAGGCTGTACACGCAGTTCCTAGTAATGCCGTCCTTCTTGAGTTCCTCCCACATGTTGTCATCGATAACAGACAGGTCTAATTTATAGAGAGCTTATGAAGGCAAAAGGAGGCGAAAGAAAGGACTACTTGTATATTCGGATGTTATGATAAAACCACTTTAGTTGACCAAACGTATCATACAGTTAGACCTCACAGCAGTGTGACACACGATCCTTTATGCAGGAGTTAGACAGTCACAAAGTTGAACGAAGATGGACTAAGGAAATTTTGAAATAATAATAATAATAATGATAACACAATACATTTATAAGGCGCTTAATACGGATGTGTCTAAGCGCACGATTTACAGGGAAAATTAATATTCAGACCAAAATAATACAAAAATACCAAAATACAAATACAAAAATACAAAAAATAGATACAGTGTGTAAATGCGATAAGTACTGAAAAATCGAAATCAAAATTCGGCTCTGACCGTATAAACATCGGATTTATGCATGATATTAAAGCAAATGTATAACCGCCAGCGATGTTTCCCACGTTGCTGACAAAAGATTGCATTTACTTTCAAAATATTGTTTACGACTGGAGGAGCAGTGATTTGAAAAAGGAAAATGTTTGAGTTAACACTTTAAGGCATATGAAAAGGTTAGTTGTATCACAAAACATCCTACCACGTAAAACTTTTGCAATAAAGCCTAAAATATAAAGAGATAAATCATAACTGTAGACGGTTTATTCTAGAAACAATTTTGTTACAACTATTGTTCACATTCTGCATATGAAGAGTTTGTTCGCAAAAAACCGATAAGTCCATATTTGCCAAATGGAGATATTTGCGATTAAAGGTCAAGAAAGATAAAGAGAATAATAAGAAAATTTTTGCTTCTTTTGACCATAACTTCAAAAATTTACCTTTATATGTAGTGACCAATATATCATTTAAAAGGTATTATTTTGTACTTTATGACAGATACCGTACTTCAAAATCTTCAAAAATGGACTTATCGTTTTTTTTTTTGCGAACAAACTCTTCATATTTAACAATTATACTTAACAGATAAGCTACTGATACACATTTTTCCATTTTTTTTTATCCCTATAATAGCATTCGTATTTTGAAGCACTCAGGCTGGGTTCTTGTTTTATTTGTAAAATGGTAAATAATGCCTTTAATATACCTGGAATAGTTGTCTCCCCCAGTCGTTTGTATGAAGCAAGCCTGGATCTCTGCAAATTGATGGCGCTCCCTGGTGGATGTAGGAGAAAAGAAGAAAATGTAGAGAGAGAGAGAGAGAGAGAGAGAGAAACAGGCAGAGAGATAGAGGGGGAAGGGGAGGGGAGAAGAACAGATAGAGCAATATATAACTATTGTCTCACATCTATAGCTGTACAAAAAACATGTTCTACAGAAACAAAAGGGTGTCAAGATCGGTAAGTTATTGGAATATACAGATATGACATGCCGATGATAGCCATTTATCTCGTTTAATCCGCGTGAGCAAAGCGGAAAAAAAATAATGATTACAATTTGCGGAGAGATCAGCGGAGGAATGTGACGATATGCGTCATCATAGAAATCATCTAAATTACATAATTTATATTACACCTTGTTTCACTGTGATGTGACAATATATGAAATACATATCAATTTGAGCGCTCTAAATACAGGTGTACGTGAATTTGAATGGGTTGACGACAGTGTATTCTGCTCAGGAGTCAGGACGTTTTGACAGACAATGATTTACTTAAAAACGACCCCCTTTACACATCAATTCTGAAGTTAGGCAATGTAAAAGAAAAGGAAGTTGAGGGGCAGAAAAACATTTCTGCAGATGGGGGCACTTCTGTGCCACAATGTACCCCCCCCCCAACCTTGGCATTGGAAGAGGTAGCTTGGGCTTTATGGTTAATCCCCTATGGCAAGTGTTTCAGCTGTTGATTTTGCTACTGCTTCTCTTTGCTTTCATCTTGTGTTGAGTTATGTTGCTATTTTCATTCATCGCTTCTTCTCTTTTTTTTTTTTTTTCTGTTGCGCATGTAGTATTCTAACCCCTATTTGCTCCTGTACCTCACCTTGATCCCCGGCTGATACCACGCGCCTTCTATAAGCCTCTGCTTGGCCGGTCTTCTTCTCTACATGAGCAGATCGAACTCTTCTGGGAGGATTGTAGATGCGTTGACAAGAGCTTGTTTCTGCGTGGGTATTGTGCATTACAGTAAGTGCTATTAGCAGTGATGATCCATTAACGGTTAAGCAATGATAAGCTTGTTTAAACTGCAGCTAAAGTTTCACTTCTATAGTAAGTAATTTTACCAGGAAAGCCGTCACTAAGTCAATTTAGTGTAGTTTATATAAACAGAAAAGAAATATTTCTGTAGTGCAAAGAGAGGAAAAAGGTAAGTCTTGATTTATATCTTAGATCAATTCATTTCATTAAGATTAAAAAAAAAAAGAAACCAAAGGCCAGTTGCAAATAGAGTCAACAGGTGGTCAATGGATTTGCTCTAATTCTATTTTGTGATTTGATATTTGAAGTATACATGATACTTATCAATTAATACAAATCTTGCATTATATTCATAAACGGGTGAACGCACACAGCCACACACAAAAACTCCAAAACACATTGACGAAAGTTAGACCACGAGAACATGATTGTGCCCAATAGCATTTAGAAAAAAATATATATATATTTTACTTATGTGTAAGTCTAGTCCATGACCCGGATATTGATTTCACCTTATCAAGAAAGGGAGATTTTTATCTAAATACTAACATGAATTATTGGTTTAATACCATTGACTTCCCCTTTAGGATCATAATTAATGATTAATCATCAATAAGGAGTAAACTCTTATTCTTTTCTTTTCCCGACCTTCCCTGAGATTCAGTTGCTTTTTCTTGAGCGAATGGTAATCTAGCACAGAGGAATCAAAATACCTTGTCCAGCTGATACTACCCGCATCCTGACGCCTGCGTTCGCGGGCTGCAATTGGCTGGTTCCACGCTCCGCCTTGGCTGGAGTCTGCACTCTTTCCAGATCGGAGAAGACAGGCTCTTCCGTCTGATCGGACCTGCCTTCTGTAGCTTTGGGAGGAAGCAAAAGTGTTAAAACAATTGAGCCGAAGATGTTGTAACATACATTTCTTAACTCTTCACGTAGCAGGGACTTAAAAGGACAGCGCTTTTGGGTTTTTTTCTATGACAATTATTGTCATTCATAAGACACACATATTGTAAGTCTGGAATAGTCTTGGAAATCATGTAATTGCCAGCTAATGTGTCCATATACATCTGGTGAAACAACAATAGAACAGAATGCTGATATTGTCTTGCTGTCCATTTCAAATAACATTTTCTTCGAAAGCACGATTCTCTTTCCTATACAGGTCAAAGGTTGTTGAATGCTCCATCTAGGCTCCTATGTGTTATAGCACTGTATCTACACACAAACTTCTCTGAAGTTCAGATAACATTTCCTTTAAAGAAAGGACAAGAATCATTTACTCTACACCCCCGATACCTATTCCCAGTTTTCACCTTTGTCTCGACACGCATCATGATTCTCTTCGTTCTTTATAACACGTGTGTCGCCTTGTCGCGACCGGCAAGCTCCGTTGGCGGGCCCAAGCGATGCAGGCTCCACGACTCCTCGGGGTCGTTGACGACTTCCTTTAGTTAGAAAGGCCAGCGCTCTTGATGGCACTGAGAATTTGCGAAGATAATCTCCCCGCTCCTCTGTATACACGGGAAAGAAAGAAAAAAAAGTGTGTGTGGGGGGGGGGGGGAGGGGAAGGTAATAAGTCAAGACTGGTAGTTTAGAGATTTACTGTATTAAAAATAGGGCAAACTCTCAGAGCACAAAATTTGTACAAAGAACAAGATAATTATAAAAAAAAAAAAAATGTCTTCACACGCAACTTCGCATGACGGCACATATTTTTAAATTTGATTCATTATGACAATGCGACTGACCGTATTACCTATTTGATAGTTGGTAGCAATGAGTAATGTATTGAATACACGATACAAGACGATGGCCAGGGGATGTCAGTTGTTATACGGACATCGCATGACACAACTCGTTGACGTAACCTGACTTATTAATAACTCCGCATATGCAATTAAATTCATCATATTTTCATATAATGCACCAGCCTGATGTAGTTAACACAGTTATAACATACTCAAACTGTGTTAAACACATTCAACAAGCTATATCGAGTTATTCATAAAATTGATACGTGTACAAAGCAATGGAAAATCCTATCATTGTCTTTCGTACATGTTGTATTTGCAAGCATCTTTGTTCTTGCATTGTCGGAAGACAGTATGTAAAATGTACAACTATGTATATCTCATCGTCGTTTTGTCCCATTTTTACCTCATCGACGAATTATGTTGATGTGATTTTACTCTATGTATGAAAGCTTATTGGGACATGATATGATAACAATATATCACCCACAGACATTATTCAACAATACAAGCGAGCATTAAAAAAAAAAGACACAGTGAGGTAGTGGATGTAGAAATGACAATTGAAACTATTCGGGCAAAAAAAAAATGAATAAAAAATCTGCACGAACCTGAAGTTTTCGTTTCTCTCAGCCTTCCCTCACGTATCTTAATTCCCAGAGCTTTCAAGCCGATCTCTTCTAGAACAAGGGCTAAATGCGTTCTATTGTCCCCGTCAGGGTCGCTTTTATCTTTCCATTTGAAGAGTATATTCTCCGTCACAGTCCGCGTGTGTGCACCATTCGCCTTCAAAGACGAAATCTCAGGGTCTGATATGCCTGCAACAATGACAAACACAATGGACTCCCGTTATAACGAAGTCCTCGATTTTTTTATTCGTTATATCAAAATGTTGTTATAACCGAACTAACAAACAATAAAAATACGTAGAGTAGGTAATGTTGCCATCTGGATTTGTACTTCATTGTAACCGGAATTTCGCTGTAACAAAGTTCGTTATAACGGGAGTGCACTGTAATTAAAAAAGAGAAAGCTTACTTTTTTTTCGATCAGATAGGTTTCCTACTATAAATGCTTTTAATCTTTCTTTTTTTTTGCGAGGGGTACATTTTTTTTTTTAACCAGTTTTGTGAATCGGTGTTGGACAGCGAAATTACTTATCAACGAGCGAAAATGATAATAGCCTGGGTGTCCCAGTCAAACATTTCTTGCGAAAATTTGTGTGACCTCCTCCGAAAATATCTGTACGCCGACATAAAAGTTTTTCAGTAGCTGTAGTGAGTGATGATTACATGGAGAGGGGAACAAACAATGTAACATTTTAGCGCTCCATTAGAAATTTTCGAAATGTTATTCAACAGGAACATTCAAAATGCAACGTTAAAATACTCTTGTAATTATGCAAATACTCATATTCGTAAAAAATCGCACATTTCTGGTGTGAAAGCTGCAAAGCTGCACCCTTGCAGGTTATCCAGTGTGACACTAGAAAAGGTCTAAAGTTGGGCCTGTTTTTCTCTGAGTACAGAATCTTAATGAGGTTTGAAGAAAAACAAAGTAGCGTTTAAGATATGCGAATGGCTGCATATTTCTAAACTCCATCAACTAAAATCGAAATTAAAATAGAGGGACATAAGTAGGCTTATTATCTAAGTACACTAGAAGGGGTGTGAGTCTAATCTAATGTTATACTGTAGACAGTTTATATGCATGAATAAATGGTTTGAAAGTGAAAAATATCGAAAGAAGTTTAAATTTTCTCAGATTACCTCGTTGAAATAAAGATGTATAATATTGATATTTAGTTGTTCCATTAAGTGGTCGAAAAATAGGCCACAAGACTAAGGTGATATTCCATTTGAGTCGTTGTAAACGATGGCGACAGTAGTGAACTTGGTGAAAGTGGTTCTCTTACCTAGATTGTATCCCAGTTTATTCGTGTACTCATTCGAGATCTGATGAGCCAGACCAACAATCTCGATGTCAGAAACGACCTTGGGCATCTGGCCACTCAATATCTCCTGGTCTAATGGGAGAACAAATTGAACGAAGCGAAGTGATTAACATGATACGATGTTAAATGGTGTGTGCAGTTCTGGTTGAGGTGAGGATTTAGCTTTTAACGTTTTGCGAGACATTCAGAAACTACTCTATGAGATGTCAAAGAGCATGCAATTTTAAGGGATATCAAAAGTTTATTTGATGAAAATCGTTTTTGAAATGGCCGAGATATCCAAACACAAGGTGAAGCAAAGAGGTCCTAATAAAAGGCGCGGCCTGTCGCATTTTATCATTAGCACTTCTTTTGATATCTTAGCCATTTGAAAACTAGTCTCACTTAGGAATGTTCAAAACATGAATCCCCACCTCAACCAGTACTGTACAGTCCCTTTAAAATGCTTTTCCATAGCAGCAAACTAAAAGATGAATGTGAGAGCAATTCGAATGTATGATGATGATTGTTTCGAAGCTTCGATGGCCAAACTCTCACAATGTTTCAATAGTTATAATAGCAAGTCGGTTTGGTTTAGTTTAGTTTGGTTTGGTTTGGTTTGGTTTAATTTAATAAAATGATTTAATGATTTTTTGATTTAATAAAGTCTATCAATATTTCAATTCAAAATGATATCAATAACATTTTTTTTTTGTAAACATTACCAACAACAGAATGTACAATGTAAAGGAAACAGGCAAATCTTTCAAGTATGATGACTAATAAATGTCAGATAAAAGGGTATATCATGAATGGAAAAGTGCATCAGAAAGAAAATCGCAAGCCTGCGCTTGTAAATGATGGCGACCTTTTCAAGCCGGTAACCAAGTATTCGAGCAGTAACCGTTCACACATTACCTCACCACTATCATTAAAATTGTCATAAAAGTGGTTTCTAGTTATCTCATAAAGAAGTTTTAACCTACATCCTCATCTCAAACAAAATTATATGCCTTTAAACGAGCTTGAATGTCCCGGGTATTCACAAAACAACTGTAAGATATCAATTCTGCCTGCATTGAGGAAAAAATAATGACTTTGTGCTATTATGCGTTTATTCAACATTTCACTCTTTTTATAATCTCTATACGCAGTCTGCGGAACTATAGCTGTATTGCTCCATGTTAGACTGTTTAATATATTGTTCATTTGTTCATAAGTCATTTGTTGCATGCTGTTTGATTATCCGTATAGACTTATGTTTGTCAAATCGCTTAAACACTGATACTTTGGGTCATGCCCATGATTAAAACAAAACGAAACAAAACAAAACAAAACAAAACAAAGCAAACCCACTCACAAAATGCAATCAGTCAATCGATGATCGTATTTTATGACTGTCGACGTAGCCACCGAGAATCTAGATTTAAAAAGAGGTGCGATTCTCCTCCCCCTTCAAAAAAAAAAAGTACCAAGAAAGAAAAAGGAGAAGAAGAAGAAGATGAAAAAAAAGACCCTCTGGAACAGTCTTTTTTTAAGATTATCAATTATCAATTGATTAGATTAGCAATTAGTCAATCAAACTGATTTAAAATACGTATACCACAAAGTGTTTCGACATATCCCCTTTCAGACAGAACAGAAATAAATCCCCAACAACAATGAAAGCGACATTTATACCAACCTTTCCTCTGAAAAGAAACTTCTACATCTTCAAATCTACGTCTGTCAAAGATGAATTCCGCGACAACCTTTTCTTGATTGTCGCCGAACATGACCGTCTTGAGGCTTTTTCCAAAATTTGCTGGGTTTGTGAGATTTCTTCGGACCAGATCAACGCCTTCGGCATCCAAAGCTGCGACAGATAAAGAAAGCTGAGATTTCTCCTGGTTTCCGACGAGATATATCCGCAAGAGCCGGACGTTGAGCTCGTGGAAAAACTGACAAAGTCTGGAATAAAAATCCAAATCATTCTGGGCCGATTGGATGAATGATGTCACTTGCTGTTTGGGTAAAGGATGGCCCTCCAACGTTAGCATGCACTCAAAACTCAGGACTGAAAGGAGAAAAAAGATCCATTTCATTATTTGATCATCTATTTTTTTATTTTTTTTTATAATTGGTATACGGGGGAACATGAAATTGAAAATAGATAGCAGTAGTCGTTTTATTTCACAAAATAAATGAGAAATGAAAATATTTTGTGGAAAAGTGATATAAAATAATGAATACAACCCTAAAAGAGAGCGAAAGTGTTTCTGATTCTCAATGAGCTTTGAAACTATGAAGTACGATCCTAGCTGTCACCTATTATAAGGTCATGTTTAGGGGAAGAAGCTATGCAACTGTTTCCGTCAAATTGGAAAGACGTGTGAGAATTTCACTACATTTGTTTTTTTTTAAGATATACAAAAAAAAAAAAACAAGTCCACCGTTTCATTTAAAGCGAAAGGCAGGTTAAGATAAGCACATGGGGTACTAAAAAAAAAACTATTTAAGTTTACCTTACTACAACACAGAATACGTATATAGCATATCACACTCAAGACTGTCAAATTTTAATCAATCAGTCAAATATCATTAATATTACTGCAGTACAATAACAATAGTGGTATAATTTTCTTCCACATTATTAGTACAATGATAAGAGTTTAGAAAATGATGATGATTGTAGAATGATGATAGATAACTAAAATACAGGGATGATGTTCCTTGGGAGTATCTGAAAAAAGGTGAAATATCCTGCGAAACGTATTTCACAAGGAATTGGATGTTGTTCAATACTGTACCTTCGGTCTCCCGAAATTCTCTCACATCGTATTTGAAATCTACTGCCCGCTCGTCACCGAGGGCTTGAAAAGGTGGAATGTAACCGAATTCTGAAAAGAAAAATAGGCAAAATTGCATCAATTGTGGTACAAGAGACAAAATACAACTCAGAAACATTTATTTTGGTAGCGTAACCCGACTTTAAGCAGAAATGAAAGCTCTGTATAGAGGACCTTGCCTCGTGAGTTTGATGAATGGGGAAGGTTAAACTTCTGTTAACAGTTAACTTGACTATGATATCAACTATATATAGCCCCAAAAAGACACTTTCTCAGATTAATATATAGATTCACTGCATGCAGAAACATCAAACGTATAAAGATATACTACGTGAAAGTTTGACCCAAACCGCACCATGTCAATTGTTCATAAACTCGAAATTGTGAGTTCCACAATGTTTCTTCCATCGTCATATCAACGAAGCCTTATAAATAGTATATGTGTTTGGAGATACCTACTCACCCTAGACTGTAGACTGTATAAGTTAGAGAACTGGTTTCTTACAGGTCAGGTAGTGGTTGAAAATGTTTTGATGAAAAAAAAAAAACTTACCTATCATTAAAATATCGATTAGTTGTCAAATAAATCGACACACATCAAATATTCGCAAGTATACTCGCAGCTTGACAAATATTGTGCTTATAAAACACAAACGCAAGAACAGACTGAGTGCCCACATCGTGCATATCAAGGTAAAAGGTATAGGCCCTACAACTTATCTTTAATTCTTTGACATGTTAGCACATTCATGCCTGATGAGGTTGTGTATACGGTTCCTGTTAAAAATTACTATTTCATGTTGTCTTTTTTCCCTTGTTTGTTGTTTGCAGGTCACCACTGGTCACATATAATTTCGTTCTCTGGCTATGCCGTTTCCTTAAATCGTGACTGGTGATTTAAATGTACATGGTAAACTTACTGAGTTCGCTCATAGTCCGTTACCCGGAAAAAGGGTAAAATTGTTTTCAAGTATAAATGTCGGCTTGCTTACAATATCAGATGCTGTCACGAGCATTAAGGCATTAGCAATTTACAAAGTCCATGGTCAAGAACAGCATGACACCCGTATTTTTAATCATCTTTTTAATCTAAAAATTTAACCACTGTGTCGATCCAGCCTTGCTCCGTATAGCATCTTACCTGTCTGCAGAAGCCATTTAGCCAGCGGTAGCTTGTTCATAGCGCGAAAAACATCCGAAAGGTATTGCCTGGCTTCCATTCGAGTTACATCACCTTGTAGGAGCATCCACTCACTCAGCATGTTCGAAATGCCTTCTTCGGTATTCTACCCGATGGATGATTAATTTAAAGGACAATTGTAAACAGATTAAGAGACACTTTATGAATCGATAAGGTTTTTGCGGCTGATGCGGCATTAGTATAAGTTTTGAAACTGTAAGTCTGCACGACAGAAGAACAGGTTTGAAACAACACTTCTCGAGGTTGCTTCAGAACAGCTTGAAAATGAAGATTCAACCACTAACAACAAACTCGTGTATTCTTTTCATCAGAAGCATAGAGGGAAGTCCTCACAGTGATACGCACAGGTTAGTTCCTGAATAGGAAAACAAAAATGGAGTCTCGACTATATGAGGAGTTTATTTGCAAAAGGGTTAAATCCACTTTTAGTACTTTAAAGAAAAACTGGTGTGTTTGTGAGAATTTGTACACAAGTGTATGGAAAATCAAATCTAATTTTGCTATAATTTCTATTGAAATGTTTGTCTGGATTTGAAATTTTCACTGTATAACTAACTCAAATGGAATTCGCCGCAGTGATGCTAATAACTCAACTTTCGTCAAAAATGGATCTAACCCCTTTTGCAAATGAGCTCTTCATATAATGCCACATATACAGAGTTCACAAATTTCCGCGCGCCTGGTGTAGGATATTAACACCATTATTATTATTGTTAATATCACTGTGAAAATTCATAAGCATGCATTTTCATCCCTGACGAACGGAGAGGCCTCGAAAATTCGGATTTAATTTAAAATCAAGGCAATTAGCATTTAACAGTTTAACCCGTTTGAGTTTGAGTTTATTCATTTAACCACGGTAACGGTTGGTTTTTGCTGCAACACGCATTTCCCATAGACTCTTACCCGAGTGCACCGGAGCGATCCATCAGGAAAAAAAAAAATGTTGGGAAAGTACAAATTAGATATTTCGCACCGGTGTCAGTCACTTATTGGAAAATATGCTGCGGGTCACATGTGTTATAGAAATGTATGAAATGATAGCAAGACTTACGTTGTTATAGTCTTTTTTCTTTTGCTCGATTTCAGAGTGCTTGAAGCCGAGGCGAACACCCAGCTCCAGCCACTCTTCCGGGTAGATCTTTCTAGCCACTCGGCTCAAAAATACATCCATCGCTGCCACTTATGTATTCAGTCGTCATGTACTCATTTTACTGTACCTGTGGACATACGAAATAATCATACAGTGTAAATCACAAATCACACGTATAATCACGTAGGAGTTTGAAACGTCTGCGTTGTCTGGCTTATGGACTACGATAGAAAATGACAGAGACAACGGAAAAATATGAAATACAGCGGCAAAAAATATACGAATAGAATTGTCATAAGTACTGTAGGTTAGAATAATACCAATAGAACAGGTTAATTTCATTGAGGCAAATACATAGGAAACTAATTTGACAGAGATATTAGAATGTCAACAGATTAAAATGTTAGTGATCCAATTATGCAAATTGAATAAACTTGAGAGATGTTAAAATACATTAACAAGCATAATAAATTGTTGTAAAATACCTTTGCTAAAATAAGGAAAAGGTTCGGAGGTATAATATAAGAGTTGAGAATGCCAGAGCAATGTCATATTAAGTACGACGTTGTAGATAGCGTGTCTATTGCGTTTATACCATTTAGCACATTATCAGATAACGAAGCAATGAATAACTGCTCATTGACTTTTTTGAGACGCTTCGAAAGTGTACCCGTGGTGTTGAATACTGATGTATAACCAGTTCTCGAGTTTCGGAAGGGGCCAAGAATCTCGAAATGAAAAAACAAAAACAAAAACATGCACGTCGAAGCTCTTGTTTATGCATTGAACCGCCTGTGTCATTTCGCAAAAATCTTATACGGGGAAAATGCCATCAGCTCCAATGTTTCTAGAAATTAATGCCGCGAATATTTCTGGTTTTATGATGTATCATTTTGTAATAGACCTACGGTCTACTAACTTGTCAAAGTGCAAAGTGTTGTTATGACCGATATTTATTGACGATTGCGCAATGGAGGAAAAAAAAAAGTCCCCATGTCACCCCATTCACGTGTTCACATTACTCTTTGAGTCACGACATCTCGCCACGGTTACAGCTCGTTATTCCGAAGGTTCGTTATTCCGAAGGTCCGTTGTTCCGAATTTCATTTTCGGATTAACCAATCTTCGGAATAACGAACCTTCGGAATAACGAAACAAATCTTCGGATTAATGAACCCTTTTTCATTTTTGGATTAACGAACCTCAAGGTATAGGGAATTGCGTGTTTCGGATTAACGACCCTTCGGAATAACGACCCTTCGGAATAGCGAAACTTCGGAATAACGAACAGCACCCCTCGCCACATCATAATGTTGCGTTTCATCCTCTTTATGTTTGAGTACATCTTAACTTCAAAGTGGGTTTTCCCCTGTTAAAAGATTAACTTTCCAGTCCTCAAATGAAGCGTGAAAAAAAAAAGGCCTGATCTATATTCGCGGCGAGCAAAAATCTTGGAGCATACTTCGAAATATCAATAGCAGATATTGCCACAAGGTTTTTGTATTCAAAAGAGACTCACAAGGAAACACACACTCCCATCCACCCACCCACACACACGAGCGTACAAGTAAAAAAATACATAACAAAGACATAGCTGCATGCCCCCACCCCCACCGACACACACACACACACACACACACACACACACATTCACATTCCCCGTTGCTTGAGGGCAGGTGGTCGACATCCGATCAGAGAATTCAAGAAGATGTCCCTTTATTCTAATTCCTCGGCGTGAATCTTACTGTATGATAGTAAAACTCATTATACCTTGGAATCTACATATTACGTCCATTACCATTTCATCATCTTGAAAATTCTAGATGGTATTAATGAAAATAGATTTTTTTTTTTTTTGTCCTCCTCATAAACGCTCTTATCATGTTATACTCTACTTATCAATACAGGTAAAATATTTCAACTAGGCATATCATACTCGCCTGATGAAACACAACATGTATGAATACATTATCATTCCATTTCCATCAAAAAAACCCCAAACTATCCATTTATATCCTACCCGAAATCCAGTGAATTTCATTTGTCGTGACTACGGTATTTTTGGCCACATCTAAATTCTATTTTCTGGTCGAAAATTTGATATTCTCTTGATAATTGAGGAAAAGAAGCTTTCAATTCTAATAAATTTCCCTTAAGATAAAAAAGTAAAGAAGGTCTTACGTGACTGTGCATTACAAAATCGCCAGAAGGTCGCATATCCTGGTTTCATGAGAGGATTAAAAGAAAAAAGATGAAGCAGGTCAACCTACCTAACTATTCTACTTGTTATAACAGGTAAATCATTTCAACTATGGCATATCACACTCGACTGATGAAACAGTTTGTGCTTGTGTTTGTTCCCGTATTTTTACTTCTTTTCTGACTTTTTGTCTCTATTTCTTTCTCAAGCTATTTGGTTTGGTTTTGTAATCATTATATTTTTTATGAGCAGATTGCAAATTAGAATCCCTGTTTGAATTGTTTTGCAGCCCTCTACATTGGCAACATTGCTTCGGTATTAATTTTGTCAAGCAGTATTTCATTCAATTTCACTTTGTTTTGTTTTGTTTTTTGTTTTTGTTTTCAGGTGCTGATTCCGTCTTATTATGTGAGTCCAACTGTGTTTCGTTGTGATTACATTTTGTTGCAATGAAAAAGAGGAAGTGGGTTCAACTAATATTGTGCACCAGGGATGTATTTGGATTTTCACCCAGAGAGAGAGAGAGAGAGAGAGAGAGAGAGAGAGAAGGTATAAACTTCACCGCTGAAATTCTAAAAGTTTTGTTCTCATTGTTTAAAGTCCGTGGCACAGAGATAAGAGGAGAGTAGCTAATGATTTGTATGGAATGTCACATAATCGCCCTCACGCAAGCATGCAAGGCGGCCTTTGTGTGTGTTTGCATTCACTTTATACTCTTTTTTTTTTTCTCTCTCTCTTTCATGTCGGGTATTTCCCTATATTAGAAAAGGGAATATCTTTGAACTGTTTATGCACACGTTTTATTGCTGTCTTGTCAGTGCTTGTGTGGAGCCGTTTTGTTTGATGTTCCGCTTGGATAGTAGATTTTTTTTCCGACAAGCCATAGAAAGAGGACCAGTTGAGGAACAAAATGAACAATCTTGATACCAATACGTCTCAATATTTCGGATTCGACGTGATTTTAGAATTGATAGCCATTTGCATCAAATGACACAGGGGGTATGTTGTACAGAAATATTCAACGTGCAAGGTGTAAATGTAGCGAGTTTGGTCCAAAATGGAAAACAGTTTGCTACTCTTATCAGCTCCAGTGGACTGTCTAATGAAAGCATACACCTTCGTGTTCATTTAAGTTCAATACAAGGTTAGATTACAAGTATTTCACATTTCAACAGAGCATAAGTAAACAGATGAAAAGCAATGACATATCATTCAAAGGAGGATGATTGCTCAAGAACTTTTCTCCAATATCCAGTCCGTGTCGACAGAGTGAAATCAACCTGCATAATACAGTGGAGACTTCAGGGACACAAGACAAAGGCATGTTTCTTAACTTTTGGTCGTCTTACATTACTCTGACATTGAGACTACGCCTCGTATATCAAAGGAAAGATGATTACACTTGCAGCGGTAAACAGTTGATATACAACAGTTAACGACTTTGGACATGAGAAAAAAAAAAGAGATTAAAGGGGAAGTTCACTATGAAAATATGAAAATACCTTACTTAGCAATACCCAGCCATCCATGCCAACCAGCAAGTAGGCCTGCATAGCAAAATCATGTATATATAATATTATATATATATATATATATATATATATATATATATATATGCCAGCAGTAAAATTTTAGAGACAGCACTCTAAAGTTTGCTCATACTAGGTCAAGGGTGTTGGAGTGGCAACTACGATGGGTGCGCATTATGCCAAATGTGGCTTTATATAAAGGGCTAAGCTATTCAGTCTCTCAATGACGACAAACACACACTGGAGACACGCACAGACAAGCCAACTTTGCCTGTTCCTACATTATAGAATTATTTCGAGGGGAGGAAGCAATAAAAGAATAGAAACCAGTCTAGCACAGACATATACTGCAGCAGTTAAAGTGTAAAATCATAATATTCTGACGCCATTTTGAAAGAGACGTCCATATATACTGGGGCAATGATAATACTTGTGGTCTTACCTGTTATGTCGCTCGTGGTTCCTGATGGAAGAAATGAGATCCGGTCTAGTGACGTCGTTGAAACCGATTGGCGTGGAATGAAAATGCTTTGCATCGACTATCTCTCTCAGTAAGAGGCGCAAATCCAACTTATTATAACCACTCTCCAGACAAGGTAGAGCAAAATAAAATGTCCAAACTCGAGATCATGCATTCGTCGAAATGTTACTGTACGTTTCGAAATGTAACGTTCGTCTGTGCGGAGGTTGAGCAATTGGGGTATAAACTGTGTATAATGCACCGCTTGAATCTTGTCTGTATGGAATGGTTTTTTTTTTTTCTTCTTCTTCCGCGAGGGGAAACCCCTAAAACCCGTTCTATCTATGAAATGGCGCTCTGTCTTTCATCTCAGTGCACCGAGGCGGGGGCAAAATGTAATTGTATTTCAGTTCATGCGGTTAGGTGGTTTTATTCGTTCTGAATACTTTCGTGAGCTTCCTTTTCTTTTCTGAAAGGTTCACTCCCCCGCTATACTAGCAGGCTACAAACACAAACACACACACATGTATATATATATATAAATATATATATATATATATATATATATATATATATATATATATATATATATATACATACACACACACACACAAACACACACACCATTGTCTCAAACATGCACGGGCAGACAGTGTATTATACTTATCGCTCCAGAATATATAAAGAAGAGTTTGTTCACAAAAACCGATAGTCCGGTATTATGCCAAATGGAGATTTTGTGCTTCTTTTGACCATAACTTTAAAAATTTACCTTTAGTGTAGTGACCAATATATCATTTAAAAGGTATTATTTTTTACTTGATGACAGAGACCGTACTTCAAAATCTTTAAAAAATGGACTTATCGGTTTTTGCGAGAAAAAAAAAATTATAGATTTATATATACACTTGGTGATTCTATCCTTCTATGAAGAGTGTTCAATATCCTCAAAGGAAGAGCTTTAGACAGAAGTATTGGAACAAGTTCACTCGGTTGACAGCAGGTTCATCCGTATTTATTGCTACTCGGAGTTTCATGCAACCTCCATGAGGCGCAATCATCAGGCAATGATTTAATCATTGCCTGATGATTGCGCCTCATGGAGTTTGCATGAAACTCCGAGTAGCAATAAATACGGATGAACCTGCTGTCAACCGAGTGAACTTGTTCCAATACTCCTAGATTTATATATATATATATATATATATATATATGCATATATATCATCTTTTTCTTCTGGCTTTTAAAACTCTACTCAAGATTTGTTGGAAATTGGTTGTTTTTTCTTATGTTCGTGCCCAAAGTCCTGATGAAGACCCGTAAAAAGGTAGAAAGCTCGGCGTCATTGAAATCAATGAGTGAACGGCATGCAATGTCCGATAGCTCTTTTTGTCTCCCCTCCCCCTATATATATATATATATATATATATATATATATTCATTCATTTATATATATATATATTTATTTATTCATTCATTTATATATGTATGAGTTGATAATATTACTTCGTCGGCGTTTTCACGAACTGACGCTATTTCGATTTTGGTCAAAATTTTCAAAATCGAGATATTGGTACCAAAGGAAAGTGCTTTCAAAACTCTACCAAATCCCAAAATTTTAGATCACAAAATTAATTATTCTTAATTTTATCAAAGAAAGAAAAAAACGACGGTACTCGAAATATCGAGAAATTGAGAAAAAGGAGTTTCACGAACCGACGCACGAAAGATACGCCGGTTCGTAAAACCCGAATTGCTACGGTGAAGAGCAATGCGGGTTTCACGAACCGTCGCAGTTGCATTACTTTGAGCTTTGTTCAACTTACTGGCCTAGAATTAGGTTTTGGCCCTAATCCAGATCTCAGAGTGAGAACCAAGCCTTCTGAAAGATGAATGACGGCCTAAGCCAGCCCACTGTCCACGAGTGAAGTGAATGGTAAGCTATAATCATATTAAAATCATGCTCAAAATAACAGTTTCAGTTGGACTACCATAACCATTAATTGCGGTAGTGTGTCCTAGTCCCATGTATTCAATCGCGTGATGCTTATGAAGCCTAGTCTGTAAACGCCATACAATTTCAAATTAGATCCCAAATCATATTATTTATTGTTTCTTTTCAACTTATGTCGTTAGACGTTACTTCTGAGACTACTGAGTACTATAGTCGTAACGTCTGTGTGCAAGACATGCAGATTGCAAGATTTCAAAGTCTCGAAGACACAAAACTAGCCTTGACTTTTGAGTTGAAAATGAAATCATGAGATTGACAAAGTAGGCGTACTAAACTAAAAAGAAAATAAATTAAAAGTCTAACAGTAAAACTCAAAGAAAGAGTAAAGAATAAAGTTAGACATAGACTTTTACTTTCAAGTCTAACTATTAAGTCTAAGTTAAGACTTTACTTGTAATACCAGTTACTAAAACTAAGATCAGCTGCAGTCTAAGACCAAGTCAAATTAACACAGTTCAGAGCCATACCGGTAGTCTAGCTCTAGATCTACATCTAGACTAGTGGTAATAGTAGGTAGAGTCCACCCATTTTTTCCCCCAATCTTTACTGGTCCATTCCTGAAAAAGTTACTGGTCAGTGTCCAACAGTGATTTTTCCTGGTCAGGGACCGTCGGACGAGTGCCAGTGTGCAGCGTTGGTGTAGATGTCATCTATGACAGTATGTGGTCTAGTGATACTACCTAAACACTACGAGTACTCTACAGGTTAGGTGGCTTTCCTGTACAGTGCAGTGTTAAAGTATACTTGTGAATTCAGCCCTAGTACCGTACTGTGTGTAGTGTATGTCTAACGTTAGTTCGAGTGGAGTACCTACAGTGTAAGCACAGCGGTGGGGCTTTTTTCCCCTAAAACTTGTGAATGTGGCCCAACCAAATGGCGTTTGTATATTTACGCTTGATTGATAGTGATACAGTGGCGCTGTCGATTTCCACAGCAGCCATACATAATCTAATTGTCCTTTCTTCTTTCCTTTTTTCCCCTTTGTTCTTTCACTCTTTTTATTCTTGGAATCGAAGGACTTCCTAAGAAATGTCCCTCGACTGATTTAACCAGGACTCTTGAGTCCTGGTAAACCTAACCTTACCGAGTAACCGTTAATGTTTGTTAGGCCTAACATAACAGTAACACTGACTTAGCCCTGTATTGACTTTGTCTTTGGCCGACTTACTGAGATGGCGAGTCTCACTCTTTAACATTAGTCTAAACGTAGTCGCTAGATCTGTCAGTGTCAGTGTCACCGGTTATTGTATATGGTGCCATCTCTAACGTACTTTAACAAGTTGATGTTAGTTATCTATGTCAACTTACTGATTTAGTAATAGTGGTACTGTCATCCTGTTGGACATCGCCGAAATATCATCCGTGACGTGTTAATTTCGTGTCACAAAGACAAAAGTTGCCAAGATCTAATAGTATTAGATGTCTAGATTTAGATGTAGTCTAGATCTAAGTAATATGAAATCTGTGTAACTTAAAAGTGAAAGGTCTAGACTTCACTTAGTCTATAATTAGACCAGACATTCATGAGGCAAAGGCCTATTTAGTAGATCTATTCTTATTCTATTTTAATGTCAATTCCTGCTAACTCGCCACGTGTTATTCCTAAGGCCAAGGACTTCCGGGTTAGTGATTTTTTTTTTGATAAATACCAAACAGCAGACGTGTTTCATTTGCATTCCTGCACAGACTTCATGAAAATATGTGCAGTATCAAAGAAATATGATGCACATGACAATGCCACTGTTTTATAGGTGAATGGTTAATACCTTTAAAAGCTGAATGATAATGTAGAGTCTAGATCTAATTAAGATGATACAGTCTCTGATAAGAAACAGGTTTGATTGTCGTAGACTGTTTCCCAAATGTAGGTAGTAATATTTAGCTACTTCAATGCAATGCCTTGTTTACAAGTACATGTAGATTTATATTCATGTGAATGATAATTCAATTTCTACATGAGACTTACTAAGTGCTAGACATAAGATCTTGCATCATTAAAATGTGTAAATGACGAGACAATTTGAATATGGATCAAAGACAAACAGCAGTATCTATTTTGACATTCTTTGATCCTGCATAGGCCTACCATTTTGTTTTATGTTTAATATAAATAGAGCAAAATAATTTCAACTTCAGTTTTGTTGGCTGATTTTTTTTTCTTCTCAAAATTAAAGTTGTATCTTGTACCATGATGTTTGATTTTAATCAAAAGTTCTTAATTTCTTTCTTTTCTTTCAGATGACTGGTGCCATGTAGTAGCGAAGAACTGGACTGTCTCAGAAAAGAAAAGAAAAAGTACAGGGTCGTGTACATCATCAACGGATGTGAATACAATGGTAATTAGAGTCTAGGTCTAATCAAGATGTTAAAGTCTCTGATAATAAATAAGTTTGATTGTCGTAGACCGTTTCCCAAATGCAGTTAGTACTATTCAGCTTTTTCAAAGCAATGCATTATTTACAAGGACATGTAGATTTATTCATGTGAATGATAATTTAATTTCTACATGAGACTTACTAAGTGCTAGACATAAGATCTTGCATCATTAAAATATGTAAAAGGCGAGACCATTTGAATATGCATCAAAGACGAACAGCAGTATTTTTTGACATTCTTTGATCCTGTATACCATTTTGTTTTATGTTTAATATAAATAGAGCAAAATGATTTCAACTACAGCTTAGTTGGCTGATTTCTTTTTCTCAAAATGAAAGTTGTATCTTGTATCATGATGTTTGATTTTAATCGAAAGTTCTTAATTTCTGTCTTTTCTTTCACATGACTGATGCCATGCAGTAGCGAAGAGCTGGACTGTTTCAGAGAAGAAAAAAAGTACAGCATCGTGCTTATCATCAAGGAATGTGAATACAATGGCTTAGGAAAGAAGACAATCTACAGATAGGATAGAAGGGAGAACTTGGGATAAAGGGCGACAACATAAGGACGGTATATCTACATTAAAATGTGATTGTAAAGTGGAAACATGAAAGAAGATTCTAAGATTGAAGGTGAAAACATGCATTCCATTCTGTGATGTCGTAATTACAATTTTGCTACACTTTAATAACACTACTGAGAGACATTTATATCAAGGCAAGCTTCATGTGGATGTGGAATGTTAGATTTTCTTTAAGTGTTCATTGGTATGTATTTCATGATAATAAATCTTGTTGCAAGGTTTTGTGTGGTAATCATAACCTTGTGATACATCTTGATAAATTTCTAAGTGCACATTGGCAATATTCAGATGATGCTGTAATCAGATGAAGTTAGATGGTTGAATAATCATTGCATAGTTGCAGAAGCGGATCTAGAGGGGGGTTGGGGGGGTTGCAACCCCCCCCCCCCAAAAAAAAATAAATAAATAAATAAATAAATAAATAAAATATCCGGGGACCTTTTTTTTTTATCTTATCTTTTTTTTTTTAACTTGTAATTTTATTTTTTTCTATTTATGGCAATGACCTCTATACCAAAAATAGTGGTCTTTTAGATGCAAGAAAACGCCATTTTCACACACAGATTTTCAAAAATTCTCCCTACTGTGGAAGGGGGGACACCCCCCCTCCCACCCTTCCCCCCCCCCCCCCCCCCACCCCTCGACTCGCTCCGCTCGCTCGGGCTCGGTCGCTATGTTCCCTCGCATACCGCCCCAACCCCCTCCTTTATAAAAAGCTAGATCCGCCCCTGTGTTGTAATAGTTATCGACTGAGGATTAACATGCCCTTCACTGATTTATTTTTCGTAAACGGTGATAATTGCGAGAGTCAATCTAAATTGTCGGGGGCATAACCAAATGTGTCACACTGTCAAAATGTGTATATCAGAAACTTTTAGCTCGCCGTACGAATTTTCACAGAAAACAGATTTATGAGAGTCACAAATGGTAGCTTAGACCCATTAACAAAAAGTTCCAGCTTCATCTTCAACCATGTTCATGATACATGTTCATCTACATTTTGCAAACATTCTGAATGTTGATTGAGACATGTTATACATGTATGTATTTTTATGAAATTAATGCAACAAATAATCAAATATGCATCTCTGCTAGATGATATTAATCCAGTTAATGACATGCCAAACTCACCTCAAACTGTAATTCATTCTATTCTCCTTTATTCTTTTATTTATTATTTTGTTGTCTTCAACCCACTTTGAATGTGTTACGTATGATTCTTATAAACATGGGAAATGCACTCCATATAACTGATAGGACTTATAACAAATTGACATAATCATTCAACCATCACTAGACAGTTCTGTTATGAGATGTTCTTTATTTAACTAAAATTGTAAATTATGATACGTGTATGCTCCCATGCAAACTCACAACAAAATACAGAAATATGATTTCTTTTAATAATAATTCATTATGTCTCTAAATGTACAATTAAAGAAAGTGATTACAAAAAGGATGTCAAACATTGTATATTAAAATAATAGATTATTCATTTGTCTCCATCCGTAGTAACACATGCAACTGCAGTGTGCAGTTTGTGGGCTGCTGTGAAAAAAAAAAAATCACAGGCAGCCCAAGTGGGATTCGAACCCACGACCTCCGGATTACTAGACCAGCACCATAGACATGAATGATTAAATATAGAAGGGCTTGGGGGCGCTTCGAAGTTAACTGCTCTTATTAAATATGCACATGTCATTTGCAACTCGACTAAAGATGATTAAACGCACTGAAATTCTTACTTTAAATAATATTCATAATCTGTTTTTTTTTTCTTTAATAGCTTGGGATGTACACTGTATCGGTCTACATTTCGCCTACAATATGGAATTCTTTACTTCGAGACGTTTGTTTTTTACAAAAGAAAATTAAGAGTCCTTTAAAGGTGCTGTAGAACAGTGGCGTGTTTTGTTTTTTTTTTGTTTTTTGTTTTGGGGGGGAGGGGAGTCAAATTAGCCTTGGCCCCTCTCCACCGTCCTTCCCCCCCCCCCCCCTTTGGCTGCATTTTTTTTTTTAGTCATCACATGAAAATTCGTCTGCATCCACCCCGTAGTTTTGCTGATGACCTTTCTTTTTAATTATCTTAACCACACACAATTTTGGCCGAATTTCCCCACCCCTCTTGTGAATTTGCTAGCACATGTGTTTATAGTACTGGTGGATTAAGGATTCGGAGGGGGGGGGGGGGTCGGCCAAAATTTCTCTTTTCTCATATGTAACAAGCCTACGGGGCGAAAGGCTGATATTATGGGCTTTCTACACACATTTTTAGATGCTAATTATTGGTTAATATGAGCACGATCATTTATGTTGTGATTAATTTGTTTCCTTTTCATATATGTATGACTTCTATTAGAGACTTAATTGGCTTGGCACTCCTTACATCGACCTATTTTAGACACCCATTTCCTTCTCTCTCTCTTGCTTTTTCTCTACTGTCCTGTGAATAGTGTAACTACATGTACATGCAGTACCTCTTCTCTTTTGTATGATATACATCAAGTTTCCATCTGAGCATAATGTGTGTTGCAGCACTCTCAAGCTTCAAGCATATGCAGCAACATCTTTTTATGTTCATATACATAATTATGCTTGATATATTAATTTGAGAATGTTATTCTTTCTTTTGTATAAAATTATGTTCCGTCCGCACTCTATAGATGTAAATGTACATTGTAAGATTTGGTGCGCATGTTCGACCTGTGTTTCTCTTTTTGTGAACACACAAGAACTGATGTAATAATGAACTTGAATTACGCATATTCTTTAATATTGATTCCATCTCCATTTGCCATTAGATATTTATTGATTTATGGAGCTCTTCCACAATTGTTATCCTTCCCATTGTCATTACTCATCTCTGAATAATTCAAATTTGATACTTTATTGAGAACCTATGTTTCTTCGATTACATAATGTACCTCTTCAATATACACATGTATTGCTGCAAAAGGCATAATAAAACATGACCATTGTTATATATTTAAAATGAAGCTTGAAATTCTGATAATTTTGATATTTATGTATTTTTAGGAGTTTATCAGTTTCGAAGAGTGCATGCAGGATGAGTTTTATGTTTTTATATGATCAAGTGCAGCTATCAAAGAATCTGTTGAGCAGGAAAGAGAAAGATGGAAAATGAGGAATTATGAGTGAATTCGCATGCAAGCCAAATGACAATAATGACACCGATAAAAATTGTGACAAAGTAAAAGTCACAAATAATGTGGAATAATAAGAAATAAAGAAATTAATAGATTCTTTCAGAGAAAGAAATAACAGAGTGCATGAGTATGAAAGATGAGTAAATGCAAGTAATCAATACTGACTGGCACATCTTTTTCCCTATATTTAGCGGTATCCTTCATCTTAGAACAAACATTCATAATTATTATGAAAGAAGTGAACTGAATTTGAATTAAAAATTATGTGAAAAATAAAGAAAGTAAGTTAAAAAAGTAAAAAAAAAAAACAGTAAAAAGTAAAAAAAAAATATGAAACAAAGTATACCGAGTACATATTAATTACCAAATGATAAATGTCCACATGCAAAAGTGTTGAATAATATATCCACACAAAAAAGGAGGGGGGAGGGCAAAGAAATCTTTGGAGCGATCAACGACAGCTCTAATAACAATGCTAAATGAAGATGAAAATAAGGACAACACGCTTTTTAGAACAATTAAGAGAAACTGGCTTATATTATCATCTTAATCATCACCTAATGTATTATAATCATCACAATAATCATTACATGACAATTGATTTCAATTAATAAGGTTATTGTTGATAAGCAGGTATAGCCCTAATAGTATTTGTATGTAAACACATACGAAAATGAAATAGCGACGGTTCGTAAATACACGCGTATTGCACGTTACCTATTGTGCAGGCCCTACAGCGCGGGTCCCACGAACCGGCGTAATACAACTTACGTCGGTTCGTGAGACCCGCGCTTAAGTACATAACCTATGGTGCGCGCAAGAAACGATGGATTTACGAACCGACGCAGTGAGTTTGAAGACAGAAATATCGTAATTCTTTTGAATTCACACTAAAATTACACTATGGATAGGAAGAACAACTTCCACTCTCATCACCCTATCAAAATTTTCACACACAAGACAGGAAAAGTCATTGAAAACGTTGTCTAAAACTTGTGAGATCTTTAAACGCGATTTTCTCAGAATAGCATTTTCGCTCAAAAACGAAATAGCGTCGGTTCGTGGTAACACCGACGACTTGATTAAAAATTTAAGATATGCATACAAATATAATTTGTGTGTACTTGTATTGTATACTTTTTATAGTATGACAATATATAATTTCACATCAGTATGTAAATGAATCAGAATAATATTATATTTGTATAATACTTTTATATATTACATGAAGAAATATTTTATACAAACTGCAAAAACGTTACTCCCCCTTGGAACTTTAATTTTGAACGGGAATGTTTTGCGTTAAATAATTTGGCAAGAGTATTTTAACATGTACTGACTACGTATTCTGTCTCATAATGACAGTGATCCGTTTGATCAGGCATGACTGAACATTTGTTCCACATTTCCATGTTTAAAAATTAGAAAGATATTAGGGGCCATTGAGGCCGTTTTTTTCTAATGATTATTTAACGTCCATTGCTGTCTCATTCCCCATTTTTTAAATCGTAATATGTCATATCAACAGTGTGTATTACACCTATTCCAACAAAGAAGTGTATACAGTTATACGCTTCACTACTTACAGCAGAAAAAACAACAACAACATCACGTGCAGTTGATCTATAGTTTGATAATATGCAAGATTATCTTTTATTCTACCTTACCACGTTAAGTCTCGCCTGTTAATTTGTGTAAACATTACTCCGTAACAATATACATCGCACTCATTTCATTCTTTATGCAATCTTTCTGTTTCGAGCTGATTAAATAACAAACATCATAAATTGATACCAATTCGCTTTACAATAACTTCTTATCTATATACATTACTGATCGTATAGCTTCTCACAGTTTATATTTTATTTTACAATAAATTGTATGTGACCGTGCATCACAAAACTAACAAAAAGTCGCACTCCCTGACTTTACGCAAGGACGCAATATACGTGTAGGTGACACCAGTCCTGTCAACCTGGTCAATCTTGAGATTTTCATATTTTCTGAAAGAGCAATTCTTCTTCTACATTATTCTAAAGTTTGGAATCATAAAACGAACGGGAAACTGAGTTCAGTTTAGCCATTTTTTTTTCTAGAACAGAGTTTTGGCAGAATACATTAGGTACGTCTTTCCATTCTTAAAATCTTTTGCACTCATTTTAATTTCAGCTCTAATTACTCTTGAAAGGATGATGCTACTACTTAGAAAGTTTTATAGGTTATACAATGTAGGCCTATAGCCAATGTGATAGCCGTAGGCAAGTAAGCACGCCGAATTTTAGCCTAATCGGTTGATTAATTCATTGGTGTAGCTGTGGAGTTTTACATCCTGTTTTTGTCTCATTCAGTGCGCAGAGCTAGACATGGAAGGAAGAATTAAGTGCGTGAATATTCTTCTGAGCCTAAATGTGTGCTTTCTTTCAAACATTAAGACTAACGAAGAGTCCATTAGAACTGACTTATCATTCTAAAGCTTCAGGTCTGCTCTGTCAGAATCTTCTCTTAGCTGATATAACATTTCTGGCGACTTTTTTGTTGGTTTCGTGCTGAAGGGTCACGTTGATTCATCCATTCATTCATTCATTTCCATAATATGAGAACATAATAACATTTACAAATTTCTAAATGCAATTACCGTGCTACAATTTATACATTTTTAAGTGAATTATACATATGAAGCCAAATATAAAGATACATGTGCCCGTTTTTCTTTTGCGATTACTTGACACATAGTGTATTGATGTAAACTGATAAAATTCTTTGATGAACAGGACTTGGCATTTCTTATAATATGTGTGATTTTAAAGATTGTTACTAATTTTGTTCAAAAACCCTTATTCTACTTACTTATTTATTTATTCATGTTTTCTTTTAAAAATACACGGTAGGCACATTCAATTTGCCAACTGCTTTACAGTGGCGCCCTGTATATACACAAAATATAAAATTACAATACATTTATTGTAACATGATTCATACAATTTCAGATCAATTACATACACAAACAAAAGAACTAAACTTAGCGACATTTCTTTTACATTGTATACTGGATACGTTAAAGGTTATAGGGCCTTAGCAATTTGAAAAAAAAACAAACACCAAACCACCTAAATGAAAGGTTAATTAAATTAGAAAAAAAAAGTTAAATCAACATCAATTGCAAGTCATAATAATTAAATGTGTCAATTACCATGGGCCTTAAATGTTTCTATTTGCCTGTGCTTGTCAAATCATTTAATAGCATGTTATATCACACTGCGCGTTACATTTTATTATCCGTTTATTCATACAAGCATATACTTGCACTTACTGATATAAGTTAAACTTTATATATATATATATATATATTGATTTCTCACGTCAAGTGATTGATTGGCTCGCAGAAGGAATATTTTCTAAGATTAGTTATAGTAAACACATTCGCCAAGCGTTGTATTCCAAAATAAAATCTACCTTTTTTCGAGAAAGAAATCACATTTTAATACGCTCCTTTTCCCGAAATCTCGTCTCCATGTCCTCTCGGAGATACTAAACACGATCACTTTCCAAAATGTGTCCTACCATTTTAAACGGGAAGAAAAAAATGCGTCGGAGACTATGCTGCCAAGACACAGGATATTTTCTCAAGTTTTCTGTAACTTAGGCAGCCAGCATTGCTGGACAGAAGAGTAGTGACATCATCCGAAACATCATCCAACCGCATGGCCAGTGAGAGAACCACTGCGACTGGCCTTACAAAGCGTTAGGAGGGCATGTCAGTGGTTTTCACTCTTGCCGTAGAGGGAGTGTTTATAGCCTAATTCTGGTGTCGTTCCCTTTGACCAATTAAATGTATATTTTACTAACTGTATTATAATTATGCAAACATCAGTACACAACAATTAAGGTTGATAATCCAAACAAAAACTTATCTGAAATATTATGTGCATGTTATAATGCTACATCAAAACACTATCAGGGCATAGGCCCTATTACGCTCATGGCCTCAGCTTTGCTACTGCGGTACATTAGTACCCCTTTCGAAATATTATTTCAGTGTAATTACCCGGTCGCTTCAACAATTCTGTTTCATTTAGCGAAATATATATATATATATATATATATATATATATATATACATATACATATACTATATATTGCTGTCTTATAGCAGGAATACGTATTTCTTGAGATATGGGTTAAGTAAGACACTAAAATTTAATGATAGTCTTACGCACCATGCCATTTCAAAACGTCCTTTTTCTTGATGACATATTAGCACACGGCCATATCTTATGTTTATATTGTTTCCTCTCTTCTGCAACTTTACCACTTTCATTCACACTTTGAATATAAGATATCAGATAAGTGTGAGTGAAAGTGGTTAAGTTTTTTAAAAGTTTTTGTAAAGTTGTTTAAAATGCGTAATTTGTATATTATAAAAATTACGCATTTTAAACAACGCAGTCTAGACAACAACAACAAAAAAATTCACATGTCACACCAGTACAACGTTTCATGAAAATACAAGTGGCAATTAACATTATAGAAGTATCGATTCGTCTTAATGAAAGAATAGAAAACCAACATTACGTCTAGTTCAGTTAATGTGGAATAAGCATGGGATTCTTGAATCACTAAGCACATTGCAAGAACCTACACCTGACTGTCACTCTCTCAGAAAGGATCCCACTGCGACTCGCTCTATTTCGATCTTGTTTTAAGGGGTGGGATGGGATGCTCCTTTGTTGTATCGCTAGTTTCTTAAGAAAAAGCTTATTAATATAAGAGGGAAATGGAAGGCTGAAGAGGATAATTGTTGACGTTTAGTAATATATAACGTAACATTATCATATAAAGAGAGAGAGAGAGAGACACACACACACACATAAACATTAGAGGAACACAAAAGAATAATAAGAAGTACCTATATTTATTTGATATATTATGAATATAAAAGGTACACATACATGTAAATCATTAAACATGGATTATAAAAACATTTCGTTCACATGAAATAGACATTGATTTTTTTTAACGTAGTCCATCGAGGAAATACTTTAGTACATGTAATCGACTCTGATTACAGAAAGGGTCAAAACACAACGTTTATGATTTCCACAACTCTTTAGAGATTGTTAAGAACTTGAAGGAAAAAACAATTTCTTATTTTTTTTTCAATATATATAAGAGGCATCTTTATGTCATGTTACGAGAAAGGCTCCGCGCGTTTAACACTGCTTAGCTCCCCTCATGGAGGGTTCCATTCCTTTTTTTTTTCTTTTTTTAAAAGATGGTTACTGTACATTGTACATCAATAATTGACTTCACGATTTTATGTTATCCACATAACAAATGCATAATGTTATATGATTATGACCGATATAACTACTTAATAAAAATGCGAAACGAGCGGGGGGGGGGGGGGCGTCAAAAGGGGTAATTTTCTTGATTGTTGTCCGATTTTAGCTTAATCTGTTGCTGTTGTTTGTGAAATATTACACGGTTAAATCCAAATGGAAAAACATGTAAAACATACATAAAGAGTCAACTATTACACTGAATGTAGAAGCAATTCCATAAAATAATCAAAAGGTTTTTTATTTTCCTTTGATTTTCCTACATTAAACATGTTAAATGTGTCCTCAAGGCTTATATTCATTGATTATTCTATGCAATTGTCCATTGACATTATACGATGATGCGCTACACCTAGTTTTTTTTTTTTTTTTTGGCTTTATTTTGGGGCTTACCGGTATACTATTCTTTCAATCTATGGGTTAAAATTTCCTCCACAAGTAGGAAAAAAATGATTCCTGGTATATCTTCGATAAGAGAATAATGCACAGGTTTCTATGCACAGAGACAGATATCAATCATTCAGCAAAACGAGTGAAACTTCCAGTATCCCTCAGATCCGAATCCGGTGAAGACACCGACGTAGTTGATTTCCATGAGTGTCGGGTATGTGGCCGCCATGAAAGGGGTAGAATCCCCGTGACGCCCCATCGCGATCGTGTTGTTTATACGGAAAGTGATCCAGAAGCGGTCGTAGATGCCATAGCCAGAAAGGATGTTTGGCGACGCCACTATGATCGTCATTGCACAGTCTCCGCTGAGGCCTTTCCCTCCACACGGGCGTATAGAACTTGCCGTGTTTCCCCAACCACCGACGGCTTGGGTTAAGGGTTTTGACAGAGGGAAACCAAATGTAACAATGAAAAAAAAAATGAAATCACTCACATTACGGAAAAGGGTGATTGAATTGAAAACCACCTGAAAAACATCGTCATCCTGATGGTCTTGATGTTTAAGTAGTAAATGTATTATTGTACATACCACACACCACCATCCTCCGATGAAATAGATAAAGATAATTGATAGCATGAGTAAAGCAAGTCATAAAATCATTATTCCTTGAATCCGTCAAATTTCTAAGCTACGGCTGTCGAAGAATGGACGCATTGTACCTCCCAACCCAAATTTGATGGACACGTGACATTAAATATTGGCAATGGAAGGATGGAAAAAGAATTCAGACAAAATATTGCTAACAAGACGAGCTGAAAAACAAACCACTATCTTTCAAAAGCTTCAACTTGAAGCAGAACATTAAGTTCCCCGGAGGTTTCACTGAAATTTTCCTGTTCTTGTTATTGTACACCAGATATCCATTTGCGCATGTCCGTCAAGAGGGTGTTGCGGCACAAATTTTCACCCCTGCACAAATTGTCACCTTCGGCTGGGGGTGTCAATAATGTGCAGGAGTTGACGGCTCACAAATTGTCGAACCTGCAGCAGGTGACGTGCTGCTATTGCAGTTCCCAATTTTGGGCTTCGATGGCGACAATTTCTGCAGGCAAAATAAACGTAGCAGCACCCATTGTCGCCGGTCGTTGACTTCAAGCTGCAGAAGATAATGCTAAGATGCACTACGAATTGTGTGGGTGATGTATGCATCGTGTGTTTTGCTAGGATTGGGGTGGGTATGACTGGTATTAACTTTGCGATGTGAATATGTGTGTGTGTGTGGGGGGGGGGGGGGTTGCATGTTATGTGTTGTGTATGGTGTGTATAGGTGCGTATATGTCACGTGTGTATGCGTGTCCGCATGCGTGTGCGTGTGTGTGTGTGTGTGTGTGTGTGCGTGTTTTGGAGTGTAATACATGTAATGTGGGTGGAATCTGTGTGCATGTGTGAATGGTGGTTGTATAGTGGTAGTGGGTTGTTTGTGTGTTAATGTGTGCGTGTGTTTTTGTATCTGTTTGGTGTGTATGTCTTTAGTAGGTATGGTATTATTATTATTATTATTATTATTATTATTATTATTATTATTGTTATCATTACTACTATTACCGTTCTTATAATAGCGCGTAATACCTTTGGCAAGGTCTCTATGCGCTTTAGAGGGGGAAACAAAAGAAATAAACAGGAAAAGGTAATTACAGAAACAATAAAATGCTGCATAAATCACTATTTTACTTTTTGAACAGATACATTTTAAAAACGTTTGTACTTTATCAATGGAACTTGCAGGCTTTATATCACTTATGTGTGATGCGTGGTATGTGTGTGTTATGAGTATGGTGGTCTTTCTGTGCGGGTGTATGTGTGGTGTGTATATGTAGGGGTTCACATGGCCTGTGGTGTGTATGTGTTTGGTGGAGTCTGTGTGTTAGTGGTGGTGATGGTGTTTCTGTGTTTGTGTGTGTGCGTGCGCGCGGGCGTGAATGTACGTATGTGCATGCATGTATGGATGTAAAGCCGTACGCATGTGTGAGTATTATTATGTTTGTGTACGTCTTTTTTTTTTTTTTTCGAGCCCACCGGAGATGAGGAGAATGTATTACGTGATCATCTACGACGTCTTTCCGTCCGTCGTGCGTCCTTCCATCGCCAGTCCGTACCGCTACATTTAAAATAAAAACTTGAATATAAAGTCTCTACTCAGGGCTTCAATTTCCATCAAACTTGGAGGAAAGGGCGGTTACGCAAAGCTTCACATCTTACTGTCGTAAGGCGGGCTTTCCCTCTCTCTCGTTCCCTCTCTCACCCGGGCAATGCTGGTAGCGCGCTACTTGTCAGGATGCTTGCTACACACACAATAGAGATGCTCGTCCACGACTTGAATTTGTGGGTTGAAGGATTTTATTCCCTCGCACTGCGAGAGTCACACAACTTGAAGCATATAAAAGAAGACGAAGAAGACAAGAGGAAGAAGGAGTAGAGATAGAAGAAGATGTAGGAAACAGAAAAATAGAGCAAAAGAAGAAGTACGTGTATAAACAGAAGAAGAATACACAATAGAAGAAGACTAACAGAAGACCCTGAAAAGATACAAACAGACATAAAGGCAATCCATCATAGGTATGGACTTTTGTACATGCACATTGTATCTTAACCAATTTCCGCACAGCACCAATCATGTACAAATACACAACTATCACTAATACCGCATTGACATCCCTCATAAATACAACTTGACTGAACCCTTGATTTATATATACATGTATTCACCAATACAAATATCCATTGTCATCAAATGTAAGCACTTTGAATTCCACAAAGAGTGATAGGAAAACAATTCCTGTTAGCAAATTCTTTGAAATGACATATAACTAGTATATGTATTTTGTATACCACATCAGACAACTGTCTGAACTGTATGTGTGCACAGGACTCTATCCCATCATAAACATTTTGATGAACACAATCATTACAATTATAGAAACAAACATCTATACATCAAAACTGATAAAGCATAGAGTAAAACACTTTAGATGCCATAATCTGATTCGGACATCCTGACTTACCCTACACAGGCAATACCACGAGAACCACTTGACGTTCTCACTCCGCAATGTATACCCTGCGGATGACACCAACGGCTGCTGCACTGCCTGAAATATAGAGCTTGGTTTCTCCTCTCAACGTACCCAGACACTTGGTACTGTCACTGGTTCAACCCGAGAACCCCTTGTGTAGACCAAAAATTGACATTAAACTCCCAAAGATGTATTTCATCCAACATTTACATAATCTCGGCAATCTACTATTCAGTTCATGGAAAGAACTCATCATTTTGATCTGTTATCACAGTCCATCTTTTTCCAGGTATAGCAGCTTGCTAAAAACACATGTCACAGTATATACAGTTACTGGACTCAGTTATCCTTTAACTGTGTTTATATACTACATCAACATCCTAAAGATATATTTTACTGCATTCTTGGATGATACAAAATCCCAACTATCAACTCCACCAAAGAAATGGCTTATAAGTCTAATCATATTCTTGACTGACTAACAATATAAAACTATAGTAATCAACTCGAGTTGAGATCACTGATTGAGCTACAATACAGCTCCTACATTTTTACTATAATACAACACTCACTGCAATAGCCTCATAGCAACATTCTCTGGAGTTACTTAAAATCCTATAAGATATATGCAAAAACATACAGTACTCTCTAAGTATGAATCTCTTTCAAAGAACTCCAAGCCAACATCAAAATAAGAATCAACGTATTCATTTATATCAAAATACATGTTCACTTGAATATAACACTTATGAAAGATATGTCTAAGATATCTTACAATGATAATAGCTCAACATACCTCGAACGGAGAAACCAATGTCTACTTTCGGCTTTCTTGCAGCCACACCCGATTGACTGTCCACCTCACTCAAGGGTCAGCACAGCAATGGAGCGCATGTTGTTGTTGTTGTTGATGTTGTTGAGTTTATTGACGTTTTTCAGTCAGACTTGACTATTTACGCCACTCTGTACGGTGCGTTTGCAGCTGTGCTTGTACAGTGGCTAACTGACTGGGCTGCTGAGGCTGGGGGTGTATGGGTTGGCTTGTCGAGTCCTGGTTCGTGTGTGTCACGTCGTCACTGCTGGTTGAAGTCGTTTGATGGCGCTCTTTATTCTACTAGTATGTCCTTGCTGCGCTACAGCTCCCGGCAAATATTTTGTTTCTTGTATTAGCATAAATAACTTTATTTTTGTGGTTAATTAAAACAAATTGCTGTCAACCTGAAACAGATTTTGGTTTTGAGGCATACACACTGGGCACTTTTATCATTATGCCTGCTATTCCATAAACAACTAGTGTTAACATATCAATACAAACTATAATATCCAATATTTACCAGTGCATCTAACAAATATATTATGATATATTTTTTGTTGAAGATGATTCAATATATTACCTATAGTAAGATTACTTATTCCAAGATAACTTTGCAACTGATTTCTGTATTCTTTATAACCCGGACATTCTAGGAGGAAATGTTGCACCGTTTCTAAAGTACCGCACTGAGAACATTTACCATCACGTTTTCCTAATTTAAACAATGTTTCATTCAGTAAACAGCTTCCTACTCTTAATCTGTGAAAAATGTTCTCATCACGTCTGCAATACAGATTGCTTTTACATGTTTGCGTTATGTTTGGTTGTATGTGAAATAAAAATCGACCTCTTTCCGAGTTTTCCCATTGTAATTGCCACTGTTTCATAATTGAATATGATGATATTCGTCTCACTTATGCTGCTACAGACTTCCGTTTCCTGAGTGTTTTTCAGCGCGTTTTTTGCTAACGTGTCGACTTTGTCATTCCCTCTGATGTCACAGTGGGAGGGGATCCATTCAAAATTGACTTTGATTTGTTGTTTTGTTAATGCGTATAATTTCTGTCTAATCTCAATAGTAAAAGGGGATGTATTTGAACAATGGAGCGCATGGTCAAGTTCTTTGTTATATGAGGGGCATGCTTGACCGATTCACCCTCATCGTCACTCAATATCCCTCCCCTCATTTCACCAAATTATACAACTCTTATGTGTACATGTTCCAATTGGTATGATACACTAATTATACCAAACATGAACATTGAAATTGATTTGATGTGAATTTCTCACACACCAGACAGTTATTCCAATATATTGGAACTATTTCTAACACATGAGTATGAAGACATTCATGTTCATATACGGTAGTTTGGTCCTACCTACCAGCACCTTTTGCCACCTTACAACACAGATTGGTGACTAATCTTTTGTTCTCTACCCTAAGGACAATACATGGTCAGGTGTATTGTGCCACACCTTTGTTCTGGTATCGACTTGTAGCTGTACTCTTGTGCCTTGGTGCTACACAGGTGTACCTACAATGTATACTGTATGATACAGTGTATAGTATACACTATATATATATATATATATATATATATATATATATATATATATATATATACTGTTCATCTACATGTACTATGCATGCACTACATGCACTATATGTAGTATAATAAATGACACAAATATCTATATTCTCACATTACCAAACATGGAGGTCACCTCAAGGTCAAAGGTCACAGGCAGGGTTCAATGCTATGTTTTGACGGCATGTTTCTATTATGACTCATAACTTTTGATCCGTAGGTCACACACACACAGACACACACATTTCCCTTACACTCACTCATCATCTACCTACCCCCCCCCCCCCCCACAAACACACACACATTCACAACCGACCCTCAAACTAACACCCCATCCATCCACTCCTCTCCTCTTCACACGCACCCCACACATACATACATACACACACTAACACACAAACGGACACTCGATTATCATGTGCGCGGGCCATACACACACACTTCCTCGAAACTCTAACATGAGTTTTAAGGCGGTGTCACACCTGTCCGGTCAAGCTACGCGGACTTGTAGCGAGGAGGTAGTTTAAAGCACGTAGAAAATTTTCCGCGGGCGGACAAGAATATTTGCACTTTTCGCACTTGTTTCTTGCTTACTAGACGCGTGCTACTTAGCTTCTACTTGCGTGCGTTCCGTGTGACTCGCGTGAGAGCTTTGAAACCGATCCATTTTCTGTTACGAGCGACTTACGGGGATTGCGAAGTACCTGCTTTGGAGTTGCCTGTGAGGTGCTACCGGTAAGGGTTTCCTACTTGTGTTCCGCGCGTACCTCTACGGGCAACTAACGTGACTCTTCCGGAACAAGTTTTGAGCATGCTCAAGGCCTTGTCATACCGTATCTGGGGAAGTTTTGCGGCTTGACTTGCGGGGAAACAAATTTGCTACCCGGAGCTCTCCGCAGTTGGCCCGAACTTGACAGTACCTAGCACTTATCTCGTCCTTAGTTGCCCGAAGGTGCGCACGCTTGTCCAATTTTCCCGCAGCAAAGTTTTGAGCATGACCAAAACTATTTCCGGATGAGTCGCGAGGATTGCCCGAAGAGTTCCAAGCAGAACATCCGTAGGAGGGCCGTAGCCGCCGCAATTCACAGGCATTTGACCCACTTGAAGTAGGTAAGTTGCCCGCTGATCTATGCCTATGTGAAGGGAGTGCGTGCCATTTGTGGGCTCATTCTCTTCTTTGTCCTCTGTCCTCTGTGGCGTCGAGGACTACCTGGTCCCTTTCGGACAGGACTTCATCCGCCGAATGGACTTCAGCAGCAATTTGATGCATTTGCTGTGAATCTTCCGGGCTTTGTGGCTGTCCATCCACTGGACGTTCTCTGCCCTTGTGCACTTTCCGTCTACGGGGCATCTTCACTTCTTGAAAGCTAGTTGACAAATGATTGTTTGCCCATCCACTCGAAACAGCCTATTGTTAAGGCTAGCACTTACCTCGCAGGCGACTAGTACGCAGATATTACACGCAGTTGTGGCGCAGGTACTTCGTAGAGCCCGTATGTCGCCCGTAACTGACATAAAACAAGCTATCACGAAGCTATCACGTGACACCCACGCGCCTAACATGCAGTTCAACGGAATACACGCAAGGACTTAGGTATCACGCGTTTATCATGTAATACCCACCCCAAACTCGCCCTAAACCTTGTCCGGCCGCAGAAATTATTCTGCGTGCTGAAAAATCCCCATACGCAATAAGCCCGCTTAGCTGGTGTGACAGGGCCTTTTTTGGCAGCGGGTAAATAGAGCCAGCGTGCGCACCTCCGGGTAACTACTTTTGAGATACATGCTAGGTACTGTCATGTGCGGGTCATCTGCGGGGACCCCCGGATAGCAAAGATGTTCTTCGGAAGTCGCACGCAAGGCTGGTGTGACACGGCCTTTACATTGCTTGTTTGCATTGATGTGGCCATGTAAGTTACGTGTTGCGATGATGTAATTCCAATGCCTATGTCGAGAATGATATTACCCCTCCTAATGTGCTTCCAGGGTGGGTGACAATTTGTGCCGTCAGGATTATGCACAAATTGTCGCCAGGCGACAAAATTGAGTTCAGAGATAAGCATTGTGTAAATGAAATATATATGCAGGTATGTGGATATGTATATTGTGTGTATAATATGTGTATGTGCATGCATGTATTGTGTGTATGCAGCATATATCCTAAGCATAATTAGTATAGTTATTTATGTTCTGAATGCGAGCAGAAATAATTGTGTGTTGTGTTGAGTGAATGTGTGTGCAGGGGGTGTGGTTGTGTGTATAAGTGGATGTATGTGTGTGTGTGTGTGTGTGTGTGTGTGTTAAGTGGATGTGTGTGGAGGGTGGGTGTGTGAATGGGTGGGTGGATGAAAGGCGGATGAGATGAGAGGTGGATGAGAGGAGGTCTGTCTCGGGTAAGGAGGTGGATGTGGTGTAGAGGATGGGGAGGTGGCTTAGATATGAGAAGGACTTTTTTGGGGGGAGGGGGGGGGGGTTAAAGTTTAAAGTTATGAGTAGTTGAGGGTTGGGTATGGTGGAAAGGTGGGAATGAGGGTGGTTTTTGTTGTTGTTGTTGTTGTTGTTGTTGTTCTTTTAATATAATAGAAATTTAATTTCCTGTTTTTCTAGTGTTTGGCTAAATTGCTTACAATTGCATATGAATTTTTCTTGTTTGTTTTGTAGTTAAAAAGGAATGATCGGATAATTCATTATATTTTCTTTCTTCTGTTTGATTTCTGCCTTAAAATGAATTAAATGATTATTCTTGTTTTATGGATTATAGATTATGTCTCATAACTGTAGGAACATTTACATGATTTATGACAGATGTTATGTAGAATGTGTGTATTTTTTTTTTAATTGTTATACTCTCAAAGGAAATGAAATTAATAAAAAGATCACTGAAAACAAAAAAGTAACCAATTGTGCCGTCAGCTCCCTGCACAATTTGTGACCGTGCACCTCGAAACGAACATAAAGTCGCACACACTGATTTTGCGTGAGGACTAAAAATAAGTGATATGGGTCAATCTAGCCGAACTTGACTTTTTCATGTTTTCTAAAAGAGCGGGTCTTCTTTTAAGTTATGCTAAAATGTGGTATCATAAAACGGGCAGGAAAGTGTGTTTTTTAGCAGTTTATCTAGAACGTTTATCGAAGAACTGAGAGGGCGCTGTCATTAGCTGCTGCCACTGTATCACGTTTTACTTGGATTCAGGGAAAATATCAAACTCGATGCTTTGTTGAATCATGTGTTGAATCATGTGTTAATTTTGATTAAGCATATGATTTTTGCTAACCGTAAAAGTGGAAGAGTTCCAACCTGTAAAGAAATATCTAAGGCAATTGCCACCTCAAAACAGTCTGAATATGAAAAAGCAACTTTAAAGGATAAATTGACATTACATTACGCGAAATGGGAAAATTATACTTCATGAAATACCGGGTTTAATTATTGCATCCCGTTTAAGACATATCTGTTGTATTTATCTCAGTCAATCTATTTAAAATGAATGGAATATCCTGTGTTTTGCTTTGCCCGCTCAATATACTGGTTCCTTTTCTCTGATCGTCATTATTAAAGCTTAATTATCTGGTTATGAATCTCCACTTGCCTATGACCCAGAGAGATATTAGTTCTCATGATGCTTATAACTGGTGAATAGATTACATTTTAAAGATTTTGTAATTCCATCACCTCTCATGTTTCTTGTACAGTGTATTTGTTTTAGATAAAATCTTTATTCAGACTGGTGACTGAATCATGTCAAGTGTGTACAATTTATTAATGTTCAATCTATATTTTGCACAAACCTTTTTGTTGTCCGTCAACAGTGTAATATAGATATTTTGTGTCACTACAATGTAACAATGTTGATTGGCCTGAATAAAGGCTATAAAAAGCGTCAAAAAAAAATCAGGGGGCTCTCGCCTTGCCTCCTGATTATGTGTTTTATGTACTTGTTTGGTGGATTGTTTCACAACCAAGGTTGTTGGGGTGATGTTGTCAAGTTGCTAGACGGGATTCAGACGTTTTCATGAGTGGATAATGTTGTATCTTCGCAATGTTTCTGGTGCATTTCTTCACTTGCCTGCTTGGCTTGCAAGTGCTGCATGGCAGTAGCTCAGCAGCTTCCCTGGGACAGCAGTCACAAGCAACAATATGAGTATACAACTTGATTGACCATCTCAACAAAGAGCTGTACCCAGGAACTTTTGTTTGCTGCAGGAGGTATGCTGTACTTCATTGCCCCCTCACAATGGCTGATGATCATGGCTGTGGGCTACAGTACTCAAGGTCAAGCCTCATCGCTTTGAGACATAATGGCTCTAAACTTGCACTGCTACCCAGCGTGGTGTCTGTGTTGAAGGAATATGGCATTTTTAAATGTCGGGGGCGGCGTGCGGGACAGAGAACTCGACGAAAGAAATCTGCATGTTCCACTAGAGTTGAGCCATCGCGAGTGATTATTGATGAAAACTGTGATGATACAAAGTTGCTGACAGTATGCCACTGGAATGCTCGGTCGCTGAAAAACAAATCACTAATCCAGGCTGACTATGTTATTAGTCACGACGTAGATATTATGCTCCTCACTGAAACGTGGCTGACAGATGAAGATGATGCAATAATAAAGGAGGTAACACCACCAGGATATGTATACTTCAATGTTCCGCGTCAGGTTGGTAGAGGGGGTGGAGTTGGTGCTATTTGTAGGTCACAACTCGGACTTCGTCGTGTCCCTTTGGAAAAGGAGTATGAAACACTGGAATGCTGCATAATAACAAATAAATGCAGATTTATGAATTTCATAGTTGTCTATAGACCTCCCCCTTCTAAAAACTTCTGAATTTCTGGCTGATTTTGACGATTTCATTGACAATCTCCCAGGAAAATCGTTGCTGCTTGGCGACTTGAATGTTCACTTTGACTGCCCATCAAGATCTGATGTTCTTCGCATCAAACGCTCTCTGCAGTCAACTGGACTAAGACAGTATGTTACCAAAGCAACACACAGACGAGGACAGATTCTTGATATAGTGATTGCTAGAGATGATGAAAACCTAGTAAAGTCTCTTTCTGTTGATCCAGATCTCATGTCCGACCATGCGGCAATCAGTTGCAAAATAAATTGCGACAAACCGCCTGTGCAACAAAAGACAAAACGGTGTCGCAAATCGCGCTCGTATAGATCAGATGTCTTTTGCGCAAGACTTAAACTCATGATTAGAGGGGTCAAGTGACGTCAAAGACCTCAATGACAACATCCAGTCATTCGATAAGATCCTTGTCTCTGTTCTGGACGCTCATGCTCCTGTTTGTGACAGTAAAGTTACTGTCCGTCACAAGCCAAAGTAGTACAATGTTGATGTGCAGCAGGCTAAGAGAGAACAGAGGAGACAAGAAAGGAAACTTCGCAAATCATTAAAGTCTAATCCAGATTGTGATAAGACACCATATTTGGAAGCTAAATCACATATTAAAAAAACACTCCTGGAGGCAAAGGTATCATACTACAGAGGTGTGTTTGCAAGCAGTTCCCCTAAGGAGGTATTTAGAACACTTCAAGACCTTTTGAATAAGGACCAACGCTTTCTTCCTGATGTCGACTCTTCTGAACAGCTGGCTAGATCATTTGCAATGTTCTTCTCAAACAAAATCAAACACATTCGGAATTACATTGATGACCTGAATATATCGTCTGATCAATCTGACATGTCAGGTCTGCGTTCACCAGATGTGAGTCTACCACAGTTTCATCCAGTAACGCCGGATGAAGTCAAGAAGTTCGCCACCAACTCCCCGAACAAGACTTGCCATCTTGACCCTATACCAACTTGGCTCCTGAAGCATCATCTCGAGATTCTACTACCAAGACTGACAGAAATCATCAATGAGTCGCTGACATCAGGACTATTTCCATCATGTCTTGGATCAGCATAGATCTATCACCCCAATTCTGAAGAAACCAAACATGGACAAAAATGAGCTAAAGAACTACAGGCCTGTCTCCAATATTCGGTTTCTGGCGAAGCTAATCGAGAAAGCAGTGTCCAAGCAATTGACAGGTTACATCGATGAACACAAGCTCAACCTTCCCTTGCAGTCAGCATATAAGTTGAATCATAGCGCGGAGACAGCGCTCCTGTATCTCCAAAATGACTTCTTGCAGGCACTTGACAACCGGAATGCGGTATTTTTTCTCTCCCTTGACATGTCGTCAGCCTTCGACACGCTGGATCATTCATTGTTGTTGTCCAGAATGGAAGAAGTTTATGGTGTAACAGACCTTGCTTTGAATTGGCTCAAAACGTATCTCGCTCATAGAAGGTCCCACGTGCGAATTGATGGCGAGTCATCAGTAGATGTTCCACTTGAATTTGGAGTCCCACAGGGCTCGGTGATGGGTCCTCTCCTGTTTACGTTGTATCTCAAACCTGTAGCTGATATTTTTAATAGGCACAACGTTCGTTATCACATGTATGCAGATGACATACAAATCTACCTGACTTGTGACCCATCTCAAAGAGACGATGTAAACCAGACATCAAGGAAGATGTCAACTGTTATGTCTGAGGTTAGGAAGTGGATGCTGACGAATAAGTTGAAATTGAACCAAGAGAAGACGCAGTTCTGTGTCATATCTTCTAGATCACACCAAAAACACCTGTAAAATGTGAGCATTTCCCTGGATGATATAGTGCTAAAGCCCTCGCCATCAATTCGCATACTGGGTGTTGTCTTTAACAGCCAAATGACTACCGATGACCAGGTCACCAATGTGTCGTGCAATATCAGATATCATTTGAGGAACCTGGGTCGCATTAGAAAATACCTCGATGAGTCTTCTGCACATGACGCAGTGAGAGCACTTGTACTCTCCAGACTAGGTTACTGTAATAGTTTATTATATGGCACTACATCACAAAATATCCAACGTTTAGAGCTTCTCCAAAATCAGGCTGCTAAATTAGTGTACAATAAGTTCAAGTTCACCCGTGTGACACCCCTCATGAATGATCTGCATTGGCTTTCTATCTCTAAGAGAATTGAATTCAAGACTGCTACACTTGCATACAAAGCCCTCCATAATGAAGTAGCAGTGTATCTTTCTGAGCTCCTCCACATCCGCCAGTCAACTATAACGTCAGGTCCACCACACGTATTGTGCTAACTACCACAAGAACCCGAACAACAGCCGGACGTCGCGCCTTCAATATTGCAGCACCTCAATCCTAGAACAGTCTCCTTACAAATGTCCAATCAGCAGTTAACACAGATCAATTTCAAAAACTGTTGAAAACTTATTTGTTCCAGAAGTAAGGCCTCCACTGCTAGTGATCTGACAAGTGTAAAGTCATTGTTTATTTGTTTTGCTTTGTACTTTCTCTGTTTTGTTTTGTAAATAATGTTGATTTTTTTCTTTGTATTTTGTTACAATTGTTGAAGTGCTTTGTTTCTGTTTAGAAAAAGCGCTGTATGAATATTGGTTATTATATTATTATTATAACATTTTTGGTAGAATAGTGTGATTATGTGTGCCTTAAGAATCCCTTTTTCATTTCTGAAAAACCTTGTCCACACTCTTCACTTTCAACTGTAATAACTTTTGGAAGGATAGTGCTACTGCTTTGAAAGTTGGATTTAATTATGGACAGAATGTTTTAATGAGGCATGCTCAATTCAGTTTAATCCGATAATCCCTTCATTGTTGTTACTCTGGTGGTTTACTTCCTGTTTTTTGTCCCATTCATGGCACAGCCAGCACGGTTTGGTAAAGATTAAGCGCTTGAATAGACACTGTACTTCAGAGCCTCTTTTCTCAGTTCAAACCTTTCCTGAGTTTGTGCTTTCTTTCCAATAGTTAAATAGGTTAGGAGAGTCCATTTGATTTGAGTTATACATCATTTTCAAGCTTAAAGACTGTTCTTTCAGAATATGGTCTTAACTAAAAATTCATGTCCGGGTACTTTTTGTTTGTTTTGAGGTGCAGGATCACAATTTGTCGCCCGTTTAAGGGGGTGACAATCAATGTAGGGGTGACATTTATGCCGCAATAGAGTGTTTTGTCCACGGAATATTATACAGTGAGAGAGACGTACATCCATACTACAGTCAGACCATTATTCAGTTATGTTACTCCCGCACGCACTGCACACGGGGCTGCTTCATGCGGTTGCGTGCGGTTTCGTACGGATGCGTGCGCCTTCGTGCCATTTCGTACGACCTCGTGCGGGTGCGTGCGCCCCTGTACGCCCCCGTGCGCCCCCTTGCGACCTCGTACGCCTCCGTGCAACCTCGTGCGCCCCCGTGCGACCTCGTGCGCCTCCGTGCGGCTGCGTGCGGCTGCGTGCCACCATTTGGCACGCTACCGTGCGAGGTGTTGGCACGCTACCGTGCGAGGTGTTGGCACGCTACTGTGCGAGGTGTTGGCACACTACCGTGCGTGGTGTTGGCACGCTACAGTGCGGGTCCGTGTGAATCCAGCATCCTGCGTGCGAATCCATTGGAGGCCGTGCGTGCATGCATCGTACATGATAATACCCCTTTGTAAGTGTGTGTTCACGTGTTCGCCTGCGTGTCCTTGTGTGTGGCTCCGTGCCCATGCCTGTGTGCCTGCATGCGATCGCGAGAAGATGATACGATATACGCACTGTGCAATGTACAATGTGTGCAACTACGTATTACATGTAAACACTTATGCCTGTCCAAAAATGAACGATTGTCTACATTGCAGAGATCATTGCCAATTATTCTAAAAATATGTAGTACCATCACCGTGCGTACATGTATCTTTCCTAGAAGAAATTGGAATATGTGTTGTGTGGTTGTGTGTGTGTCTTTATCACTCGAGAACTTGAACAGTGTAGCAATAATCATGGTAATGATGACAACAACAACAGAGAAAAGCTACTGTACAAGTACATTACGGGAACTTATTGTGACCGTGCACCTCAAAACAAACATAAAGTCGCACACACTGATTTTGCGTGAGGACTGAAAATAAGTGAAATAGGTCAGCCTAGCCGAACTTGACTTTTTCATATTTTCTGAAAGAGCGGGTCTTCTTTTACACTATGCTAAATTTGGGTATCAAAAAACGGGCAGGAAAGTGTGTTTTTTAAGCAGTTTATTCCGAACATTTTTGGTAGAAAAGCGTGATTAGGCTTGTCTTTAGAATCCTTTTTTTTTTTCATTTCTGAAAATCCATGTCCACACTCGTCACTTTCCACTCTAATAACTTTTGAAAGGATAGTGCTACTGCTTAAAAAGTTGGCATTGATTATGGACAGAATGTGTTAATGAGGCATGCTCAATTTCAGTTTAATATGATAATCCATTCATTGTTGTTACTCTGGTGGTGTACTTCCTGTTTTTTGTCCCATTCATCGTACAGCCAGCACAGTTTGGTAAAGATTAAGTGCTTGAATAGACACTGTACTTCAGAGCCTCTTTTCTGAGTTCAAACCTTTCCTGAGTTTGTGCTTTCTTTCCAATAGTTAGATAGGTTAGGAGAGTCCGTTTGATTTGAGTTATACATCATTTTCAAGCTTAAAGACTGTTCTTTCAGAATATGGTCTTAACTAAAAATTCATGTCTGGCGACTTTTTGTTTGTTTTGAGGTGCAGGACCACAATTTGTCGCCCGTTTAAGGGGGTGACAATCAATGTAGGGGTGACATTTATGCAGCAACAGAGTGTTTTGTCCACGGAATATTATACAGTGAGAGAGACGTACATCCATACTACAGTCAGACCATTATTCAGTTATGTTACTCCCGCACGCACTGCACACGGGGCTGCTTCATGCGGTTGCGTGCGGTTTTGTACGGATGCGTGCGCCTTCGTGCCATTTCGTACGACCTCGTGCGGGTGCGTGCGCCCATGTACGCCCCCGTGCGCCCCCTTGCGACCTCGTACGCCTCCGTGCAACCTCGTGCGCTTCCGTGCGACCTCGTGCGCCTCCTTGCGGCTGCGTGCGGCTGCGTGCCACCATTTGGCACGCTACCGTGCGAGGTGTTGGCACACTACCGTGCGTGGTGTTGGCACGCTACAGTGCGGGTCCGTGTGAATCCAGCATCCTGCGTGCGAATCCATTGGAGGCCGTGCGTGCATGCATCGTACATGATAATACCCCTTTGTAAGTGTGTGCTCACGTGTTCGCCTGCGTGTCCTTGTGTGTGGCTCCGTGCCCATGCCTGTGTGCCTGCATGCGATCGCGAGAAGATGATACGATATACGCACTGTGCAATGTACAATGTGTGCAACTACGTATTACATGTAAACACTTATGCCTGTCCAAAAATGAACGATTGTCTACATTGCAGAGATCATTGCCAATTATTCTAAAAATATGTAGTACCATCACCGTGCGTACATGTATCTTTCCTAGAAGAAATTTGAATATGTGTTGTGTGGTTGTGTGTGTGTCTTTATCACTCGAGAACTTGAACAGTGTAGCAATAATCATGGTAATGATGACAACAACAACAGAGAAAAGCTACTGTACAAGTACATTACGGGAACTAATTGTGACCGTGTACCTCAAAACAAACATAAAGTCGCACACACTGATTTTGCGTGAGGACTGAAAATAAGTGAAATAGGTCAGCCTAGCCGAACTTGACTTTTTCATATTTTCTGAAAGAGCGGGTCTTCTTTTACACTATGCTAAATTTGGGTATCAAAAAACGGGCAGGAAAGTGTGTTTTTTTAGCAGTTTATTCCGAACATTTTTGGTAGAAAAGCGTGATTAGGCTTGTCTTTAGAATTTTTTTTTTCATTTCTGAAAATCCATGTCCACACTCGTCACTTTCCACTCTAATAACTTTTGAAAGGATAGTGCTACTGCTTAAAAAGTTGGCATTGATTATGGACAGAATGTGTTAATGAGGCATGCTCAATTTCAGTTTAATATGATAATCCATTCATTGTTGTTACTCTGGTGGTTTACTTCCTGTTTTTTGTCCCATTCATCGTACAGCCAGCACGGTTTGGTAAAGATTAAGCGCTTTGAATAGACACTGTACTTCAGAGCCTCTTTTCTCAGTTCAAACCTTTCCTGAGTTTGTGCTTTCTTTCCAATAGTTAGATAGGTTAGGAGAGTCCGTTTGATTTGAGTTATACATCATTTTCAAGCTTAAAGACTGTTCTTTCAGAATATGGTCTTAACTAAAAATTCATGTCTGGCGACTTTTTGTTTGTTTTGAGGTGCAGGACCACAATTTGTCGCCCGTTTAAGGGGGTGACAATCAATGTAGGGGTGACATTTATGCCGCAACAGAGTGTTTTGTCCACGGAATATTATACAGTGAGAGAGACGTACCCCTGCCGGAAAGAACACAGCGTCAACACAGTGTGTTCATAGAGTGACCACACAGTTGACTGTATGAACATATAGTGACCACAGTGTGGTCATACCTTTGCCACATTGTGATTACTCTCACTATGTGTATCATCATGGGTTGTCACATAGTTTTCATACAGTGGAATGGTAACAACTGTATGAGCAGCTTCGTTCACACAGTTTCACAGAGTCACCACAGGGTGATCAGGACTTTCACACTGTGGAATAAAGCTAACACACAGTAGTCATAGAGTCTCACATAGTGTTCACTATGTGGAAGTCGTCGTCATACAGAGGGAATGCATGGACACACAGTGGCCACACTGTGGAGAGATCTGTCACACAGTGAAAATGTATGGACACATAGTTGCCACACTGTGGATAAATCTGTCACACAGTGGAAATGTGATGGACACATAATTGCCACAATGTGGAGAGATCTGTCACACAGAGGGAATACACGGACACATAGTTGCCACACTGTGAAGAGATCTGCCACACAGTGGAAATGAATGGACACATAGTTGCCACACTGTGGGAAGACCTACCATACAGCGGAAATGTATGGACACATAGTTGCCACACTGTGGAGAGATCTGCCACACAGTGGAAATGTACGGACACATAGTTGCCACACTGTGAAGAGATCTGCCACACAGCGAATAGTATGGACACATAGTTGCCACATTGTGGTAAGATTTGTCACAGAGTGGGAATGGATGGACACATAGTTGCCACACGGTGAAGAGATCTGTCACACAGAGTCAGTGTCAACACGCTGTGTTCACATAGTCACAGTCTCCACCCCGAGGAGATATCTCTCACACAGAGGCATTACCTCGCAGTGTTCACATAGATACACACAGTCTCCACACAGAGGCAAAATCTCTGAGTCACGCAGAGACAATGTGTCTTTTTGACAATGTGTCTTTTTCACAATGTGTCTTTTTGACAATGTGCCTTTTTTTGACAATGTGTCTTTTTTTGACAATGTGTCTTTTTGACAATGTGTCTTTTCGTGTCTTTTTTATCGTACACATTAAATCAACACATAAGATTTTCAGTAATCTTCAGGACTGAAGGATGCAGAATAAACATAAGAAGAAGACACCCAGGAAAATTTACATTACAGAGAAATAGAGTCAAAACTAGGGATTATTGAAATGGTATGGTTCTGCAATGTAAATAATTTATGCCAGAATTAATCAATTGAAAGAAACAACACAAGCTTGCAATCGCACAACATTTGATGGATCTTTTGCCGGAAGGTGATTGCAAGAATAATTAGTCCGGATATAACTCTCTAACAGGTACGAGTATAGAATATTAACACAGATACAACATAATGCATTCGCGATTGTGTTCTTCAGTATCTTTCTACGAGACTTGGAAGACATTATTGTGATTACAACTCAACTTGCGCTTTTAAACCTGAAGGCAATACTGCAGCCTGACTAGAAAACCTCATGGGATTTGGACGCACCGCACTCACACAAACAACACCCCTCATAATCGTACTCACACACAGCACATACACCCTGCATAATACATAGCGAACACACAATATCTGCATGATTACGGTTCTGGTGCGGTGGACCTTGGTTCTAGTTTGTTTGACCCACCGCTGACCTCTATGTACTTATCTCTACGCTGTACGCTACGTAGAGATCTCACAGTGGTTTGACCCCTTGACGTATTAGGAAACAAGCGGCTCGGCAGAGATTTAACCGTCATTTTGAACTGCGAACCCAGTCTAACCACTCCGTATGCAGGGAGGTTGTCTTTCTTCCACCTCCCTGGTATGCGTACAGTGTACGTATCGTCCTTGGCCATTGATGAACGCACGCGAATTATAGTTTGTTCATGCGTTTGGTGGTTTCATCGTGTTTTCGTTCCTTTACAAACTTGGACAGTGTGCAAATGTGCAGTGCTAAAGCAAAAGAATCAAAAGTGAGTGGTAATTTTAACCGGGCAAAACTAAAAGCAAGTCATGTTGCATGTGACGTTCGGATACGGCTGAGCGACAGCGACAGGTATACCAGGCAGCCTGGCAACGTATACAGGATGCAACCATGCGAGTGTCTTCATGTGGCCTATACATGAAATGGTGAGTCCATCAAACGTTAGAATTTATTAGTAATCTAATTAAGAACCCCTAGCTATAGTTCTCTACTTCGTCATCATAATAGTGCCGAGTATATACTCGGACAGGTTTCAATAGGAAAACGTGTGTTATTACCAGAACGGTTTGATAACGGGCTGTCACATGTTAATTAACAACTTTTTTTATCGGATTAGACTCAAGCTGAACTTTTTTTTTTTTTAATGTGATCAATCTAACTACAAGAAGGAAACTTGAGTACGTCTCAGGAAATATATGCTGCGATGTTAAGAAAACATTTGTAATTACTCTAGAACTAGTGAAAAGACAAAAAAAAAAACGGGGACGGGGGAGGATGATAATGATAAGTTTGATTAAAACCACTGTAAGAAAGTAATGGACAGAATGCCAAGAAAAATTAAGTAACCACTGGTGTTGTTATGGTGTGATGTACACCAGATACCATTGTGCATTGTGTGATGTGGCCTAACAGTTACGTATGGATGGAGGGTGAATGCATTAATATGTGTATGGCTGCATAGTCTGCAAGTGCAAGAAAAAAAAAGCGATGTTGAGAAGATGGAAAAGAAAATGAGCCTCAAATCTAATACTAATAGCGCAAAAATTTGTTATTGTTATTATTTCAGTCCTGAAGGAAAATACTCTGTCTGCTCTGGAGAAAGCACAGCCGATAGAAGCAAAGAGATCACCGGTCTTCTGCAGCACGTACAGCACCCATACCATCAAAGAAAAGTAAAGATGATTTTGCCTTCTCCGGCTCAGCTTCAGTTCCGTTCTTCAGAATTACAATGACACCACCCCTCCCTTACTAGTGCCATCACGGACTGTCTGGTTCTCCACAACAATGTTCTCACTCCACATATGCCTGCCTCGATATCGACCCCATCTACGTCCCCAAATGACCAGGAGATGCATTCTTATGAGTCAGGTGGTGACTCAGTTAAGAAGGTATTGTAATTCAGATGGTTCATCATTTCATTTTCTCCGGACATATGTAACAAAAGAGGTCTCTTTTTTATTGAAAAAAAAGATATTCATTACCATATGACTCTTGTAAAGCCAACATTACTCGTTAATGTGCTAAGTTTGGGTGATAATTTGTTTTGCTGTTTTTATTTGTGTAATTCAAATGAATTCCCGAAGGCAGTATACCATGTTTTACGGTATGCTAAAGCATTTCACTTCATTGGCAACGGAATGTCCAAGACAGGATTTCGAGACAAGTACTTCGAGGGAAATCGAAGTATTATTGATTGAATACTTGCGAGCAAAATCTTCAAAAATTTCAATTACAAGATGATAGCTAAGAGAGAGTACACCCTGGAAAGTTATACAAGAAACATCCATACGAGAGAAATAATGATAATACCATATAAAAATCAACAACGTTGAACAGTGTATCAGAAATTAAACTGCAATCTCCAAAAGTTTTAAATGACTTCTCACTAAATTGTTTGAGTCGAGTGTGGTACATATGCAATGAAGTTTGTGCAAAACATAAATACATTGTACATTTACTTTGACTTTGATTGTTCTGCCTTTCACTGGCTTTTTGAAAACGTATAAAGTTGTGATTGATTGCAGTTTATGGATATTGTTTGATTGTTTGTTTGGTTGTTTAGCAATGTAAAGCGCTTTAAAACATTTATTAAGTGCTAAATAGATATTTCATGTTATGATAATAATAATAATAATCATTATTATTATTATCATAATTATTATTGTTACTATAACTATTAAAGAGGGTAAATACCACTGTAAACTAGAAGCCATTGCAGTGCACCAAATATAACACCTGTGATTAAACAATTTTACAAAACTTTTCCTTTTCCTGTTGTAGCAATATGGTACATATTTTTATTATTACTTTACATAACTTTATACAAGCAAATGAAATTTCGTAATAAGATTTAGATAATGAAACATATAAACCTAATATCGATTATTTTATATGCTAATAGTACATGACACTGCGTGCTTTTATCATCATTAATACTGTCTTCAATCTTTCTTTTTCATTCTGTACAGAAGATTCGGACATATTGAGCGATGGCTTGGCTCAACTGGGAATGCTACAACCGCGCCAGCAATCCTGATCAAAGGACGGTAGTCCTGGCCCCGGTGGGATACTCTTCACCCAAAAGGAAGTGTGATTTGTACGGCTTCGCGGCACATCCAAATCCATCGCAGTAGATAAACCAAATACAACTCGAATTTTGGTAACTATACAATATCTCAACATTCCCTCCTGGAACACCTATACAGTTCAGTGAGTCATACCAACCCTTTTGTTGAGTATAAGGTGATCTAGCATGCCTAGTACAAATGGACTTTTTCCATTGCGTGTTTTTTTCCCTTTTTTTTGGGGGGGGGGGGGTAGAGGTCTAGGGTGGTTATGAAGTCAATTTCTGGTTTCGGGCCCAAAAGTTAATAACATTTGTAGCCTTGACTAGGTATAATATCGATAAAAAGAATGCATCTAGCCTAACTTTTTATTGATTATCAGTGATTCAAATTGTAATCATTAAACTTGCCTGCAAACAAAGCTGGTCACCAGTCATAGTACCATAATTGGTGTTGAATTGTGCGCAGATCTCAGTCTTACTGATAAGATCACACCTCATGTAGAAGTCATCATCTGTAATGATTTTAATCAGTCAAATCAAGCCCTATAACATACTTGATTGCACCAAGAAACCATCATTAAAAAGATGTGGCTGCTAATGAGGTAAATGTACCAAAGATTAGTCTGTTAAATTGTTATTGCCCTGAAAGTAAGATCATTTTTGTTTGTTTGTTTTGATAAAGGAAATATGAAGATATATGCTGCGAGAGCTCGCTGCTGTAATATATTCCTAAATTGGTTTGTAATAACAGGAAATGAAGCAAACTTATATTTCATAATAGTCATGCAAATTGTCATTGATACATAGCTTTTTCTTTCATAAAACTGAAAGAATATTTTGAGGGCAATTACAGAATAAAGTACGTTTTGATATTTGATTATATTTTTCTCTTATTTTTGTATAATATAGATTATCATAAAAGTCTTGTCCTGGCAAGTTTGTACCTTGAAGCTTAAAAAACTATGATGCCGAGATACATTATAGATATTACAGCGAGCTGTATTATTTTGTAAATCATTTATATTGTGATTGATTTTGTATTATAAGAGAAGTGTTTTTGATTTTGATATTAAATTAGTGTATTAATGCAGAATACACATTTTCGCACTTTTGTCTTCTCCTTTAAGGTGTAAGTAGTGCTCTACAAGACTGCATCTTAACAATCTGGGGGGTTTGACAACATGAAATTTCATTAATTAAAGGACAAGTTCACCTTCATATACATGTGGATTGCGTGAATGCAACAATATCAGTAGAACAAATTAGTGAAAGTTTGGGGAAAATCGGACAATCCGTTTAAAAGTTATGAATTTTTAAAGTATCTGCGCAGTTACTGCTGAATGTGAAGACTGCTACAGTGTATGATGTCACAGCTTACAATACATAAAGAAAATAAAAAGAGAATTTCACAAAATTTTACTTTTTGAAAAAAGTGTACATTTCCTCTCCTTGTCACAGACCTATGTTAAGGGTAATATTATTCTTCTTGCCTTCTAAAAGAGTTGAATTTAAAAGAGCTTTTATTAAGCGAGGAAAGTGAAAATATGATGAATTTTCTTTATGTTTTCTTTATATCGTTGTACTCATGAATGTGACATCACAAGCTATAGTAGTCTTCTCATCCAGCCTTCAGCAGAAACTTCAAAAGTTCATAACTTTTGAACGGATTGTCTGATTTCCCTGAAACTTTCACTGATGTGTTTTACTAATATTGCTGCATTCACTAAACACACATGTCTGTGAAGGTGAACTTGTTCTTTAAAGCGGATCAAAGTATGCAGGAATCGCCCGGGCCATAACCAAGAAAGCTTCTCATTTTCATGAAATTTTCTGTATTTCTATTTCTTCACAACGAATGAATTAATTATTGGAAATAACTCATTCTGTAAACTGCACTAGAGCTACTAGACAATGTGACAGCACTGGAAGGAAACTCACCACGGAGTGTTCACAGTGTGAAGACTGGATGGAAAATCACCATAGAGTGTACACGGTGTTGAGTCTGGATGTAAAATTGCCGCAGAGTACTCACAGTGTGGTAACTGTATGGAAAATCTCCACAGAGTGTACACAGTGTGGTGTTTGTTTGGATGGAGAGCTCACTGAGTGAAAGATACCACATTGTGCAGAGAGATCACTGTGTGAAAGGTAACGGTGTGGCAGTAGAGGTCACTGTGTGAAAGGTACCATAGTGTGGCAGGAAATTCACTGGGTGAAAAATACACAGTGTGGCTGAACAGTCATTGTGTGAAAGAAACCACAGAGTGACGGAAGTTAATGTGTGAGAGATAAAAAGTGACTTCTGTCATAAAACATATAGTGAAAACACAGTAAAGCATATAGTGAAACATACAGTGAAACACACAGTGAAAACACACAGTGAAGCAATAGTGAAACACACAGTAAAACACACAGTGAACACACAGTGAAGCATATATTGAAACATACAGTGAAACACAAAGTGAAAACACACAGTGAAGCAATAGTGAAACACACAGTAAAACACACAGTGAACACACAGTGAAGCATATATTGAAACACACAGTGAACCACGTAGCGAAACACACAGTGAAACACACAGTGAACCACGTAGCGAAAGACACAGTGAAACACACAGTGAACCACGTAGCGAAACACACAGTGAAACACACAGTGAAACACATAGTGAAACACACAGTGAAACACACAGTGAACCACGTAGTGAAACACATGGTGAAACACACAGTGAAACACACAGTGAAACACATAGTTAAACACTTCACCACAGTGTGAAACACACTGTGTTCATACAGTCATTCCACTGCGTTAAATTGGAACACTTTTTAATACAGTGAACCACACAGTGAAACACTCTGTGACTACACTGTGAACCACACTGTGGTTGATCGGTTGAGATCACACTGTGGTAACAGTGTGGTTCATAGTGTTGTCACACTGTGTTCCACTGAGTGGTTCACTGTATTAAAAAGTGTTCCAAATTAACGCAGTGGAATGACTGTGTGAACACAGTGTGAACACAGTGTGTTACACACTGTGGTGACTATGTGGTGCACTATGTGTTTTTTCCGGCAGGGCGTACATCCATACTACAGTCAGACCATTATTCAGTTATGTTACTCCCGCACGCACTGCACACGGGGCTGCTTCATGCGGTTGCGTGCGGTTTCGTACGGATGCGTGCGCCTTCGTGCCATTTCGTACGACCTCGTGCGGGTGCGTGCGCCCATGTACGCCCCCGTGCGCCCCCTTGCGACCTCGTACGCCTCCGTGCAACCTCGTGCGCTTCCGTGCGACCTCGTGCGCCTCCTTGCGGCTGCGTGCGGCTGCGTGCCACCATTTGGCACGCTACCGTGCGAGGTGTTGGCACACTACCGTGCGTGGTGTTGGCACGCTACAGTGCGGGTCCGTGTGAATCCAGCATCCTGCGTGCGAATCCATTGGAGGCCGTGCGTGCATGCATCGTACATGATAATACCCCTTTGTAAGTGTGTGCTCACGTGTTCGCCTGCGTGTCCTTGTGTGTGGCTCCGTGCCCATGCCTGTGTGCCTGCATGCGATCGCGAGAAGATGATACGATATACGCACTGTGCATTGTACAATGTGTGCAACTACGTATTACATGTAAACACTTATGCCTGTCCAAAAATGAACGATTGTCTACATTGCAGAGATCATTGCCAATCATTCTAAAAATATGTAGTACCATCACCGTGCGTACATGTATCTTTCCTAGAAGAAATTGGAATATGTGTTGTGTGGTTGTGTGTGTGTCTTTATCACTCGAGAACTTGAACAATGTAGCAATAATCATGGTAATGATAACAACAACAACAGAGAAAAGCTACTGTACAAGTACATTACGGCAACTAATTGTGACCGTGCACCTCAAAACGAACATAAACTCACACACACTGATTTTGCGTGAGGACTGAAAATAAGTGAAATGGGTCAACCTAGCCGAACTTGACTTTTTCATATTTTCTGAAAGAGCGGGTCTTCTTTTACACTATGCTAAATTTGGGTATCAAAAAACGGGCAGGAAAGTGTGTTTTTTTAGCAGTTTATCTCGAACATTTTTGGTAGAAAAGTGTGATTAGGCTTGTCTTTAGAATCCTTTTTTTTTTTCATTTCTGAAAATCCATGTCCACACTCTTCACTTTCCACTCTAATAACTTTTGAAAGGATAGTGCTACTGCTTTAAAAGTTGGCATTAATTATGGACAGAATGTGTTAATGAGGCATGCTCAATTTCAGTTTAATATGATAATCCATTCATTATTGTTACTCTGGTGGTGTACTTCCTGTTTTTTTACCCATTCATCGTACAGCCAGCACGGTTTGATAAAGATTAAGCGCTTGAATAGACACTGTACTTCAGAGCTTTTTTCTCAGTTCAGACTTTTCCTGAGTTTGTGCTTTCTTTCCGATATTTAGATAGGTTAGGAGAGACCATTTGATTTGAGTTATACATCATTTTAAAGCTTAAGGTCTGCTCTTTCAGAATATGGTCTTAACCAAAAATTCATGTCTGGCGACTTTTTGTTTGTTTTGAGGTGCAGGGTCACAATTATTATTGATGATATGATGATTATCAAAAAGTAACAATAGATGTACATTGTAGATGTTCCATATTGTTAACATTATCAGTATGGTGTATTAATAATTTTACTATTTTTGCCTCTCTTAAAAACACACACATATTCTTTGTCCTTTCTGATATTCCCCCAAAGCCTTGAAATATATGCAGAGCTTACACATTGTCGTAAGCGATAGATAAAATGAAAACATCGTCGCTGCAGGATAGGTCGGTATGCCCAACAGTTTCCGTCTCGAAAGGTTGGTAATCTTGGTAAAATACTGACAACTACTAGATTGCCGGAAGAGAGTGCAGCCATATGTGGATTTAAAACGTTTCTTGTGATGACTTATGCACCAACGTGCCCCTTTGATAGATAATGATCGATTAACCCGCGAGTGTCGTAAAAACAAACAAATATCTCTAACCGGGGGGCCAAAAGCTAAAAACAGAGGTTGAGTTGCCTCTCTCTATAAACTAAGTAGACCATGCTTATTTTCAAGTTTTTATTGTAACAAACAACATTCCACTGGTCTACCTCAAAAAATTTGTTGCGAAAGCCTCCAAAACCAAGATGGCGTCCAAGATGACCGCCATATTTACTGAGTTCGTTATTTAAATGATAGAATTCGATAAAAACATCAGATTTCAACAAATGTGATGTCATATGAAAGAAAATAAAATTTTCTACAAGTTGATGCCATTTTTGTGGGTTATTGTGATAATTGGATTGAGATTTTAAGGAAAAAAACACTCTTTTTTGGATATTTTTCTGAAAAAAGGAAAATCATGAAAATGCTTGATTCAGCATAAATTAGAGAAAGACTGAAGGATTATCTTGAAACGTTTTGAGAATTTTGTTTGACAAATAAATAATATTTGGAGAAAATTAGGGGTCAGTACCGTTTTCTGTTCAGGAGTTATAATGTCTCAAACTTGAAAACTCATTATGTAAAAATGGCCACTTTAGTTGTGACCAACACCTTGTTGTTCGTAAAAAGAGTCTGCGCGCCAAGACTACTACACGCACCACTGGCACTGGCGCTTGCAGCAGTCACCCGACCGTGCCAGTGGTGCGTGTAGTAGTCTTGACAAATGCAGACTTTTTCTTTGACAGACAAGGGTTTGTGCCTGCAAACTTACTTTTCATACCAAGTGGTAGCTCAGGTGATACTGATCGCTATTATTTCAAAGTACATTGTTCTGAAGCAGATGAGATGAAGCAAAAAAAAAAAAAATCAAATAGAGGTAGTAGCTTGAAACATGGCACTAATCTTGTTATAGATAGTTTAAGACAGAATTTAGATCAACCCCTCAAAAAAAAAAATCAAGATGACAGCAACCAAAGTTGACATAGCGTATTGCGCCAAATTAAATGTATTATTTCGTTTTTGATACAAATTTGTCTGTTGTGCTATATTAAACCGTCTTAAGTTTTTATGGACACATTTTTTAAACCAGTAATATTCTACTCTCCGAAAAAGAAAAAAAAAACACAAATCGAGTGGAAGGTTTTACTTCTGATGTGACGAGTGAATAACAGAAAACGGTGAATTTAGAGTGAAATTGGAGTGACTTTTGAGTGAAAATGTTCATTTTCACTCATTTTAGAGTGACGTTAGGCAGAGCTCCACATTAACTTTTATATTTGGTGGCCCAAAGGCAAATATCCCACCTTTTTTTTGGTGGCCCGATCAGGCCACCAAATTCTTCATTTCTGACATTTTGGTGGCCCGACGAGCGTTTTTTGTGGCCCCGGGCCACCGGACCACCGTTAGTGTCGAGCCCTGCCTTAGGGATCACTCGTCACTCTTCGGGTGATCCCCGAGGTCACTCTAAAATGAATGAAAATGAACATTTTCACTCTCGAGTGATCCTGATATCTATATTATGGGAAAGCATCTACCAATGGCATAAGTTCAGATCAATTATTGTGACACTATAACCCACATGAAATCAGCCTAAAAACAATGCAACGAATAATCAATTTGGACAATTTTATTCGAACAATATACTGAAAAGTAATTTCGCACAACACATTTAAGAGCAAAGTTGAGAAATTGCCGCCATGTTGGAATTTTTATTGTATTTTATTTATATATATTTTTTTTTTTTGGGGGGGGTTCGGATCAGAAGGGCTTTCAAGGACATCTACTGATCAGTCATTATTACACATAAACCATCATCATTCACGTTTCTACAACAGCAGAGTAACATACAAGTAAAAAAGCATATCTTTGATACAGAAGCATTTCTTTTTTATCAAAGATTGGGCCTTACCCAAACACTGGAATGAGCTCCACCCCCCCCCCCCCACCCCAATAAAAGACCCTCATTAATGGTTTACACTAGTACAATATCGTTCGGATGTATAGAAACATGTAATAGACAGCAATATAAGAAGATAAAAAAAACATATCAAATTATAAGTTATAAGTTGAGATTTAACTTTGACGCAACACACTAAAGGTATTGTTTACCATTGGGAGAGATATCACATTTGATTTATATGTTCAGGTTAGTTGTATTACAAAACATTCTACCATGTAAAAAATTATAATAAAGCCTAAAACATACGGAGATATCACCATTTCTTTTAAAGAAACCATAAGCATGATAACTGTTGACAAAAAAAAATTCTTATCAGATCTATTTAGTATATCTAACAATATTTAGCATTAATTATACTGATTTAAGTTTGTATATTAATCCCTAACTCACAGTTTAGAACTAGTTTGAGGAATTAAGTAAAGCTGATTTTTTGTTTTACGTGCACAGTGGTAAATAATGCCTTGAACGACAACCTCGATTAATTACAGCCATCTTGAATTTTGTGTGGATACTATTTTTATCGCTAAATATTACACATTGGCAAAATTTGTGCCAAATTTTAAGCTTCTATCTCTTTTTGGAAAATACTTTCTGTTCAATCTTATCTGCCTCAGAACAATCTACTATGATGAAATGCTACAGTAGTAGCGACCAGCGTCACCTACCACTTTCCATGAAAAATTAGTTTGCAGGTACTTGCAAGTCACTAGACCATTACAGTATTACATGTGACCATGTAAACACATTGTAAGCAAAATTTATAATGCATAAATATAATTTTTTCAAGTTTTAGATGTTAACTTGTCAACAGTGTATGATATTGCCTGTTATTCCAGAAATATGAATTATGTCTCAATCTCAGTAAATCTCAATCTCAATTGCAGGTTTCAAAATAATTCTTCAGTTTTTCTTTAATAAATACTAAATCATGCATTTTTACATTTCGTCCTTTTTTCAAAACAATATAAAAATATAGATCCCCCCAAAAAAGAAAAGCAAACAACCCCCAATTTATCACAATACACAGCTAAAGTGGTATCAACTTTTAAAAAGTTTTTCTCTCCTTCATATGACATCAAATTTGTTGCAATCCAATGTCTCTATCAAATTTTATGTTTGACATTTTAATTTCAATAAAATGGCGGCCCTGTTGGACCGCATCTGTACTTTGCAACAAATCTACTGAGGTGTACTTACGGAACATTACTTAGTATGCTTAATATTATGTATGGTCTTGTTTTTAGAGAGAGTGGAACTCGAAAAGTGAGCGCGATCTTGGATTTGACCCTCTGTGACGTCATTGGGAACAGATGCGTGTAGATAACATATTATGTAAAATGGGATTTCAAGTTTGAGACATTATAACTCCTGAACCAAATACAATACTGACCTCCAATTTTCTCCAAATATTGATTATATGGGAAATATGTTAATTTCTGCATGGTTTTCATGAACATTCTTAATTTTATTTTTTTAAACTTTTAAGACAAATATTCATGGTGCATTCCGAAAAATGTCTCCATAAAAACCTAAGATGGTTTGAAATGGCATTAAAATGTTCAGAATATATATAAACCATATAAATAGACAGCAAAACAGATAAAATTGTATCAACATCGAAATGATACATTTACTTTGGCGCAATACACTATGTCAGCTTTGATGGCCTGCAATCTTGATTTTTTTTAGTGATTGATCCAAATTTTGTTTTAAACTTTCTCTAGCAAGGTTGTTTCAAGCTTCTACCTCTATTTGAAAGATATTTTTTGCTTCATCTCATCTGCTTCAGAACAATCTACTTTGAAATAATAGCAATCAGCGTCACCTGAGCTACCACTTGGTATGAAAAGTTAGTTTGCAGGCACAAACCCTTGTTTGTCAAAGAAAAAGTCTGCGTTTGCCAAGACTACTACACGCACCACCGGCCCTGCTACAAGGCCTCACGCTCCTAATTCACCTCGTGCCAGGTAATGTTATTTTTTACAAAAAAAAAAACCCTTAAAAATCAGTCAAATGGAAAATTGCCACTTTTGGTAGTGTTTGACATTGCTTAAGGACAGGAGCTTCTGCAGGTTATGAAGAAGTTGAATGAATCAGGGTTTTTGTATTTTTAATGATTTTTAATTGATGTATGAGGTAATTTGCTATTTTTATCATTTTTGAAAGTGACTGTATGCTAGTCTCGTATGGAGGCTCTTAACTTTTTTTTAGAGCTGGACAACATCCCAAAATATGTTGTTTGCTTGGAAGCAGAGAAAATTTCGCTTCATCTGCTTCAATTTAAAAAAAAAATCTCTGATTCGATTGATTTTTTATGATTCATAGAATATGCTGCATTTAACACAGGTTTTTATGGGAGCCTAGAAAAGGAGCCTGAGGCCTATACTGTGAGACTGGTAGGCAGTGGGCATATAGAGTCGTCTGCAAGAATGCGATATTCTCGCCAGCAAACGGCGTGCAGAGTGTACGGAAAGGTTCCCGGGGATACTGCCATGGTACCTGTTAGCTTAAATTCGGATATAACTATTCTTTAAGGGGTAAGTCAGACCACTAGTAAACAAGTGTAGTCCTATTTCTTAGGTAGCACTTGCCCTTAACTCTTACCATAGAACTAAAGTTGAATCCATTGCCGACCCAAAGTCAGATTTCAGCCCCAAATCAGATTCTAACCCCAAATTTAACCCTAACATTAGCTTTTAAAATTCTTACCCTAACCCTAACCCTAACTGTAACCATAGGCCTAAAGTTGAATCCATTGTCGACCCAAAGTTAGATTTCAGCCCCAAATCAGATTCTAACCCCACATTTAACCCTAAAGCTGTTAAAACCCTAACCCTAAAACCGTATTAACCCTAAACCTGTACTATATCACCGTAACCCTAAACCCTAACCTAACCCTAACCCTAACTAACCCTAACCCTAACTAGCCCTAACCCAAACCCTAACCCTAACCTAACCCTAATCCAAACCATAGCCCTAAATGCCAACCCAAAGTAAGATTTCAGCCCGAAATCAGATTCTAATCCCAAATTTAACCCTAGCTGCCTAGTAATTTGAACAAGGCTCAAATTAAACCCAGTCTCAGCTAGTGTAGAACTCTAGTCTAAAGTTAGACCGAGAAACTTACGCCCTAGCCCTCACCCTGCCTAGCTTCCCCTCGTCCTAACTGTGGGCCTATATCCTTAAGTTTACTTGTACACCTCAAAACTAGCACCCAGTGACAGTGTAACTGTATTATTTTCACTTTTACTGTGAAAATGGAGAGCAATGTGTGTAAAAACTGTGATGAACGTGCTTGGTCCCATGCAGACAGTGGTTTTTTGTGTTGGAAGTTTCCTTGTAGTACGAATTCATGTTCACGCACCAGCCATGTGCCATTTATTCACCACTCATGGTCTACACATTCACTCCATTGCATTTCATTCTAACAACGAACTCAGCATCATTCTCTCAGAAAAATGTAGCAGGACTATCAGTTTTCAAAGTGTCCTAGTTATTTACTGACATTTAATGAATAATACATCTGTGTTGCAGGCTGTCATACACAATATTCTGGTCCTGGATCTGAGGGAGCCAGCAGGTTTGTTCATGAACGTTTTTATACAACAGTGTTTGTTTGTTTGTTTGTTTGTTTGTTTCTTTCTTTCTTTGTTGTTGTTTTTTGAGGGGGGGGGGTGTTTTATGGCAACAAGCAAGAAGATTTGGATATGAATGCGGAAGAGTGGAGCAAACATTATTCAAAACAGTTAGAAATTAAGATGGACAAGAGTGCGGGTGATGATCCAGTGGTATGCTGGCTTTTTACAGGCCGAGTCAATAAGGCTGTGACCATGTAAATGTGTTGGAATAATAATACTGGAGAACAGTGAATAAAGAACACTTGCATTCTGACTCCAGATCCAAGCAGTCAAGCATCTAACTAACCCTACAAAAAAAAAATGTATAAACCTGTACTCATGCTCTCTGTTGTTGCCCTTATGTAGGGCCATTCTGTAGGCATGTCCTGGAACCCCCCCCCCCCCATTTCCCATCCTATCTTATTCTATCCTTCATATTCTAACCTCTGTGAACTCTAATCCCTACCTTATATCGAGTTTTACAGTGATATATATTTCAAAAGTACATCATAGTATATTTATGGCCTGGTGGTGGGCTCAAATGCTCCATGAAACAGTGAAATTGAACTTCCTTTTCTTGCTCATTGAACTTAAATATTTACCTTGATATAATATGAATAATTATTTTGATATTTTGGGAGGTTTTCAGGGTATCCAGCATTTAAACCTTCAAATTGGACTGAATGAATGTCATTGAATTATTGTCTATTTGGGCCCTACATCCAATTTCACCAAACCCAAGGTATAATGCCAGCAAGGGTGCATTGATTGGATTTCAGTACATGGTGCATTGTAGATTGATGGGGTCCACTCTGCTGAAAACAAGCATGAAATGTAGAAAGTTTTATATCGTTGTAGTCGGAATTAATATCTCTACAAGATGAAAGCGTTAAAAAAGTGTTTGGAAGCACTTGACTGCTCTATAGGCCTCACGCTCCTAATTCAACTCGTGCATTGCCTACCGGGAAGGCAGTACAAAGATGAGGTAATGTTATTTTTTACCAAAAAAAAATCATTAAAAATCAGTCAAATGGAAAATTGCCACTTTTGGTAGTGTTTGACATTACTTGAGGACAGGAGCTTCTGCAGGTTATGACGAAGTTGAATGAATCAGGGTTTTTGTATTTTTAATGATTTTTTATTTATGTATGAGGTAATTTGCTATTTTTATCATTTTTGAAAGTGACTGTATGACTAGTCTCGTATGGAGGCTCTTAACTTTTTTTAGAGCTGGACAACATCCCAAAATATGTTGTTTGCTTGAAAGCAGAGAAAATTTCTCTTCATCTGCTTCAATTTAAAAAAATTCTCTGATTCGATTGATTTTTTATGATTCATAGAATATGCTGCATTTAACACAGGTTTCTATGGGAGCCTGGAAAAGGAGCGTGAGGCCACAAGCGCCAGTGCCAGTGGTGCGTGTAGTAGTCTTGGCGCGCGCAGGCATTTTTTACGACCAACAGGGTCTTGTCACAACTAAAGTGGCAATTTTTACATAGTGAGTTTTCAAGTTTGAGACATTATAACTCCTGAACCGAAAACGTTACTGACCCCTAATTTTTTTTTTTTCAGAAAATATGAAAAAGTAAAGATCGGCTTGGTTGACCCATTTTACTTATTTTCAGTCCGCACCCAAAATCAGTGTGTGCGACTTTATGTTCGTTTTGTGGTGCACTGTCACATAATGTAGCTATATATATATATATATATATATATATATATATATATATATATATATAACCATGTCAGAAGCATCCCACGATAGTAGCCGCACATTGTATGCTTTTTTCTTAATGCTTACATGTACATATTTGTAGAGATCGGTCCTGCTTGTTGTGCCATAAGGGTATCCCTGTAAACGAATATCAATGTAAAGTGTCCATGCTGAAATTAACTACAACATCGAGTCCGTTTTCATAGATTTCTTACAATCGGCGTGTTTCTACAGAGAATCCGTTTGTCCCGAATTTTGTAAACGCGTAATTACCGCCCTAATGGAGAACCAGGTTGTTTCCACAGAAAGGGTATAATAAGTTACACTGTAGTATAGACTCAGTTTCTACACCTGTACGCCTGGGGATGCGGTCGTGACTGGATGTTGGTAAGTTGGCTTAGTGCATTGTGGGTAAACAAACATCCATCATGGGGGTTGGAACGATTTGCCGATTGATGCATTTATTGCGTTATGTTTGATGGTTTTTTTTTTTTTTTTAGCCTAGTTTGCCACTGTCTGATGATGAATCACAATCATGTCATAAATATTATGCTTCTTTGTCATACAATTTGTACCTCGCACCCGGTGTATCGGATTATTATAGTAGTCCATGGGCCAAGACCCGAAAAATGGGTTGTTGGTACCATCTGAGGTGGCACAACCTTTTTGGTGTCAGTTTGTTTGTCGGGCATAGATATGCTTATCAAGCTATGATAGCATTTCCAAATGAGTAGCTTAGTCATAATAAATGAATTTTTAACAAATTTGGTCTCGTTTTTATATCCCTATACTTCTGAATCGAAACTAAACCGCTATACAAAGAAGAGCACTGCCTTCTGTATGTCCATAGGTGTTCTGTTGTAAACGCGGTGCGCTTAGTTTTTATTCAAGGCAGCGAAGGGAATATCCAAAGGGTTATGATGTCCACAGCTGTCACGCGGTGCGCTTAGTCTTTATCTAGACCAATGTACCGTTATCATATCTAAAGTTCCTCATAAAAGGGATTTATAACGATTATCTATACCGTTTTTATACTACCCTATCAACAAATATATCAGATTTAAACAAAAATCACTCTGTTCATTTACAATATCATTCGTTATAATGTATCGAAGTGTACCGGTACATTGTTTTGCATTATCTTATATTGTTGGAGGGAAATAAAGCGACATTGGCGTGGTATCAGCGTTTTCACCGTAGCGTTTTCGCGGGAAAATGATAAATAATTGAAAGATAAGGTAAAATTCACGAGGAATTGCTTTTGTTGTTGTTGTTGTTTTTAGATAAAAGGATATACACTGTATCATACGCCTCGGATATTCCCTTCGCCTTCTAGAATAAAGACTAAGCGCTGTGGACATCATAACCTTTGGATATTCCCTTCGCTGCCTTGAATAAAGACTAAGCCCACCGCGTTTACAATAGAACACCTGTGAACATACCATAGAGCTGCATTTTACAGCTCTATGGAACATACAGAAGACAGTGCTCTTATTTGTATAGCGGTTAGTTTCGATTCAGAAGTATAGGGATATAACAACGAGAACAAGTTGGTTAAAAATTCATTTACTATGACTAAGCTACTCATTTGGAAATGCTATCATAGCTTGATAAGCATATCTATGCCCGACAAACAAAACGACACCAAAAAGGTTTTGCCACCTGAGATGGTACCAATATCTGGCCTGGCCCATGGACTATAGGTTTTCCCGCCCAATTCCATCATCAGATTTGCATTCGATTTAATGATGCGAGCATTCCTTTTCGAGCGAATTTGAATTCGAGATCAACATTCAAAAAGCCAAGTAGTTTATTCAACTTAATTTCATCAGCATTCGAATTCCTGATTTTGTCAGTAATTATTGTCACATAAACGTGTAAACAGCGCGTTCAGATTAAAAATGCACGTGAAGCGCATTGAAATTCATATCAGCACAGCTGGGATGAAGTTTAAGGAATTCAAATTAACGAATAGGCAAACATTTTCAGCATCTGGGCAGTGTTTTTCGTTGCTGCTCATGTTCTTTTTAAATTCTCCATCTGTTTGAATAACACAGGTACAACCACTCTCAGGCTGTGTTTATCAACTCCTTTTCTCGGCAGAAACAGGTTATCCAAACAGCTTTCAAGGAATTTTTACGAGTTGATAAACGCAAAGCTGTTTTGAAAGCCCTTTAGGAAAGCCTTTTACGAAAGAGTGCGTTTATCAACTCTCCTTTCTCGGCAGAAACAGGTTATCCAAACAGCTTTTAAGGAATTTTCACGGGTTGATAAACGCAAAGCTGTTTTGAAAGCCCTTTAGGAAAGCCTTTTCGAAAGCCCGAAATTTGTGACGATCCAAACAGGTTTCCTAAACAGGTTATCAGAAACCTGTTTGTAAAAGCCTTTCGAAGTTGATAAACGCAAAGCTGTTTTGAAAGCCCTTTAGGCTGCGTTCACATAGAAGTATTCGGTATTCGGTATTCGCTATTCGGTATTCGCTATTCGGGCCCCGAATACACCATCACCCGCACCGTCAACTCACCATCCCATGCAGTGAGGATTTCTTCCTCCTACATCCTAGCAAATCTTATTAACAATTTCTAAACTGCATCAGAATGTCAGTCTACATGCTTATTTTTGCTAAAGGGCAAATCCAGACCAAAATTGTCATTATATCATAAACGAGAGACGGTATACGCTGCAAGAAAATCGAACATGTTCGATTCCCACTTTGCTATACTTTTCGCAGCTATTCGGTACTTTCGAATAGTGCCCTCCTATGTGAACCGGTGTGAGGAAATCCTATCGTTCGATTCAAGCTATTCGCGTGCCCTCGAAAAACGAGCCCGAATACCCGAATAGTATACTTCTATGTGAAAGCAGCCTAAGGTCGCCCTACTGCGGTTACGCAACCATGCGTTTTCAGTTTCTGAAAAGACGCGCGCCACGTAAAATGCACACGAGTACGTGTACACAGGTGTATACATACAGCTGTGTGTAATGCACGCATATGCTTGGAACAAGGAGGTGTTTCTCTCACCAACAAGGTTTGAGAAATAGAGTAACAACAGTCTCATTCCCTTTGATCCCATGTCTCATGCCGCCACTCAGAAATATTTGAAGTACGTGCTAAACTGGATCTGCCTCACAGATAGGAAGACAATTGATTCATGTGGCATTGTATCATGACTCGTCACTCTCAAAGGAAGATATGTCTTTATGATGGTAATTGCTTTTCGCCGTCCCGTCTTAGAAAACAAGCGGCACATTAATAGTACAGGCAGTCAGGGCTTTGGAAAGGGTTCTCGAAAGGGCTATGGAAAGGGCTATGGAAAGGGCTATCGAAAGTTGATAAACGCAGCCGACGAAAACAAGCGGCATATTAATAGTACAGGGAGCAGACAGGGCTTTCGAAAGGGCTATGGAAAGGGCTATGGAAAGGGCTTTCGAAAGTCGTTTAAACTGGGGAAAGTTGATAAACACAGCCTCAGACGTACATGCCAAGGTACCTGGCACGTTAACATATCGACGACTGAAGAGACTGAAAGACTGAACATCGAAATTATGAATAATTATGTGAAAGAAAGAATATCCCAATGCAGTGTATCTCACACACATTTCAAACCTAAAACGTGACTGAAAACAAACTCTGTAATGCGACTGTAATCACACTTGACATATCGATGATTTCATGTGACCTCTCATTACATAAGCAAAGTCGGAGTTTAACCGTTCTGCAAAATAATGTGATATCCATTTTGATGGGGATATAAAGTGAAACTAGCCGCATAAAAACAAAACAAAAAACAAACATGACAAGGAGATGTTGAAACTGAAATGATGACACTGAACGTTGATGAATTTGCCATTCATCAACGTAAGAATATTCGTAAGAATTGCATAGAATGACAGGACCTGGTTATGCTAAATGAATTTGAAAATTCAAAGGTCGAAGTTGTGTGCCTATAAATGAAATTGAAACGGGTATTTGGTGCGAATTTGAACTTTTGTCCAGCTGGCGCGAAATTGAATGCAAACTTTGTGCCGTTAAATTGAATGAATTTCTCTCTAAATTGAATGAAATAAAATCTAGAAGGAATGACATGAAAAGAAATTGAATACTCAAGGAATTAAAATGAACCGTGAGAGAAGAGCAGTGACAAAAATTCCTTGAATTTGAACGCCTTGTCATTAATTCGAATGCAAATCTGTTGAAATCGGACGGGAAAATTTATATTAACCCTGCATTTTTCCATTGCGCTGACGGGGGAACTAACCCGAAAAGAACAACCTCAGGAGACGGTTACAATAATCAAAACTGTTTGGGCTATTGGCATCTGCAAAACATTATTCTCTTGACCTGACCTTCCCACTAATTGATATTACGTAACCCTCACTAAAAGAACGCCATGTGCCATACATAAGGCGGATTACACCTCTGAAAGCCATCATCCGCGCCCAGTCTTCTAGAAATGTAATGCGCTCCGTCGGAATGAGTCAAAAGGCGTAAAAAATGGAGTCATAGTTTTCCCTCTATGTGAATTCTACATCCACAGACTCAAAGCTTTACATTGATATGTAATATAACTTATTTGGACATCCCTATAGATCATAAAAACGAATATCAACCACGCTTATGATGTCAGTCCATTTTTCTTTCTCCGCTCTTTTGTAATGGCACCACGAAAATCGGCATGACCTTGAAAGCAGCTCAAAGAGAGAAACTGCATTTTCATGATTTATGTATGTGTGTGTAATTGTGTGTGTGTGTGCGCGTGTGCGTGTGTGTGTGTGTGTGTGTATTAAAGTAATTTATAAATTGTTTCCTCTGAATAACAGCTACTTACGAAGATCGTCCCTAACTCTAGACATTCTACATCCCAAGCGACTACTCATTTCGTCATGTATTGGATAAGGGCTTAAAACATATATCAGAAGAACAATGATATTAATTGTTAACGGCTTACCTATTTCATACATTCTCTGTTTCGCCTGGTTGACGCTACTCAATCCCACAAAAATCTCGTCATTAGCACTGACTTCAAAATCCAGTGAAGTCATGTTGTCCGTGACGTGCCAACCAGGGAAAGTGTACGTCCGAGAATCACCAACGTCCGGGGTGTGGAGGATGGCACACGCTATGAGGTATAATGAATAGGAAACAGTGTAGAATGAAGGTGATTACACACGTGGTACATCATAAGTCCAAAAATATTTGACTTATTAGTCCCTGATTACACGAACAGAATTAATTCACCTTATTTCTTGTTTTGGGTAGAATCACAACCAACAATCAGTAGCTTTCTCCATTTTTATCTTTCTCTTTCAGACATTCAATTCAATTCAATTTAATGTTTTATTTTATTTTTCGAATAGAACATAGACATTTCACTTTCTTTGCTCACAGAAAAGCAGGTTTCACGAGCAAATGAAAACAAAATTAAAAAGAGTATACGATATTCTGGAACCTTATAGTTATACATTTTCATGAAAACTGAATTGAAGAAAATGAAATAACAATACGCAAGCTTCAAAAAATGGAGGGACCCATAAAAAGACAAAGCTCGTAGACTGTGGGCCCCTCAGATATGTTTTCTTACATTTGTTGGCTCAGTGGACAAAGCCACGGACACTCGATTTTTAAGTCCTATCAGTTACACAGTGAAAAACTAAAGCAGTAAAAAAAAAGAACAAAACAAAAGAAGCAGTCACAGTTTATCGAAAGCTCATATCCCATTCAAGTGTCCCATATATATATCCCATACATGTATCCCATATATATCCCATACATGTATCCCATATATATCGCATTCATGTATCCCATATGATATATATATATATATATATATATATATATATATATATATATACACACACAGAGAAATTAGGGTTCTATTAGGGTTCTTATTTGCACCCTACGAGCAAATCTAACTAAGTGGCACCTTATAGGGTTCGGGATGGATATAGGGGTGCAAATCCGAACCCTAAAGGGAGCCAAATCTTAAGGGTTCTAATTTAGAACCATTCCATAGTCTTTCCCGAAAGCTGACATGTGGTTGTTGAATGGTGTTTGCTTAAAATGCCACACTATTTTGGGATATTATCGTATATTTTTATTTGAAAATATAACTACACGTTGTTAAAGAGTAACAGTGTCATCAGTAATACTATACTAAAAAAATTACTACTTGAATTAAACATTTTGTTTTTTCTTCTCGCACCGGGATCAAGAATAATCATTTCAATGACGTTATCATAGAGAGAAAGCAAACGAGTACAAGTACACGTATTATGCGTGCACGCGTGGACCGTTGAGCACTTGGTCAATGGCAAAGCTAAAATCGCATGCGCACGCCACGCCGTAGGTCGCGCGGTATACGTGCGTACGTGCATACTACTGACGTTCCCCTTTTGAATGGACAGACGACCGTGAGGTTGGGATGATGAATTAATCTTTTTGATGAGCCAAACGTTGCGAGTAGATAATTGTACTGTAATTCCGTTGAAAATATTTCACAGTAATTCATCTTCGTGATAGGCTGCATTTTATAGCCCTTTGAAGATTATAGAAGAAGAAGAAGAAGAAGAAGAAGAATCGATTATGATATGTGTGAATTATGCTCATAGAATGCTGAGTGGTGAAAACTGATGCGAAAGAGTTGTATCGAGGTACATGTGTACTAATATGTCAGAAGTGCGATCATACATACTGTAAAGCGTAGCGAATAAGTCAATGAAAGTGCACGGTAACACGGAAAGCCTCTACCAAGGTACTAACAAAGACCAGCAGCCCCATACGCATAGCGTAATTACGCTGTGCGTATGGGGCTGCTGGACGCAGTTACCAAGGTACGTACGTAAATAGGTGACCGGATATAGTCGCATCATTTTCGTTAATGGGAATTATTACGTTTGAGCCGAGTTGAGGCTCACTTTGGATATTGGTTTCTGTGAAGTTGACGGAAAGAACGATGTAGGCATGTATGATGTGCTTAATGAAGAAAAATAGTGTTCCTGGTTCATTTAGGAGAATTTAAGACATGTATGAAGATTGAAGTCAGAAAATTTAGGTTGGCCTTGACTCCTTGTTGTCTATCAACGAAAATAGAATGTGTGTTATAAATTAGCAATGCCATAGTCACAGAGCATAAGCAATGATACACGATGTGTGAATTTAGATGATATCCACGTGTGACTGGAGAAGTTGCATGTGCTAGACATGACATAAAATAAGTCACACAAACAAGGTATGTAAACGGTAAATCACTTCAGAAGTACAACTACTTGATCCCATACTTTAGCAGGTAGATATTCCAATATTGATTGTATGTTGAACTTTGTTCTATTCAATTACAGGTTGAACCGTGCTGATCCATGCTGATGCATGGTGTTAGCTTGGTCTCATACTGGGCCAAAGGGACCTGTGTTTGATTGATTATTTATCATCGAGTTCACTATGCATCAAGTTCAACAATGGTCTTCAGGATGAGTGATGCAGGTCAACCTCGAGAGACTGGTGAGCCATATAGGATGCCAGAGCTGGAGATGGAAGATGTTCAGGATGTCAATCCTGGTTCGGCGTTGAGTCAGTGTGGAAGCCATGCCAGTTCTTCTGAGAGTGATGGCCAGAAGGGCATACAATTTGGCAGCTATAGAAACGCATCATAAACTAGAGCTTGAGGAGTTTCGACTTATGCGGCGTAAGATGAGATTAGCTATGAAGACCAAGCTGCAGGTTGCTGAAGCAGAGGAGCAGATGTACCTTGACTACGAGAACAAGAAGTTGGGAGGCGGCTTTCCTGTGAAAGCAGAGGATGAAACCTTGCTGTACCCAACTGAATGCGCCAACCAACCAGTACATACGAGTACACCGATTTCCCTGACTAGAGAAGTAGCAAAAAAGTTATTTTCATTTTTTTTCTTTGACTTTTAGCAGATATAGTCCAAAAGCCAATAAGGTCATCAGCATCATGTAGTATCCCTGAACCAGGTTTGATGAAAGCCCATCAATTTGTCCGTAGATACATCCGTACAGACCGGGAGACAGACAGGCAACTTGAAAACATATGCCTCCAGCACCATTCAGGGCGGAGGCATAATAATGAGACTCCTATATGTCATGTATGTTTAAACCATATAAAATTTGAGACGGGTCACATTGAATCCCCCCCCCCCCCATTAGAATTACTAAACACCACGGCTCTAGAAACATCTTTCCATTTTAATCCAGAAAGTAATCACCTCCCTGTTTTTAGCCGAGGGTGAGCATGAAGCCACTCCATGAAATGAAGATTAGCATTTTTTTTTTTTTGCAAAATATATGTGAAAATGTCTAATTTCACAGATAACGATAACTATTTATTCTGTCTTCTAAACTGTTGTCAGGTTATTCCCTTTCTTAGAATGCACTGGCCTTGAATATTTACAAGAATACTCTGAAGAAATATATAATATAAAAATACAAGAGAACAAACTTGCAAATTACAAATTTAAACACATCCTAAAGAGAACTTGACTTCTATTCACTTTTATCTTTTTTTTATTTTTTTTTTGGGGGGGAGTGTGGATTATGGATGAAGATATGAATCTGCTAATGGATATGAAATAATCAAAGTATGCTTTCCATTATATTTCATACTAGATGGGGTTAGTTTGTACTGTTCATATTTTAGATATTTCTTCACCATCGATAGCCTCAGTGCTTCAACTTTGAATTGATTGTTTAAGTAGGGAACAAAAAAAGAAAATAAGTCGCCTGCTGGTTTTTTTTTAGTAGACAGCAACACAATGTATGTCAATTTTGGGCAATCTCTGGCAATGCAATGTCATAAGGGGAGTAGCTTTGTGACACTTGACAAAAGCAGGTTTTTCTCACAAACCCTTTATGTATATAAGGATTGAATAATAGAGTTTGTTCCAAAACCTGAGAAAACTCAACATATCGTATCTAGTTTTTTTTTTTTTGCATATAGAAGAACACTGGACTTCACTCTTTAAGAAGGCAGAAACTATTATCATTGCCCTTACATACGCCAGTGACTTGTCGAGGAAATGTGCATGTTTTTCCTAAAAGAAAAAAGAAAGTGAAATTCTCTTTAGGTTTTCCTTGAATTGTTCTACACATGTGACATCATAAACTGTAGTACTCTTCTCACTCTGCTGCGACTGCACAAATAATTTAAAGATTATTAGCTTTTTAACTGAATGTCCGCTTTTCAAATTTTTTACTGATGTGTTCTAATAGTATAAGCCAGTTCAGGGTACCAGTTTGAGCATGTGCAGAAAAAGGTTATTTGTACCGAGAGACAGGTTGTTTTTTTTAATTTCACTGAGATAAGCATCTGTAATGCTAGGATTATTCATGGAATCCTTATAAATGGTGCCTGCCAGTGCATCCACTTGACAGCAAGCCTGGTATTTGGCAATGTTAACACAAAAAAAAGTTTGTTAACATATTCAAAACAGCACTTAGTAAAATAGATGATTCCCTAAGTGTTGATTGAAGAACCATACTGGTCACTTCATCTACACTGGTTAGGTTCATTCTTTGTTTGAATATGAGTTCCATTAATGGCTATGGTGGGCAAGCTGCTGCATTATGTCACTTTGAATTGAGTGAAGTGCTTAACCAACTGAGAAAAATGAAAGGTCATTTGTACCTATGTGCACATGAGCTATATCCGGACTGGGTTATTGCTGCGCATTCACTCAATCCACATGTACAGTAGGTCTATATGAAGAGTTTGTTTGCAAAAACCGATAAGTCCATATTTGCCAAATGGAGATATTTGCGATTAACGGTCAAGAAAAATAAAGAGAATAATAAGAAAATTTTTGCTTCTTTTGACCATAACTTCAAAAATATACCTTTATATGTAGTGACCAATATAGCATTTAAAAGGTATTATTTTGTACTTTATGACAAAGATCGTACTTCAAAATCTTCAAAAATGGACTTATCGGTTTTTGCAAACAAACCCTTCATATGAAGGTGGACTTGCCCTCTAACTCTGATTATAATTTTAAGCTTTCTTTAGGTAGGTTGTATAAAGTGCTGATATATTTGTGTAAGGTTTGGTGAAAATTAAGTGTTAAAATGATTGGAAGAGTTGTGAGACTGTAACATCAACACTTGAGGTATTTCTCAGGCATGATCATAAATCTCTGTAAAATTATTGATAATAATAATAAAAATAGTAATAATAATGATAATAATAGTAATAATGATATATTTTGCTCCTGATCATTATGCTTGTGATGGTGCCAATACCAATACCTGCTTTATAAATGTGAAAAATTGACTGCTCTTTACAATATTTTGAATGTTGGGGATAAACTGCGTACATTGTGTAATTATATTTATGGTCTACTGAGTACAATGTGCTTCTTGTTTCCATCGCTTCAAAAAAAAAAACAACAACAATGTATCAAAAAAAAATTGTTTTTAAACTTGTCTCACAAGACATATTCCTTCCTCTTTATGTCCAGTTTGTCATACCACTGATTGGTTAACCTTATTTTCCCCTTTCTGAGGTAACATTTTCTGTGGAATTGTTAATGTTACTTTGATGCAATGGAAAGTGTTTTTAGATGTGCTATTCTGCCCGAGATTTATAACTGGGACATATCTTTAGCTGTGTGCATAAAAAAGTAACCAAATTTAGATGTGCATTCTTCATTTTTGAAATCTTTTTTTTTCACCTTTCTTATCATTGGTGTATGAAAAACAAAATGTGAAGTATACTAATTGTATAATGGGGCACATTCGCAAGCTCTCAAGCTTGGAATTGGATGGAATATGTCAGTACAAGTCGTGAGTTTCAACTATACATGTATATGACAGAACTTTGCCATACCCTTCATTGTTTTGGCAATAACTTGTGTACGAGAAATCAGAGTTGACATACAATTGTATCGCTGTTAATGTCTAAGAGCGTCATAAAGGTGCTTTTGATTAACGTAAGATGTACCGGTAAATTCAAGGTACATATCTATGATCCATTCTAGAAGTAGAAGGACAATGTGAAAGATATTTGTCACATAGTTTACTATTACTCTGCATTAAGCTTCAGGGATTTTTTAAATAAAAAGAATTAGTGCTTTTTGTCAATGTGGTAACTTCCTTTAAAAGAAGAAAAAGTAATCATTTGATGGAAAGAATGATTTTTTTTTCTTATTCAATGTACTGACCAAATTTCATACATTTTTGATTTACATTGCCCTTTTTATGACAAAATATGCATCTCGTATTAGAATTTGAAGAAATACAATGTATATTTGATGTTCACTTTAAAGTAAACCATGAAAAAGAAAATCGCTGTTGACTTGTCCCTCTTCCATGAGACATATATTAAAATGTTAATAATTTATATGTAAGTATGCACTGTATTCATCATGTTTATGTTCTATTTGTTGTTGAATTGAAGTCTCTGACTTCAGTTTTCGAAAGATTGTGGATTTAATTGACTGAGAAACTGTGTGTAAATCTATGCATGCTGTTTTCCTTCATGTCTGGAGTGTTATCTTTAGGTAATTGTTTGTGAAATCAGTGAAGGCATCCAGTATATAATTATTTTGGTTAAAAAAAAAAAAGGTTATAATTTTCACCATATGGGGTGCAGAAAGGTAACCCTATATAGAGACGTGTGCAAATTGTATTGCATCCTATATTGCGGTGACTTTATCACCCCATAGGGTGCAAAATTGCAACAATAACAATATGAACCATAATGGGTGCAGGTATGAGGTGCAGAAGGGGAACCCTGTATAGAAGTCCATATTTGCACCTTATAGGGTGTTGAATATAGGGTGCTAAATAAGAACCCCCAAAAATAGAACCCTAAATGGAGCCGCTGGTGTTACAACGATATGAACCAGAAAGGGTGCAAATTTGCACCTGAATTTTTGTTCACCCTATGGGGTGCAGAAAGGGAACCCAATGGAGGGGTGCAAATATGCACCATATATGGTGTTAAATATAGGGTGCTAAATAAGCACCCCCAAAAATAGAACCCTAAATGGAGCCGCTGGTGTTACAACGATATGAACCCTATTGGGTGCAGAAAGGGAACCCAATGGAGGGGTGCAAATATGCACCATATATGGTGTTAAATATAGGGTGCTAAATAAGCACCCCCAAAAATAGAACCCTAAATGGAGCCGCTGGTGTTACAACGATATGCACCCTCTAGGGTGCAAATTAGAACCGTAATTTCTCTGTGTGTATATATATGTGACCGTGCACCTCAAAACGAACATAAAGTCGCACACACTGATTTTGCGTGAGGACTGAAAATAAGTGAAATGGATCAACCTAGCCGAACTTGACTTTTCTATATTTTCTGAAAGAGCAGGTCTTCTTTTACTTTATACTAAAATTTGGTATCATAAAATGGGCAGGAAAGTGTGTTTTTGCAGTTTATCTCGAACATTTTTGGCAGAATAGTGTGATTGTGTGTCTTTAGAATCCCTTTTTCATTTCTGAAAAACCTTGTCCACACTCTTCACTTTCAACTCTAATAACTTTTGAAAAGAAAGTGCTACTGCTTTGAAAGTTGGCATTAATTATAGACGGAATGTGTCAATGAGGCATGCTTAATTTCAGTTTAATCTGATAATCCCTGCATTGCTGTTACTTTGGTGGTTTACTTCCTGTTTTTTGTCCCATTCATCGCACAGCCAGCACAGTTTGGTAAAGATTAAGCGCTTGAATAGACACTGTACTTCAGAGCCTCTTTTCTCAGTTCACACTTTTCCTGAGTTTGTGCTTTCTTTCCAATATTTAGATAGGTTAGGAGAGCCCATTTGGTTTGAGTTATACATCATTTTAAAGCTTAAAGTCTGTTCTTTCAGAATATGGTCTTAACTAAAAATTCATGTCTGGCGACTTTTTTGTTTGTTTTGAGGTGCAGTGTTATATATATATATATATATATATATATATATATATAAGTAACAAAGCTGCAACAAAGTTCATGCTGTATTCACCAAGGATGCGCGCTTTAACGCATCATTAGCCGGGTTCACACGTACACCAATTAGCGGGATACAAATCTCGAGATTTGCATCGCGATCGTCATCCCGAGTTTTTTGCGCGTGTGGACAGAAAAAACCCGAAAATTATCGGGATAAGCATCGCGATGCTAATCCCAAGAAATCTTGCGCTTACCTAATTGTCCGTTGTCTTTTACGCGTCAGTGGTGTGGTTCGCGCGCTGTTGTTGTTGTGCTCCAAAGAGGTGAAGGACCTCTTCGCAGAGGTCTCGCTGTTGTGATGTGCGCATTGCATGATGGGATATAAAAACTCGAGATTCTAATCCCGATCGTTCACACGTACCAGCGTGGGGCCAATTATCCCGCTAATTGGCGAACCAGCGCAAGATTTCTTGAGATTAGCATCGCGATGCTTATCCCGCTAATTTTCGGGTTTTTTCTGTCCACACGTGCAAAAAATTCGGGATGACGATCACGATGCATACAGATTTGTATCCCGCTAATTGGTGTACGTGTGAACCCGGCTAATGCTAGGCATCCTAACACCCTGTGCGCATCCTGGCAACAGTGCAATGTTACGTCATAATGAAATGACAATGAGTATAAAGCATACATAAAAAAAAAAAATGGCACGACTGATACAGAAGTAATTCCTCTGAATACGCAGCTGCGGTGGTAATGTAAAAGTAGTGCATTATTTCTTTCAAATATTATTTCTTTGTTATCATTTGTTTTCTTGGAAAGGGGGATTATTTTCAGAAGATTTATAGACATTCATATAAATGATTCACACAAAGAGATACTGCTACTGAGTATTGATACATTCAGCCAGTAAGATCTGTCTGCATGGGAGAAAAAGAAAGTCATAAAGACCTTAAGTTCCTTGCCAATACATCAATAACCTTTTCAGCAATGTGTCTGATTTTGAGAGAATGGAAAAAAAAACTTTACTAACAGCAAGTTGGTCCAAAGTATTTGTCGGAGCAGTTGCAGGTAAAACCTCCGTCTTTGTCCATTATGCAATCGCCTCCGTTCAGACACGGCGAGGAATGGCAAGCTGTAGAAAGACGATATTATATCACTCTCATTTTTTTCTTGATTTTTTTTTTCTGGTGAATCAAATCTGTAGTACCAGTCCTTATCATCACAACATGCTGGTTTTTCATCACCTTAACATCATTAAAAATGCAGTGTACCGGTAGGTTGTTAGACGACTGTCCGCGAGTTCACATTGGACCCCGCGTTGCGGGGACAGACACCAAAGACATATCTTTTTTACGACTGACCATCATCTCATCTACGAACTGTTGGGGCAATTGGGGATTGGAGGGAGCTCTGCCACTCGAAACCAGGCATCGCGCGCACGAGCACATTAGATGACCACAGCTGGACGCTTTCAATGATACCCCTAAGGTCACTCTCACATCCAAATCTTGTCCGCGGACCCGACTTGCTTCGAAGGGACGAGGAGACAAGTCCCATGCAGCGAGTGTTCTCGAGAGCAGATTGAGGGGATTGGACGGCACCCACTTTCCTAACACTTTCCTAAACGCTTTCCTAACACTTTCCTAACACTTTCCTAACATTCCTAACACTTTCCTAACGTTTCCGAACTTATGCCCATGTGTCAAAACCGTATCTGCGCATGCGGATACGTCCGTCGCCCGTGAATGGCTGCATCACAGTACTGTATTTGCATATGTAAATTACAGTCGTCGTATCGTCGCTCTCGCGCAACCAACACGCGTACGCGCGCTACTCGAGACCTGGAGTTAACTCTCGACGGTCCTGGCCGCCGACCGCCGCCGGGCGGCGCGAGGGTGGTTCCCGGTGGTGGTGGTGCACGGCGAGTCAGGTGGATCGGTCGAACCTCTGTCTGATGTTTCTTGCGAATGCCAGTTCGAGAAAAGTTACTTCCTTCTAAGGTAAAGGTGAGTAAGAATTTCATAATACTAATTGAACGTGTGCGAGGAAATATTGGTGTTGGAGTTACTTTCTCAAGCACACGTCAACGCTTATTGTCGTGCTTTGCGTAAATACATGTACACTACACATGACAGCTAGCAGGTTGTCTCTGCATTTCTTAATTTTTTCCCAAATCGGATGTTCTAGAATCTAAACCACTCCGTCTTTCATCGAGTTAATCTACTGTGGTTATGTTTACTGAAACTGAAACATGATTTAGTTTTGTCCTCACTACATTTCGAGGTTGATGACAAAATGTTACTCTAGTCTACCTGAGTCCTGACCAAAATTCAAAAGTAATAACTCTAGGTCTAGTCAGTCACATTGTCAGTACGGTATCGGTATAGAGGTTCTAAACGTTAGATCAATTTTTACGAACTTAGCATATTGTAAGTTGATTTCATTAAATTCTCCTGCTAACTCTAATTTTCATGTATGTTTCTGTTGCATGTTTAACTTAAAAATACCAGTCCAGATCTAGAGTACCACGTAACTGTACGTGTAACACTCACAGTAACACAGCCAGAAAGGGCACCAACTGCACACTTTCAGTGACTAGATAAGCCACCCAGGCTCTAACCCATATGCCATTATGGGCATGCATTTTCCCTATTCTGGTCCCATAACTGGTTCTGTAGCGTAGGGGCCCACTTTTGTTTTTGTTTTTCAGTTGGCCTTGACAATGTTATATTTGTTGTTTTACGTGGGCATTATCGCAAAATAGGTCCCCACTCCATTCACCGCCATTCATTTCGTCAAAGCCGGGGACTTCTTTCTTGTAGACTTTGCACATACAATTGTATGATAAGAACACACACGCAGAACGAGAGGGGACGGATGTCACGATTTGGCCTTTACCTGTCACGTCAGACCAGAAATGTAACAATCTCTAAAAATTTGCTCGTGCAACAGTGGCTTTTAGGGCCTACTTATGTTCTGGGACCGTCAGACCAGTGCCAGTGCAGTGTTTGCTGCATTGTGATGTAAATGCAGCGTGTCTATGGCCATGGCTTTTTTGGCATGCTGTCACTGTAAAGGGAATTTTGGAGTAGGTAAAGTAAAGCAGATGATGGGTCTACCAATTTTGGTCATGTGGCAGTAACAACAACGAATTGTTGTCACTACTAATTTGACTTGGGTCAGGACAAGGGTGACGAGCTGGCTGATTGTCATTTAGCATTGCGCACAAAGTCACACAGTCTAGCCTCAACCAGTTCTCTATGACAGGTATATGACAAGTAGGGTTACTAACAGACAATTGAGTAGGCCTATATGACTATAAGAACGACCCAAGTCCATGGAAGATCATTTCGAGTAAACTAAAAAAAAAAAAAAAACTTCATATCTTTTTTGTCTGTCCAATAATATTCTATTTAACTGTGATGGGAAGGCAACATTGTATATACAAATTAGATCATATATTATTATGACAATTAACATTAACATTAATTGTGGAGAGGCCATTTTGTGTGATGGACTTGGGTCGTTCTTTGATTCAAATACATGATATTCTGCTACAGAGATGAGAGAAGGACGAGAGAGGGCGCTATAATATGAATGTAAGAATGACCCAAGTCCTTCATTCTTACATTCATATAAGATTTAACTCATTTATTTCAGGCACTTCCGGGGGTAATTAGGATTTATCATTTATACACAAGATAAGTCCATGCATAAGCTACAATTTCCCATGTCAAACTGAATTTGGCCAAAAATTGGACTTGGGTCGTTCTTATATTCATATACTTAATTTATAGTAACTGAATATAATTTTGACTTATATAGTCAAGAAAAAATCTCCTCTTAATGTCCACATGTTAATCAATACATTCATCTGTAAGGTGTTCCAAGCATATGAAAGAATGTTTGGCCACACACAACTTGGCATTCCGCATGATACGAATCTGGCTGCGCTCATGATTAAGCACCCCCTTCTCTCCAGGCAATTCTGACTTGCTTTAATAAAACCTTGTTATGGTCTAATGTTCAAGAGAGAAAACTGTTGACAGACACTCGTATGTATTTTTTTTCTTTCCCTCATTTTTTTTTTTTTTTTTGGGGGGGGGGGGGATGCTACAAATAGCAGCTAAATAGTAGAATCTTCCAATGGTCATCCATGCTCTTGGGATGAAGATCATGTCTCTATGTTGTGATTAAGTTACCACATACATTTGTCACCCCTTTGATTAACAGTGATGCAATACAATATACATGTGCTCAAATTTATTGCATCCATCTTCTTTGGAGTAGAGGGAAAAATCTTTGAAAAAAAAAATAAAACAAAATTGATGGGAATCATTGATCCCTAGGGTTACGGGACCCAGAGTTATTTTGTACATTTTCACCTTTATGTAATTGATGTACTGTACTTTGAAAAAACTTGTGGGTAGAAGCTCAACTGGTTCAACTTCTTTTTCCACGAAACATCTGCAGCCCATCATTGATAAATCCAAGGCATTAGAGTAGATGGAGCCAAATAGATTAGTTCACTAATATGCCAAGTCAAACTTATGGATAATTCTTCCCTTGACCTCATAACAAATTATTAAGATAACCTGCAACTGACAATCATATTTTGTTATAGAGTGTTAGCAGTGATGTCACAATTGCCCACCATAAGGCTGCGTTCACATAGAAGTATACTATTTGGGTATTCGGGGCTCGTTTTCGAGGGCACGCGAATAGCTTGAATCGAACGATAGGATTTCCTAACACCGGTTCACATAAGAGGGCACTATTTGAATGTACCGAATAGCATAGAATAGTGCAGCAAAGTGGGAATCGAGCTTGTTCGATTTTCCTGCAGCGTATACCGTCTCACGTTTATGAAATAATGACAATTTTGGTCTGGATTTGCGCTTTAGCAAAAATAAGCATGTAGACTGACATTCTGATGCAGTTTAGAAACTGTTAATAAGATTTGCTGGGATGTAGGAGGAAGAAATCCTCACTGGGATGGCAAGTTGACGGTGAGGGTGATGGTGTACTGGGTGCCCGAATAGCGAATAGCGAATACCGTATACCGTATACTTCTATGTGAACGCAGCCTAATGAAGTCAATTGCTTAAACTGACTAGAAATCAAGACTGCATACAAAAGCTGCAGCAATGTTTACTTCAGGGAACCCTAAGGCAAAAGAACACCTTTGTTAGAGAGGCATGCATGAATGAATATTGATCGCCTTTGCTATGGAAGCCACCATTATGGTGGCCAACATGACGTCACATGAAATCACTCTATAAGAAATTCAGTTTGCATGCATTAGTTGTTGCTACATCTGGCAAAACTCGGAAGGATTACAAGTGTTCAATATTGTACAATGATGCCTTATTTAGGTGAAGAAGATCAATGATATGATACATGTTGTGTCAACTGTATTGATTGCAATTCTTTTTTCCATAAATAGTAGGCCCGGTTGAGGGGGGGGGGGGGGGGGCTACGAGCCCTCCTCCCCTTTGACATTCCATGCCAAATTTCATGAAGGCATGATTATTTTGGGGGGTTATTGATTGTAATCAATAACATAAATAATTTCATGCTGGACGTGTCGCTGACAAATTTCATTGAAAAGGCAATGAAACACAAAAAGTAAGAAACAAAGAAATACATGAGTGAATAGAAAAAAATAGATACTTCAGAATTTTTTGATGGCACAGTTTTTTTTTTCTCTTTCATTTGCTATGGATGCTAGAAAGAATATTTACACAAAAAAAAACAAAAAAATGTGCCTTTTTGGAACTTTAGTTATGGCAAATGGTCTGATTTCATGCTCAAATTAGCATAATTTAGCCAAGTGACTTTTTTGTTGTTGAAAATTAACATTACCGTTTTATAGATTATGTCACAGGCAATTTGTGTGTGGATTTTGTAATGATCGCACGGTTGATGGCCGAGGTCTTATGGGTTTCAGGGAGGCCCCCCTCTGGCTCTATCATCTACATAAATACCTCACCTAAAGCCTACTTAAAGTCAAGACCATGCTTCTCTGATCGAGTATGTTTAGGTATTTGTGCAATGTACTTGTAGAGCATCACTGTGTTACATGACAGAGGATCCAAACTTGATTAACCATGCAGTATTGAAAATTTCTGTATTTTTGTCAATTTTTCAAAGCAATCACAATTCCTGGTACATGTGTAATTGTTTTTGTATTATAATATATATAATGGTGACTATACTTTGCAAGTCTTTTGTAGCTTATCATCGAACATGCAATAATTATATTCACTTGTAGTCGAAAATTAAACATGTTCAGGAAGGGTACTTGTAAAATGTTTCACTTTTGCACAAACTTTATGAATTTGGCATATTTTCGGGGAAATATGTGATGCTAATATTTGAAGACTTTGTTCGCAAAAACCAATATGTCCATTTTTGAAGATTTTGAAGTACGGTCTCTGTCATAAAGTACAATATAATACCTTTTGAATTATATATTGGTCACTACATATAAAGGTACATTTTTGAAGTTATGATCAAAGCAAACATTTTCTTATTATTCTCTGTATTTTTCTTGACCTTTAATCGCAAATATCTCCATTTGGCACATATGGACTTATCAGTTTTTGCAAACAAACTCTTCATTTGTAGAGCTTTGGGAATGACAGCTAGAATAGCACATTTACAAGGACCTTGTGACGATTATGGTGACAGTTGTTCTTAAATGATTAAAATATGTATAATTATTATTGGCCACATAATTCATGGAAAACCAGATACTCAGCACATGAAGACTGTTTGTAATGTTGTACTGCTCTGTAGTTGAAGTTTAGATATTTAAAGAGGTATATATTCCTTTTTTTTATTTCAGGTGATCCAGTGGACATCACACATTTATTTAATATAGAGAATCAGCTCATACAAAAAAAAAAAAAACATATCATGCGTAGCATTTAGTACATTATCTTCTTATATCCCCCTCAATGCTACTTAAAGAAAGAATAAATTAATAAGAAAGAATGAAACAACAGCCAATTGGATTACTAGCTTATATTTATTCAGTTCCATGTATTGATCCAGCTCGGGTAGGAATGACTTTCAAAATTGGAACACAAAGTTGGCAATGCAATGGGCTACCAGTGGTGGATCCTTGGCTTCAAAATACATGCATTAATATTAACAAATATCTATATTATGAACGTTGCTTGCTATTTTTGTTTGTATTAGTTTGATTGGTATTCATTATTCCAGAAATGGCTCCAGACCACCTAGATTATTCCCAAATTCATCACCATTGTCACTTTTTCTTCCAGGGTTGAATAACTAGTGCACTGAGTGCTGTGATAGAGATGTGTGCTCAGGTAGAGTGTAATTCCGTTTGGGATTGAAAAAAGATTGAAAAAGGATTGAAAAAAGATTGAAAAAGGAGTGAACAACCTCCGAAGTTAAAGAAGTGTGAAATAAATAGGAGTGAATTGAGAGTGAGAAAGAAGTGAAAAACGACTGACAAAAGAGTGAAATACGTCAGGAGTGAATTTAGAGTGAGAAAGGAGTGAACATCCCACCAAAAACATGTCCGTCTTTTTTCATTCATTTCTGTTTACTCGAAATTCACTCTACTTCTAGTGATCCTTGACGTCACTACCAAGGGGAGTGAAAATCGAGTGAAAATTCACTGTTTCTTTTTTAGAGAGTACAAAGCCGATTTTATCATCTTTCCGATCACTTCCGCCAAATGAAACTGATATGGTATAGATTTTAAGTATGGTTCTTTATTAATTTATATTGTAATGGCGACTTATATTTGTCGAAGATGGGCAGAATATAATTCTGATTCTGTAAATGTCCCAAAATAAAGTCCCTCTATATGTTGAAGAGTATTGTCGAAGGATGCTGAGGGTCACATAGAAATTACAGTCATTAGGCAGAAATCACGGTTAAAGAAGTTTATTATGGAGAATCACTCGAACACATTTACAGGGGTGAATTTTTGAGGATGTCTCACCAGGCATGAGAGGTGCGATGCGGTGAAGGACTTACACGAACTAATACAAAAAGCTAACATGACAGCAGACCGTTTCTGGACTGGTTGACTCTTTATCCCTTTCGTTGGTTAATCACGCTGTTCAAACACGGGTTTCGCTCTTAATAGCTGACACACTCTTCACTCCATCTCCCAAGCAAGTAAACTTTCAGATAAGCATAAAGTCTGCTTCCAAACAAGCTCCTCTTGTTCGAGAGTCGGATAGATAGGACCAGTCATGAAGGTCACGAGAAAGACGTTTATCGCTCTGCGGGGTTTGTTTGTTTAATAGATACTTTATTTTCTGCAAATCAATAAATTAATCAGCAAATCAATATCCATAAGTTACATAATCATGAACATGTGGGAAATATACAAAGCAAATTTAACACAGAGTCGTTTGACTTGCATAAACAACGATATAAAAGGAAAGTAATGATATGACATACAGTATGCATGTCTATGCAGCGGGCATTACAACAAAAATTGTAGTTAAGAAGCGATTTTGCAGAGGGCCGCCATTGTTTGCATTGCTTGAAAAGATGGCAGGCCCGAGGAAAAGGGCTGATAGAGACGTACTAGATTCGTAACAATACAATTTCTGCTGCGAAGATAGCAAGGGAAAATAAAATCTGATGTGTGATGGTGATGACTGTGCGTGCAAGTGCTTGAAAGAGCACCAGGGCAGATAGGCTGGAATTTAGAATAATAGAATTGTTTTGCTGGAAGAGGGGACGATACACTGTAAAAACATCGGTGTTAGATTTAACACCATGGGTGTTAAATCAAACTTCAATAGAGGACCACACCCAAAGGTGTAGAAAATGCACTGTGATGGTGTTGAAAAGTGTTCACCTGACACTTCGTGGTGTTAATTTGACACTGTACCTGGTGTTATTTTGACACTGTACTGGTGTTAATTAAAAAATGACACCACATGGTGTTGATTTGATATTTGTTGGTATTAATATCAATGGTTTAACACCCGTCCAGCTTTAATAAGAGACCACACCAGCTGGTGTTACCGTGGTGTAAATTTATTTTCACATTTTTTCCGAAATCTAGTATTTTAATGTAAAATTCTTGATCGTCTTGTTTAAATCAAAAATCAACAAGAAGTGCAGTTACTAAGAAACTCTTCGAAAAACGGTTTTATATTTTGAAATGACACCCGGAGGTGTTAGTTTAACACCATAAATGAGCACCGAAAATTTAACACCAGCTCGTTGTTCACTATTTAACACCGGACTTTTTGCAATATATGAGATGTTGCTATCGGGAGACCAACATAGTCATATGGATTCTTTGTTTTTAGTTCGTATTTAAAGTATACTGTAATAAAATATGAAGAGTTTGTTCGCAAAAACCGATAAGTCCATTTTTGAAGATTTTGAAGTACGGTCTCTGTCATAAAATACAAAATAATACCTTTTAAATGATGTATTGGTCATTACATATAAAAGTACATTTTTGAAGTTATGGTCAAAAGAGGCAAAAATGTTCTTATTATTTTCTCTTTTTTTCTTGACCTTTAATCGCAAATATCTCCATTTGGCAAATATGGACTTATCGGTTTTTGCAAACAAACACTTCATAATTATGCTTCTTTAAATTTGCTTTCAATGAAAACAAGGAGGCACGCTGTTTCAACTCCTCAGGAAGAGTGCTCCATGTATCCGGACCGTGATATCTGATTGACTTTTGAGCAAGTAAAAGCTTTGGATTACTTAAATGAAAAGCATGGGAACGACGGGTTGGGTATGAGTGAATGTGGTCATTGGTTAATAGGGCATTATGAAAAAAAAATGGTAATAAATTTCGAGTATGTTTATACATAGATATGGCAGTTAGGTATAAATGTATATCATGGGCCTTTAGAGTTTTTAGGCGATAAAATATGGGATCAGTATGAGCCAAAAAATGTGTATATAGGAGAAGGACGTCTTTGAGCATGCCAGATGAGGAGCTGAAAGTCATAGGCAAGGAGAGGATACGGGGACAGGAGAAAGTCAAGACAAGAAGCAAGCACAAAGGGCTGAAGGACAGTGAGAGTTAAGGGCAAAGGGAGCAATCTGAAAAGGCTGAAGGACAGTGAGAGGCAAGGGCGAAGGGTAAGGGCAAAGACTCTGATAGTCAGGACAAGGTTGAACTGAGAGTTCTGAAGGACAAGGCAAATTCAAAGTTAGAAGGGACAAAGCGAAAGTACTGAAGGTGAGAGCAAGGTCAAAGTGGTGAGAGCATGGAATAGACTTGTGAAGGACAAAGGAAGATGAACAAAGAGAGAACTCCGCTGAATGCAAAACAATTAAGATTGGGCTAACTTAACTAGTAATTTGCAATAGCGTTGGCGAGACATCCTCTACATACACTAGTACAATAATCATGAAAGCAGTTAAAAACATGTAATGCTATATACTAGTATATACATAATGTTACATGACGCACATCTCTCGTTTGAAGAGGCTACACCCCCGTAAATAATGCCAGTGTATATCTTGGCAATCAATGACTTAAAATTAAAGATATAAAACACCTGTTTCTTGACTCTGGCCTAATCTAAGCATCAGTCATCGCCACAGCGCCACAGGGGGGGGGGGGGGGCACCGCGAGAGGAGGAGATTGTTTTTGTTTTGGCATGGGCTATGTAGCTCCATGGTGCATGTGTGTTTACGTGTGTGTGTGTGAGTGTAGACATTCAGCGTATGCAGACAGAGCATGCCTGTACTGCAGTGACCGGAACTATTTTCATTCCATTTTGTCTCTCCCCTTCTCCCTCCCCATCTCCCCCCCCCCTCTCTCTCTCTCTCTCTCGCTCTCTCTCTCTCTCTCTGTCTCTCTCCCTCTCTCTTTCTCAATGATCCAGTCAGCAGGCTGATTGTAACCAGGGAGGTAGTCTCACCTCCCTGTTGTAACTCACTGCCAAATAGCACATTGTCAGCACCGGCAAACTGGCAATGCTCTCCTTCTTATATCTGTATTTTCGTTATTTACGGGTCATTTTTTTTTTTCGTTCGAAATGTAAAATGGATGACCATAGAATTTCTCAATAGAATATAAAATTGAAAACTTTAGAAAGGATAGAGAAAATTGAGTTCACTTTGAATGGTCTGCCACAGACAGATATCCTTATCATGCTCTTACGTAATACGATAGCTGCTGGAGTCATCAAACGCTGGCTTGGCCTCCAGGTTTGTCACGCCTGAGCAGAAAGTTTATTTGCAATGGACAAATACTTCGACTCCCAACTCCCAAACGAAAAATCTTTAACGAGGTATAGCACCCCACTTTCTTCGTGGAAGTTGGGGTCTCGCCTCAAACGAGGGATTGACGGCATGTACATCAAATATCTCAACGAAAATGCGTGACAATATGTTAGATTAGTGTAAAGTCATGTAAAGTCGAGTAATTTTGATTTCTATTTCATCAATTTTTGAACAATTTCTATTCGCACACCCTCGTGTCTGTATACATGTATGTACAGCTTGTTTTGTAAAAAGGGACGGCGAAAAGTAATTACCACCAAAAATACATATCTTCCTTTGAGAATGTTTAGTCATGATACAATGCTACATGATTCAATTGTTCCTATCTCTGGGGCAGCTCCAGTTTAGCACATACTTCAAATATATATATATATTTTTTTTTTTTGGAGAGGCGGCATGAAACATTAGATCAAAGGGAATGAGACTGTTGTTTCTTCATCTCTTGAACCTCCTTGATATCTTTAATATTAAAGGATTGCTGCCTATCTTGACTTTACACTGGAGTGCAAAGGAAAAAAAAAATCACCCCGACCCTAACCGTACCACACGAGATATTTTCATTTGAATTGTAAAATATACAAAGCCTTCCTTTTATTCAGGCTTTGTGGCGTTGATCAGAATATGTGCGAACTTGGCACGTCGTCGGCTGATTGGGTCGTGCGAACGTGGCACATAAAGGGTTAACAACATGAATAATTTTTTCTTCTTTTCTTTAAAAGAGAAAATGTCCAAAAAAATTTACCCATTTTGTGCATGAGGTCGTTGAAGTTCAATTCTGAAAATGCAAAATCTTCCTTTTCACTTCAATCCAATACTAGTAGATTCAAATATTCCCTCATCCTGTTCTATTCACTGACGAGTGAGTTATTTTTGTATCTTTACAGCCCTGATGATGGTTTAAAGAAGACCAAAAGCTCGGCAATAAACACACACGTTGATCACTAGCTACGCCCACGATGCTCTTCTTCTCGCACTGAATAAATAATGAAGGAGCTACACTGGTGCTGTACACAGTCGCATTCATTTGGTGCTATTACGGCCAGCACAAATTATACTTGGATATTACAAATATCATAATTATTTAAAAAACTTCTGATATATATCAACTTTCAGATCAGATGTATTAGCAATAATGACCCTGTGAAATTACCTGGCGCAACAGTGGTTGAGTCTTGCATCATCGTAGTGTGTGGATATGTATCGTGTACACTGTAAAAACATCGGTGTTAGATTTAACACCACGGGTGTTAAATCTAACACCGATCAAACTTCAATAAAGGACCACACCCAAAGGTGTTAAAAATGCACTGTGATGGTGTTGAAAAGTGTTCACCTGACACTTCGTGGTGTTAATTTGACACTGTACCTGATGTTATTTTGACACTGTACTGGTGTAAATTCAAAAATTACACCACATGGTGTTGATTTGATGTTTGTTGGTGTTAATATCAATGGTTTAACACCCGTCCAGCTTCTTAAAGAGACCGCACCAGCTGGTGTTACCGTGGTGTAAATTTATTTTCACATTTTTTCAAAAACCTAGTATTTTAATGTAAAATTCTTGATCGTCTTGTTTAAATTAAAAATCAACAAGAAGTGCAGTTACCAAGAAACTCTTCAAAAAACAGTTTAAAATTTGGAAATGACACCCGGAGGTGTTAATTTAACACCATAAATGAGCACCGAAAATCTAACACCAGCTCGGTGTTCACTATTTAACACCGGACTTTTTGCAGTGTACAGACTCATCATCTGTCGACAAAATATAACAAATAATTACTGAATTATCATTGATCTTTTTTTGATACATACAAACGTAATCACATTAAAAAATCACAAAATCATATTCAAAAACCCATCAAATATCTTTACATGTATCGATTACATATTAAGTCAAATGGAATCATTACTCAAGAATAATCGCGCTCAACATTTTTATTTATATCTGTATACAGCAGTAATCAGTGTTGCAGTGCATCTAACCTATACTTCAGTGTCTTAGCTGTATTCAGTTATCTCTGTTGTGTGGTCAAGGGGATGTGTGTCTTTCTCCCAGTCTGAAGTTACAATTATATTGTATTTAATTATATCAGATTAAATTTTGCTGAATCAGGTAGACAGGAATGATTCAATCTTCACCACGTGCATTTTGTGCAAGACATCAGATAGATGAGTCAAATGTATTTGCAGTTTATTTTAGATGCAATTGAGAACTCTGCCAACTTGAAACTGCTCCTAAACGTCTTGTATTGTTCGACAAAGCCATAACGTTTGGCTTCACATTTAAGAAAGCCACTTGTGCTGGGCTCATTCGGCTGAAATATATATATATATATATATATATATATATATATATGAAGAGTTTGTTTGCAAAAACCGATAAGTCCATATTTGCCAAATGGAGATATTTGCGATTAAAGGTCAAGAAAAATAAAGAGAATAATAAGAAAAATTTTGCTTCTTTTGACCATATCTTCAAAAATATAGCTTTATATGTAGTAACCAATATATCATTTAAAAGGTATTATTTTGTACTTTATGACAGAGATCTTACTTCAAAATCTTCAAAAATGGACCTATCCGTTTTTGCAAACAAACCCTTCATATATATATATATATATATAGCGTCTGGCGCAATTTCCCCCTGGGCAAGTACCCCGGACCCTCCCCGTGGCCCTAATCGTAATCCTAATCCTGAACCTTATCGTAACCCTAACCCTAATCGTTACACTATCCCTAATCTTTACTCTAACGTTACCATTACACAGTATTAAGCGGGGGGGGGGGGGGAGGGGGTTGCCCTCTGGTGGTTATTGCCTGGATATGAATATAATATATATATATATATATATATATATATATATATATATAATATACATATTATACATATATATGACCGTGCATCACTAAACAAATAAAAATTATCCCCCTTGATTTCATGTGAGGACTAAAAAAAAATGAAACTGGTCCATCGAGACAATCTTGAGTTGTTCATATTTCTTGAAAGGGCTATCCTTCTAAATTATTCTGTAGTTTGGGATCATTACATGACTGGGAAAGTGTGTTTCAGCAGTTTTTTTACAACATTTTTTTTTTTTTTTTTTTTTTAGGAGAGTAAGAATGATTAGGTATGGCTTAGAGTCCCCTTTTCATTTCTTAAAATCCTTTGCACACTCTTCGCTTTTAAGTCTAATAACTTTTGAAGGGATATTGCTATTGCTTTGAAAGCTGGCATTAATCTTGTTCAGAATGTGTTTATAGAAAATGCTCAATTCAGCTTAATCTCATAATCTCTTCATTGTTGTTGCTCTGGTGGTTTGCATCCTGTGTTTTGTTCCTTTCATCGCACAGCTAGTACAGCATGGTAAAGAATAAACACTTGAATAGACCCTGTACTTAAGAGCCTCTTTTCTCAGTTCACACTTTTTTTAGAGTGTAAGCTTTCTTAGCAGCATTTAGGTAGGTTATGGTAGTCCATTCGAACTGAGTTATAAATCGTTTTAAAGCTTACAGTCTCTTCTTTCGGAATCTGCCCTTAACTAAGAATCCGTGTCTGGCGACCTTTTTGTTAATGTTGTGAAGCATGGTCACACACACACACACACACACATACACACACACACATATATATATATATATATATAATACATGTTTATGCGATTAAGTATATTAAAGCGGAAGGGCGAGATTCAATTCAATGTCCCACCTTTTGTTGTGTTTGGTGCGATCGGGAGACAAGCCATGTGTTTTTTTATGCCCCGGATGTGGGCTGGTGGAGTGATCTCACGCGGGAATGTCTCTATCAACGTCCCGTTCGGTCCAGTGATAGGGCGGCACAGCTTACTTGCGTCCTGCATGTAGGTCGTCACAGTAGCTTGCCGGGATCCGTTGGCAGGAAATGCAGTGCTGGCAATCCTGGCTGTTTCACGTATATTGAAAATTTCATAACATTGATTTGAGTAAAAAGAAAAAAATGCGATCATATCCAGTAACACAGAAAAGGTTCTCTTTAAACTAAGTCATATAGGAAGTAACATTACAACATTTGACATAACAATATAATGTCAAATGTTCAGAAATGCTAAGAAAAAGAAAATGGAGAGCAGAAAACGAAAACAAAGTTCTTTATCAAATTGAACAACCTTTGATTTGACATGCCTTGGTGGCTTCTTATTTTGGGTAAGACAGCTGGGATATGGACACGATAGAACTCAAATGATTATGTCACCATTCATCCAAAAAAGAGCTTGTCTCTCAAAGTTATTTCCATCAAACTTTGTGAGGAAAGGTCTTCTCACCCAAGCGACGTGGACACTCAGCAAAAAAAAAAAAAAAAAAAAAGAGAAAGGAAGAAAAGTAAACTCCTTTTCCATTTCATATTTTTCATAAACGATTTTGATAAAATCATTGTGTCACATACCATATTAAAGGGAATTTAATCAACTATCACCCTGCTATACGTTTGTACAAAGGGAAGCTTTACGCACGACTGAACATAGGCCGAAAAGTAAAAATTGCGAAAATTGATATTTTAAAATTCGTTTGCAAATGCCCCTAAAGAAAGCAATGATAACAAAAGACCAATTAAACGCAATAAAATACATGAATAAATAGTAGAAATAAGTTTATGTCCCCTTGTTTCTCTTTATATTCTCAAACGTAACCCTAGTGGGGAAACTGAAGGGGGAACACAAGATTTTTTTTTTCAACTCAAACTTTAAATGATATAGGGAGTGTAAGCCGCAAAGGTGATAAAATGGTCACAATTTCTGCATTTCATTTTGAATCAAGGGATCTATGTATACATGAGACAAATTCAAGAGTTAAAAAAAAATCAAATTTCCTAATTTGGAACAATATTTTAAATTTCTACCATCTTATTTTACCATTGCTTGATAACTTATGTGTTTTAACTATGGATTTGACTGAAGATTCATCATTTTCTTGCACGATTCTTTACCTTTATCTTTGCAGGGTTGGAGGGAAATTAAAGAGTTTACTGGTTGATTTTTTTTTTAACATTTGTCATTGTGACGCATTATTTTGTCCTTTGTTATTATTGTTACATGAACGAGCACATACGTTTGAATAGCAAGCTGTCCATTTTTGCAATTTTTACTTTTGTGCCTTGGAAGAGAAAAACGGACGTGTTCACTCATGCGTATGTTTCCCCTTTTTTTACCTGCATAGGTTGATAGCCACCTAAATAATCTTTAACATTGTATATGAAATACCGTTATGAGCTAAATAATCTTTGACAAAGATGAAGTTGAAAAAGTGTTGACTTTCTTTATTGCTGAGTGTTTGCATAATATATATGAATGAAAGATATTATTCAGAGGGATGAACTTTCAGGTGCGAGTTTCTTCACTTTGTCTCCCTCTACAAATTAAACTTGTTAAGATCGCAGCTGCTGATCTGTATTTAATTAACAAACATATCGGAAAAAGGAACCATTTTTTTCCCTTTTGGATCCCTTTTTTCCAACATGTTTGTTAATTTATAGATCAGCAGTTGCGATCTTACCAAGTTTAATATGTAGAAGGAGACAAAGTGAAGAAACTCGCACCTGAATATTATTATAAATATATATATATATATATATATATATATATATGACCGTGCATCACAGAACAAACAAAAAGTCGCACGCAGTAATTTTGTGTGAGTACTAAAAATAGATGAAATGGGTCAACCTAACCAATCTTGAGTTTTTCATATTTTCTGAAGTAGCAAATCTTCTATATTATGTTAAAGTTTAGGATCATAAAACAAACAGGAATTTGTGTTCTCAACATTTTTTTTTTCTGGAACACTTTTTGGTGGAATAGTGTGATTAGGTGTTTCTCATAGAGCCCTCTTTTCATTTCTTAAGACCTTGTCCATACCCTTCACTTTCAACTCCAATAACTTTGTTAATAGTAATGTCACTGCATTGAAAGTTAGAATTAATCACCTACAGAATGTGTTAATGAAGCATGCTAAATTTCAGCTTTATCTGGTAATTCCTTTATTGTTGTTGCTCCGATGGTCAACATCCTGTTTTTTTTTTTTTTTGTTCCATCAATCCTACAGCTAGCATGGCTGGTTAAGATTAGATTGAATAGACCCTGTACTTCAGAGCCTGTTTTCTCAGTTCGCACTTCCCGGAGTGTGTCCTTTCTTTCCAGTATTTATAGATAGTGTTAGAGTCTATTTGAATAGAGTTATGCCTCATTTTAAAGCTTAGAGTCTGCTCTTTCCAAATCTGTTCTTAACTAAAAGTCCATATCTGGCGATTTTTCGTTGGTTTTGTGATGCAGGGTCATTACTATATATATATATATACACTATGCCTATCTGAACGTGAACAAAGCTCTCCTTGGTACTTGGTATGCCCCCCTATAACTGCTACACCGACGTACTGTACAGTCCACTTCAAATATGGCGGAAAGTGTATACACTACTATTCAAACTCATGTGCAACCTTCAAGGCGAGTATCCTCCTTCAATCTGGTGACATAAGCCCTAATCCAGGGCCCTTGACAACTCCCGGTGGATCATGTAACCAAAACCGGTCCTCTTCAGTCAATCATAGGCATAACCATGCCCCACTGTCATGTCTTCTTTTCAATGCTCGGAGCATTCGCAACAAATGGCAGGATCTTCAGCTCTCTCTTGCCAATCATACACCTAGCATGTTGTTCATCACAGAGACATGGCTCACCAGAGATGAACCAGACCCCTCTCTTGGCTTGTTGCATGTTGTCTTCCGCAAAGATCGTCCAAAGGGCCGTGGTGGAGGTGTTCTGGCCGCCGTTGACCCTGATTTATCACCCCGCAGATTACATCGACACGAAACAGATGATCTTGAATTGATGTGGTTGTCTTTACCGGCTTTTTTGAGGTTTCTGTGTCATCAGTGCATTGTAACTCAGCTGATTTCTATCCCTGGAAGATGCAGGACATGTCTAAAGGAGGATTATGATTGATTTTACCTGATAATTGTGATTTTTTTTTTTTTTTTTTTTTGCTATTTTTCTCATCATGATTGCTCTTGGTTGTCATAAAACACAGAATATTAATTGATATTCAGTTTTGTTTGCGACCCACTTATATTTTGTCTCTGGGTTTCAGATTTTTTTTTTTTTGTGTAAGACGTTATAACATTAACTGATTAGTAATTTTATAGCTTTTTTTTTTGTTCATGCCTTAATTCATGCCTCACATTATTTAATATCATTTATGAATTTTGGCGTCTGATATATAATGTATATTGCACAGTGGTGTGTGTAATACCACACAAGGAAATTTTAAAGAAAGTGCTGGGTTATGTAGTCTGGGTTACGTAGGGTAATGATGAAGTTAAAGTTTTGAAATTATTTTTATATTTACTGTGTATCGAAGATGGTTTCGGCTATGTTGATGATACTTGCTGGCTTCATACACTGTAGTGTAGTAGTTAGAGGGGATATTTGTTGTTGTTGAGATGTACTCTGATAACACTTTTTTGTATACTGGATTTTTTTTTTTTTTTTTTTTTTTTTTTTTTTTTTTTTTTTTTTTTTTTACGGGGAGTGGAATGTATACCCATTTGCCAAAATATTTTTAGCTTGTTTGAAGAAAAAAATCCATCTGGTGTACACGCTTAATTCAAATTGTATTATTTCTTTTCTTTTATGTTCAACAACTCCCTGATGTGCTTCCCTAAGTTGGTTGGAGAGGCCCAAGGGTCATAGTGATTTTGATTGCTTTTTTCCAACCCGGCTCCTTCGGGAAGCTCAACAGGGAAAGCCTGACACTTTGTTTTCATGTGTTTTGTTTGTTTATTCTGTTTCTCTGTTATCACTTGTATTGTTTTGCAAATGCCGAATAAATAATAATAATAATAAAAAATAATAATATATATATATATATATATATATATATATATATATGTATATATATATATATACATCACAAAATCAGCAAAAGGTTGTCAGACAAGGACGTTTAGCGAAAGTCAGTATGGAAGTCAGTTTGGAACAATAAACATTCAGCTTTCAAATGAGGTGTAACTCAATTTCAATATCTTTCAATTGAAGAGAATACACATTCTGCGTAGGTCCTAATGAGAAAAGAGGCTCCGAATTTATAGGGTCAATTCAAGAGTTTAATCTTTACCAAGTGCTGGCTGTGCAATGAATTGCGTAAACAACAGGATGTAAAACACCATGGCAACATATATGAAGAAATTACCTGATAAGGATGAAATTGAATATGTTTTATAAACACATTCTGTCCAAGACTAATGCTAACTTTAAAAGCAGCAGCACCACCCTTTCGAACGTTACTAGAGTTGAAGTGAAATATGTGTGAAGGATGAAGTACCTCAATGAAGGACATAACAAATTGCAAGTATTCTACAAAAGAAAGGTGTTCTAGAAAAGCTGCTGTCAAAGCATAATTTCACATTCTTTTAATGATCCTCAACCTTATAGTAGAGGCTACTATGTAATCCCGTGATATTTTTGTGCCAAAATTGATTTTTTTTTGGCTAACTTTGTCAATTTTGGGGTGCTGAATCCAAAAAACTTTGGTTCCATTTTTTCCGACCACGTCTCCAGCCGCCATTTTGAATTTCAAAATGGCCGCCATAGCAAGCTATATTTCTATCCATATCTCGTTAAGTGAGCATTGTAGAAGCTTCAAATTTGGTGCAAAATGCATGGTTGTGATGTGAGACATTCTGGTTTATCTTTTTCTGATAGTGTGGATTGTTTTGACACAATTTGTAGGCTGCTATCTTGAATTTCAAAATGGCCGCCATAGCAAACAGTATTTTGAACCATATCTCATTCAGTGAGCATGGTAGACGCTTCAAATTTGGTGTAGAATGCATGGCTGTGATGTCAGACACTCTGATATATCATTTTCTGATATTGTGGATTGTTCCAATACAATTTGTAGGCTGCTATCTTGAAATTGAAAATGGCCGCCAAAGCGTTTTTACCCATATCTCATGTTGCAATCATTGTAGGAGCATCAAATTGTCAGAAATGCACATGCTTGTGGTTTTCAACGTTCTAGTACAGCTGTTTCCTATTGTGGACCATTAGATAGGCCACCATCTTGAAATTCAAGATGGTGGCCATAGAAAAACATATTATAATACTTTGCTAAGCGCCTTAGATGAATTTGCCAAAATTGTCCTGGTTAGACCGAATTCATTTTCATGTCACGCAGAACAGCCATTTCTTAATTCAGAATGGCCGCCATAAATTCAGACTGTACGGACGAGGTTCCAATGACGCAATCAAGCCATCCCGAGGGGCAAAAACTGCGTGAGGAGGGGGGGGGGGGGCAGGGGTCCCATACCACTTTGCATAAGTGTGGGCAAGCGTCTAAGCGTTACATCCCACATCATATAATAACCAAGCGGGTATGTGGTTCGCGTACATGTGATTTGTTTTTGCCTCTCAGACAAAACATTATTTGCTGTCGTGGAACTTCGTTAATAGTTATATTTACTCCCAGCAGCCCAGTGTTTGAATATATGTACAAAAGCAAGCATTGATACCATTAAAGGTGATCTCAAAAACTTGATGCTGCCTCGACAGAATGAAAACAAACAAGGAAAAATCTCGCAATTGCAAGAAATGCTATAGTCACCCTACCAGGCATCCCATTTAAGCTTGTTTGTTGACCACACAATGAAACAACTCATCAGGGAGCTCATAATTGCTGGATGTATTTCTGGAATAACACAAAATGAATAAGGAATGCCAATGAGTAAGTTTTCTTCTGATTGCCCTTGTGTGGGTCATCCTCAATTATCGAGAATTCCAAGATGCTTACTATTGTATCGCCAATGATTCTAAAACTACAAAGGAACAATAATAGCTCAGTTCTGTGGCACTTTGCATGCATCAGAATTCCTCAACAATTTAGAACACCATCACACGAGTGTAATCTGGAAAAATTGTCACTGCAAACTGGTGAATGTGGTGATTGGCAATCAGGTATCGGACACATTCAAGGAGGATATTCTAGAACGAGATGAAAAGAGAAGATTTCATGTTCTGTATTAAGAATTTGTACCTGAAATAATTTCAATATATATATTAAAAAAAAGTCTGTCTATGATAATATGAGAGAGGCCAGACATTCAACTCTTGCAATTGAAATACACCGTGTAAGATTGGATCAAAAATCATTAAGCTTAAGAGGACTACTACCTTCTTATAACACTTCTACCGGTACAACAGTCTGATAGACCTGTCATTATCCAGTCATTACTGGACGATACAATGAAAGGAAGTTATATAAGTTCTACTGTTCCACAATCACTCTTCATCTCACATTTTTATGGCCTTCTCCTCATTCTCTCAAACAGGTTCATGTTTCATACCCATGCCTTAGAAACCCACAAAACTGAGCAAAATAATCAGCCTGAAAGTTTAATTAGTCAATTACATCTGACACAGAACGGGGAAAAACGAAACAAAGGGTTCATCAAAGATGCCATGGAAGCTGTCATCCGTCACAACGAGGAAGCAGATATCCTCATTCCATTGCATGTATTGGATGCTACTTCAAGAGCAACAGGGAATTTCAGAGATATGGATGATTAGTACGTATAGACACTGACATTTTCATTCTCCTAATGGATCTTTGCTTTACTTTTGATACTGCATCGCATGTTGTCTGCTCCATCACTGGAAACAGAGATGATAAAGTACAAACGATATTGTTGAGAGATTATGTTCTACAAGTCTGCTTGGTCATGCCTTTTATGGCGCAGGCTGAAGTTGACAAGTTGAAGATGTCTCAAAGAGCAGATGGATGAAGAATTATCTAAGCCTTGAATCATGCAGAATGTGCAATGACACACTCCATGCCTTCCAGAAGTTGGGCGTGGATAACTTCAACCTGGACAATCTCCCGCTTTGCTCTCGTAGAGTCTTGATACAACACATCCAGAGAACAAACTTCGTAAACCTTTACAACCTGTTTTGTGCCTCTACTCTCCGGGGGATATGGTACATTGTAGTTATTTCCAGAGGATATACATAAACTGTGCAATTAAATGCTTTGAGCTTCCTACACCAACGGTAGCCACAGAATTCATTATCATGTTCATATGGCTAGAAATGCAGAAGTCGTTGTTTCTGAAGAATTTAGAACCAATTCTCCAGTGTGTACAGCCCTATACAAGTGATGTGACTTTAAAAACACATGCAGGGAATGAGCCTAGCTAAGAATTAACTAAGTAAATTTCCGATATATTTTCTAGTACACGGCTAATATTGTTTTATTTAAACTCTACAACCAAGTCGTCTAAATGGGGCCATCTAGTTCACTCAGACACAGTTATTGAGGCACTTTTGAAAGTCATTTGCTTTGACACCAGAATCACATGATTTCCCATTCACAAGTTTTACCCAAATGCAATGCTCTTAAAGGAATGTTTCCCATGGCAGCCATTCTGCATTTCAACTTGGCAGTGCACGTGCACGAAGCAGTCCCGCCTATGCAATAATAATACCCAATAATTGAAGTAATTGACTTACATATAGGTCCTACATGAAAGTTCTCCAGCATGCTCGAGTTTGCAGGGTAAAGATTCTACAGCACCAAATATGGTCGAAATCCATCTTGAATTTCAAGAGTGGCAGCCAATGCAAGTAATCCATTATTACAATAATTGTGTGTATGTGTCTGTGTTTGTAAAAGAATGTACAATGTACACCACCATAAACATTTATATACCTGACAGTTGCTTGTAACCACAGCCTAATGCCGTCAATCTCTCGTTTGAGGCGAGACCCCAGCCGAATTTTTACCAAAGTGGGGTGCTTTTATTTGTCGTTTGAGAGTTGGGAGTCGAAGTACTTGTCCATTGCAAATAAACTTTCTGCTCGGCGTGACAAACCTGGAGGCCAAGCCAGGGTTTGATGACTCCAGCAGCTGTCGTATTACGTAAGAGCATGATAAGGATATCTGCCTGTGGCAGACCATTCAAAGTGAACTCAATTTTCTCTATCCTTTTTAAAGTTTTCAATTTTATATTCTATTGAGAAATTCTATGGTCATCCATTTTACATTTCGAACGAAAAAAATTGACCCGTAAATAACGAAAATACAGGAATAAGAAGGAGAGCATTAGTTTGCCGGTGCTGACAATGTGCTATTTGGCAGTGAGTTACAAAGGGGAGGTGAGACTACCTCCCTGGTTACAACAGCCTGCTGACTGGATCATTGAGAAAGCAGCTGTCGTATTACGTAAGAGCATGATAAGGATATCTGCCTGTGGCAGACCATTCAAAGTGAACTCAATTTTCTCCATCCTTTCTAAAGTTTTCAATTTTATATTCTATTGAGAAATTCTATGGCCATCCATTTTACATTTCGAACGAAAAAAATTGACCCGTAAATGACGAAAATACATGAATAAGAAGGAGAGCATTGCCAGTTTGCCGGTGCTGACAATGTGCTATTTGGCAGTGAGTTACAACGGGGAGGTGATACTACTACCTCCCTGGTTACAATCAGCCTGCTGAGAAAGAGAGAGAGAGGGAGAGAGAGAGAGAGAGAGAGAGGGGAGAGATGGGGGAGGGAGAAGGGGAGAGACAAAATGGAATGACAATAGTTCCAGTCACTGCAGTACAGGCATGCTCTGTCTGCATACGCTGAATGTCTACACTCACACACACACACGTACACACACACACACGCACCATGGAGCTACATAGCCCATGCCAAAACCAAAACAATCTCCTCCTCTCGCGGTGCCCCCCCCCCCTCCTGTGGTGCTGTGGCGATGACTGATGCTTAGATTAGGCCAGGGTCAAGAAACAGGTGTTTTATATCTTTGATTTTAAGTCATTGATTGCCAAGATATGCACTGGCATTATTTACTGGGGTGTAGCCTCTTCAAACGAGAGATTTGCGTCATGGATATTAGCTGAAAAGCAGCCATTTTGAATGATAAAATGGCAGCCTCAAAAATGATCTGCAATTTTAGGGAGGAGATCAAAGTGCATCTGAATGTTCAACATCATGCGCCCAGTATATATGCCCGAAATGTGAACTTTCTGTATTGTTTACAAAATGAAATATGGGTCAAAATATACATTCTGGTATGGTGGCCATTTTGAATTGCAAGATCGCCACCTATAATATCAAAATGGACCATCATTTCAGAAAAAGATGTTTCAGAAAGTCTGATAGCATACGCATGCTCTTTGCCCCAAGTTAGAACCTTAAACACTGCATACGATATGATATATAGGTCCAATTATATTTGTTATGGTGGCCATTTTGAATTTCAAGATGGCCGCCAACCAAAATGATCCATCATTTAAAACAAAAATGTATAATTATATTAGCATGTCTGATATCATAAGCATGCTTTTTGCCCCAAATTTATACTTTCCATAATGCTTACAACCTGAGATACAGGTAAAAGTACATTAAGCTATGGCGGCCATTTTGAATTTCAAGATGGCAGCCCTCAATTTGTATTAAAACAATCTACAATATCAGGAAATGGGGTATCAGAATGTCTGATATCATAAACATGCTTTTTGAATCAAATTTGAACCTTCTATGATGCTCACTTTATGAGACCTGGGTCAAAATACAGTTTGCTGTGGTGGCCATTTTGAAATTCAAAATGGCGGCTGAAGACGTGGTCGAAAAAAAAATGGAACCAAAGTTTGTTTGTTTTTTGATTTAGCACCCCCATATTGACGAAGTTAGCTATAAAAAAAAAATCAATTTTGGCACGTAAATCTCACGGGATCCAATATTTCGACATAGTACCCCGTACTATTAGGATAATGTAGAAGAAGAAGAACAGCCTTTTCAGTGAAAGAATCAATATTGCCTATATAGACATTATTGACCTTGTTGGTCAATAACAAAATGAAACTTTCCGCATGAGAAAATGTGGAAACAACTAACACGTGAGAGAGGGTGACGTGTGGGTGGCATGCCTGAACACTCCTCACGAATAGACTAATTACTGGCATATTGGCGTGCATGATTGATTCTCATCAATATGTTGCAAAAAGTCTTTTTCCTAGGAGACAAAAAAACGATGATGTTCAAATGAACTTTATCAAGACAAATCCATTGTCAAATTCCTAAGACAACCGAATTAGACAGACTATTTCTCAAAGAAATAGCATTTATGAAATGTGTTTCTCCACCCACACTTTGGCGGATAGCTGTTTTCAGAGTGTATGAAATCCAGCTTGAATAACCCTAGTTGTTGCTACGTTGAACACATCCCAGGCTAGTCGAGGTCCACTTTAGCATAGATGCATAAGCAATTGTCATGAATAAGTTACAGAAGCAGTCTATTCCCTAGGTATCTGAAAACCAACTCAATTGAAAATGTCATTGGAAGTGCAGCTACTGATGCTCAGATCTTTGACATTTTGTTTTCATATTGCATATATTCACGATTCTCAAAAACAAATGGGGATATGGTACAGTTTGTATATGGTATAATGTTGTCCACCCGGCTCAAAACCCACAAAAAGGATTGTAAATAAACGTGAACTTTTCTATTAAAAAACATGTATATGTTTATATGAATATATATATATATATATATATATATATATATATATATATACATATATACACGTTACTTGTCCAGAAAAAAAAAAAAAAACGCTAACATCTAAATATTTGTTTAGTTTAAAGCGACCAACTTTTGACAGTATACCAGTATTATGGGTGACAGAAGAGATATTCTCCCAGGTAAGACAAATAAAAAAAGTCGGCCAAGCGAAATGACTATTAAACAGAGAGAGAGAGAAAGAGAGAGAGAGCGAGAGAGAGAGAGAGGGGGGGGGGGGGGCTGGATGAGAGAGAGCACCATAACACTAATCGGCATATTTAGCCAAAGTTATGCCCAATCTCATTGTAACTGTACAATAAATTTGCCAATGATAATTGACTTTGCAATTGATTAATGTGTATGCATGAATCATTCATACTATGTGCACAAGCACTCGTGCCTACATAATCATCCAATCCCCTACTGGACCCTAGCACCATATGTGACCTTGCACCACAAAACAATCAAAAAGTCGCACCCTTTGATTTTACATGACGTGGACACATGGGAAATAGGTCAACCAAGTCAATCTTGAGATAATCATATTTCCGGAAAGAGCTATCCTATTTCTATATCATTCCTGAGTTTTGTATCACAGCATGAATTGAAAAGTACGTTTTCAGCAGTTTTTCTACAACCCCCCCCCCCTTTTTTTTGGTGGGGGGGGGGGGGGAGAGTAGAATGATCAGGTATATCTCAGAGGCCCCTTTTCATTTCTTGACAATACTCTGCACACTCTTCACTTTCAACTCTAATAACTTTTGAAAGGATAATGCTACTATTTGGAAAGTTGGCATTAATCATGGACAGAGTGTGTTATTAGAGCATGTTCAATTCATTGTTGTTTCTCCAGTGGGTAACATCCTGTGTTTTGTCCCTTTCATCACACAGCTAGCACAGCTTGGTAAAGATTAAGCGCTGAATAGACCCTGTACTTCAGAGCCTCTTTCCTCAGTTCACAATTTTCCAGAGAGTGCGCTTTCTTTCCAATACTTCGATAGCTTAGGGGAGTCCATTTGAATGGAGTTATACATCATTTCAAAGCTTAAAGTCGATTCTTTTAGAATCTGTCCTTAACTAAAAATCCATGTCTGGCGACTTTTTGTTGGCTTTGTGATGCAGGATTACATATCGTTCTTCTACACCATTGTGCACCATCTCTAGGTCAACGACAGGTAACGACCGGTAACGACCATCAAAAATTCCTATCAGAAAAGAAATAGTAAACAAAAAAGTAGTAATAAGTAAAAGGCAACAAGTGATAAACAAGTTACCCGTCATGATAAGGAGGTAAATAAGCACCGAATGTGAGTGTCTATTGAGAGGTAAGAGCCAAAATAAAATCACTTTTATCATAAAAGGGAAAAAGACAAGGAAAAAAAGGAGAGAAACAAACCGCATCAAAAGTTATTTCTCTTACCTGCTGCGATAACCAGCAAACACGCAGCCATCTTTGACATCCCGCACAACATGATTGATATTTTTCGAAGATTACCCTGTTGAAATAATGAAACCAAGATTAATATGCGCGTTACTATTTTTGTTCCTTTTTTTGAGATAATTTCATAATTTCATATTTGGAAAATGGTGACCTTGTTGTAAAACACACTTCTCCTGTCTCATCTTATGGAACGTAATAATCTCATACATTTTTTTTCCTCTAATGCGTTGGTTTCTATACAGAGCTCTCACTTTCTATCCAGAGCTTGACGGCGGACACCAAATGGCTTAATAGCTGTACATGTTACTTTTTGTGTCTTACTGATCATATCCTTGCGAAAGTTTTAATGCAACAACAGTTTATAGTGTATATACCAAAGTAGGCTTTATATGCAAAACATGTTCTACCCCGGAAACCCATGATAGCTCGGTCACAGTAATGCTTCACATTTTAGCACAGTTTTTTTTTTCTTCTTTTTTTGTTAGCACATAGGCATACCCCACTTTTCTTTATTTGGCACCATTAAATCACCTGGTCTTATTTTCTATTCGTTCTCCGTTTCTTTTTCTAAAACACTGATTACTCGGGGCTTACAGCCAAACAAGCTAGCTTTCATGTATAGGTCCCGTCATACCTCTCTTTGATCAACCCCATTTTGATTTTGACCAGTTATTATTACAATCATGTAATTACTGTGTTATCACCATGTATATTGCTTGTTTTCTGCACATTGTTTACAAGGTAAAAGAACTTGTATTATTATTTCTGTTGTAATATTCATAAATGAGAAGTATGAAAATAAATGAATTGAATTGAATTGAATTGAAATTGCACAAGCAATATAGTAAAAAAAATCTGGAGTGCTCTATTCTGTTTTTGTTTTTGTTTTGTTTTGTTTTCTTCTTGCATTATTGTTTGTCTACTTGCTTGTTTGGTTTGTTTGTTTGTTTGTTTGGTTAGTTAGTTTGTTGGTTGGTTGGTTGTTTATCCATTTGGTATTTTCTTGTTAATGGTATTTGTCTTATGTATTTATGTATTTATTTATTTATTTATTTATTTATTGATCTATTTAATTATTTATTTATCTATCTTATTTATTTCTTTAATTACTTATTTATTCATTTTTCGCTTCGCTTGCCAATGCTTTTGCAGAGTCACTCGCAAAGTTGCTGCCGAAGCCTGAAAACTCCATCGGAGGCCATACGATTTCGAGAGATGCTCTCACGATTGATGTGAAGTTTGTGCGATCAGAGCCGAATTGAACATTTTATCTGTCGTGTATCCGTTTTTACTCCTTTTTCGGACAACTGCATTTAAGTTCAGCAGCCGAGCTGGGGGGGGGGGGATACCGAACTCCTCCACGACGTACACTAGGGATCTTAAGAATGTTTTGAATTGAAATCCAAAGAACTCGTGCTCAAATTCATGGAATGCTCGGAAAATCTCAAGAAAAGGAAAAGATATACGGGGGTACATATTCGCAAAACAACAACAACAACAACAATACTAAACAAACCACCAATCAGACAAATGTTTTTTACGATGGCGTTGTTTTGCGCTCTGTACAGACCAGGTTCAATTTCTTTCTTTTTCTGTTCTGAAAAATGTGAAATGTAATAATTATATCCTCGAGCGGGGGGGGGGGGGGTCGGGAAAGGGCATATCTCGCCACCACGAGGCAGCATTTTTGCTTGAAATAGTGAATCCAACTATGTTGTACATAAATTATTTTAAGAAATATTCAGGTATATTCAATCAGAACAGTGACAAAAGAAATAAGATTGCGAGTGGGTAATCCATGCATTTGAAGACCTGAATATAAGAACGACCCAAGTCCAATTTTTGGCCAAATTCAGTTTGACATGGGAAATTGTAGCTTATGCATGGACTCATCTTGTGTATAGATGATAAATCCTAATTACCCCCGGAAATTCCTGAAATGAATGAGTTAAATCTTATATTAATGTAAGAATGAAGGACTTGGGTCATTCTTACATTCATATTATAGCGCCCTCTCCCATCATTCTCTCATCTCTATAGCAGAATATCATGTATATGAATCAAAGAACGACCCAAGTCCATATGAATCAAAGAACGACCCAAGTCCACCACACAAAATGGCCTCTCCACAATTAATGTAAATGTTAATTGTCATAATAATATATGTTCTAATTTGTATATACAATGTTCCCATCACAGTTAAATAGAATATTATTGGACAAATAAAAAAAAGATATGAAGTTTTTTTTTAAGTTTACTCGAAATGAACTTCCATGGAATTGGGTCGTTCTTATATTCATATACTCATTTCTCTCTCCCCTTGATCCATAATTCTATGCGCGTCTTTACTTCCAAAAGCATGAAGTAAATTATTAAACCAATAGATTTGGTAATTGTTATTGCGCATAGGTATTTCGAGTATTGTTCCAAAATCATACGTCTTGGTCTAAAGGGAAAGAGAAGTGTAAAGACATATCCCCCAGCTTCTAACATACGGCAGTGGAGTTGTTTCTCAAGATACCTCTCTCACCCGACAAGTCTTCAAAACACAACCACCGACAAAGAGGGAATGGGGTTGTATAGATCAATAACGGTTAAAACAATGTACTTGTATAAACCTCTCCCTTTTTAATAATTGAAGTCTAAAGAGCACACATTTACTGCGTATGGGGCTTAGGTTCCCTTTAATTCGTTAGTTTTCTACTTCTTTTTTTCTTTTCTTCTTCTTTTCCTTTCTGTTCAAGCGGACTCTGCTCTCCAGGATTATAGAGTTCAAAACCCCTCCTACACTGTAAAAACATCGGTGTTAGATTTAACACCACGGATGTTAAATCTAACACCGATCAAACTTCAATAGAGGACCACACCCACAGGTGTTAAAAATGCACTGTGATGGTGTTGAAAAGTGTTCACCTGACACTTCGTGGTGTTAATTTGACACTGTACCTGGTGTTATTTTGACACTGTACTGGTGTTAATTCAAAAATAACACACCACATGGTGTTGATTTGATATTTGTTGGTGTTAATATCAATGGTTTAACACCCGTCCAGCTTCAATAAGAGACCACACCAGCTGGTGTCACAGTGGTGTAAATTTATTTTCACATTTTGTCAAAAATCTAGTATTCTAATGTTAAATTCTTGATCGTCTTGTTTAAATTAAAAATCAACAAGAAGTGCAGTTACTAAGAAACTCTTCAAAAAACAGTTTAAAATTTGGAAATGACACCCGGAGGTGTTAATTGAACACCATAAATGAGCACAGAAAATTCAACACCAGCTCGGTGTTCACTATTTAACACCATAAATGAGCACAGAAAATTTAACACCAGCTCGGTGTTCACTATTTAACACCGGACTTTTTGCAGTGTACCATGTCATTAGACGCGTGTTTCACAGAAAACGAGGGATTTCCTTAAAATTTTATTGGGCCCTAATAATTATTTAAAGGGATGAAGAGTCTTACTTTTTTTCCCCATGGGGCATCGTCAACCTTTACTAGATAACCCAGTTCGTAACTAGCTCAGGTGCACATTTTCCCCAATTACCTTTCTTTTTGTCTCGGTTTGTAAGGCACTTGTTTATAAAGCGACACATTCCTAAGCTTACCCGACTAACAATTTATGGATTTCATGTTTAAACAATGAACTTGTCACGGACACGTGCCCTGAACTGCCGCATGGTCAAAGGGGGGAAATCCAGTCCAAATATAAGTGACCCTGCACCTTAAAACAAACAAAAAGTCGCCAGACATGAATTTTTAGTTAAGACCATATTCTGAAAGAGCAGACTTTAAGCTTTAAAATAATGTATAACTCAAATCAAATGGACTCTCCTAACCTATCTAAATATTGGAAAGAAAGCACAAACTCAGGAAAAGTGTGAACTGAGAAAAGAGGCTCTGAAGTACAGTGTCTATTCAAGCGCTTAATCACACCTAATCACACTATTCTACCAAAAATGTTCGAGATAAACTGCTAAAAAAACGCACTTTCCTGCCCGTTTTATGATACCAAATTTTAGCATAATGTAAAAGAAGACCCGCTCTTTCAGAAAATATGAAAAAGTCAAGTTCGGCTAGGTTGACCCATTTCACTTATTTTCAGTCCTCACGCAAAATCAGTGTGTGCGACTTTATGTTCGTTTTGAGGTGCACGGTCACATAAGTTAAGGACAAGTCCACCTTCATATACATACGGTTTGAGAGAATGCAGCAATATCAGTAAAACACATTAGTGAGTTTGAGGAAAATTGGACAATCTGTTCAAAAGTTACGAATACTTTAAGTATCTGCGCAGTCACTGCTGGAAGAGAAGACTACTACAGTGTATGATGTCACATGCGTACAATTACTATATATAAGGAAAATAAAAAGAGAATTTCACAAAACTTTACTTTTTGAATAAAGTGCACATTTCTTCGACTTGCTACTGACGTATGTTAAGGGTAATATTATTCCCCCTGCCTTGTGAAAGAGAGAAGTCGAGTGTTCTTTTGTTATGCGAGAAAAATGGAAATATGTTGAATTTTCTTTATTCTTTCTTTGTATCGTTGTACTCATGTGACATCACAAGCTATAGTAGTCTTTTCATCCAGCCGTGACTGAGCAGAAACTTCAAAAATTCATAACTTTTTAACGGATTGTCCGATTTTGCTCAAACTCTCACTGATGTGTTCTACTAATATTGCTGCATTCACTCAACCCACATGTCTATGAAGGTGAACTTGTCCTTTAGTCGGATAAGCTAGTCGGATAGCTTTGTGCGTTGACTGCAATTACATTCGTTAGATATTATTATTGCCAAAAAACAAATAAACATAGGGATTATACAAATAATCATTACGACTCCCTACTACTGTATCACAAATGCTTAGCTGGGAATTTCAGAAGGCAACATACTTTCTTTCGCAAATGACCATTTTTTTTTTTCTGGTCATTCGCAAAATTGAACTACGAGCTGGTTTATTTCATGAGCGCTGTGGTGCATATCACATAGCAGGCACGCAAGGCCAGTGACTTGTTATTTGATATGAAATAATAATGTATGGAATCTGCCTGTCTACTCTGCGATATCACTGCAATTCATATCATTATGGTAGCTTGAAAGCGCAAGAAGGAATATGTTGAAAGCGACTTTTACATACAAGTCCTAACAGCCCAAAAATACTCATTACCCATTCTCATTTGTCAGAGAAATCACAGTAGTGAGTTGATACATGATTTTGTGAGGGTGTCTTCCCCGCACTTTATTCGTCTGTCAATAATTGTTTTTCCGGTACCCATGCATCCGAGCAATAGAGCGGGGACTGCGGCCCCTCTAAGCTGACAAATCCCTGCCGACATCCCCGCCGGAAAGTGCATTTTCGGCGGCGATTCACCGACTGTTAAGTCCCGGCTCCCATAAAAACGGGTACTTTTCAATCCTGGAAGATATTCGGGGCTCGACCCAAATACCATGGGGAAATTTGTCAATTCGCTGACGGAGTTACGGCTCCCATATTTGGGAGAACTTGCCAAATCGCGGACGAAGTCACGGCCCCCATTATACCACGGGAGAATTTATTTCAGTTTAGAAATGGCAGGTGAAAGTTTAACAGTTCTTGATTTCGAATAAAATTGACACACTTTATGAATGAACTCTGGCTTCGGGAATTCATATTTCATGGAGGTGTCATATAATTCGTTTTTCTATGTGTTACGAATAAGCGGATACACTGTTTATGAAAGTGTCTCTGTATGTGTTTGTGCGCACTTGGAGATGGATTTTTTATACTGATTTCGATTTCCAAAGCGTTATTTCAGATTTTTTTTTCAACCCCACAAGAAATGTTAAAGGCATAACATATTCTTCGAACAATTACAGAACAGTGTTTGAAGTCTGTTAACGTTTTTACCGACCGCAAAAGCTTCTTTCAGAGGGCTATTTTTTTTCCTTATAAACTTTGATCAGTTGATTTTGGACTTTCAAGTTATTTGTCCCCCCCCCCCCCTCCCAAGCCATTTTAGGTGTTAAAAGGCAGCAAGGGTATAAAACAGTAGACTGTAAAAGTGGAAATTTTGGCGCGATTAATTTTTCGCGCCTTGCTCAGAAAGTTGAATATCGTGTGTTTTTTCCTTGCTTTTGCCTCGTCTGAGGATTTATTCAGGATTCCAATCAAAATACCCAATCAAAATAATGTAATTATTACGATATCACACAAAAGTGATACAAGCACAATAGTGCCCTTATATGTTCAACAATTTGTTTGGTAGTAATTGTTCATTTCTCCTTAGATTTCTTCTATGTTTCATGTAACATTGTATTTCTATTCTCGTTCTAACTTCTTTCATTAAACACATGATTTAGGGAACAGCTTCTTTTATCATTACTGGTCTCATTCGGTTTCAAAATAAGCTTATAAATACTCCAAAATGCAATCTTCAAAACAAACTATACTGACTCTTGAAGCTGTATTTTCAACAAATGTGGAACGTTGGTATTTGTTACTGATGCATGGTATACATCTTGTAAATAACTTCTTACGTATACAAAAAAAAAATCATTGATTTTGCATTCAATAAAGGCATGAACGATGTCCTCTCTTTAACGTTGCAATTCGGGCACAAATCATCATATCTTGACCCCCATTTGAATAGATTTCTTTTCACTGGCAATAAATTATACAACAATTTCACATCCAATGCTCGTAATTTGTTTTCTTGTATGTATTCTAAATCATTTCTGAATACACTGGCCCAGTTAGCTTGAAAGTGAAACTTGTTCTCCCAATGTAAGGAACATGTATTGGTTAACACATTTTTGAAGGTATCAAATTATACAATTCCTTGCTGCTTAAATCCACAATGAGGATTACTTCTTTTTAACACACCAGTTTGGAATGCACAATGCATTTTCTTTTCTGATAAAACTATCTAACATTTCCTTATTTTATGTTTATCGATACTAATGGCATTGGTTTTTTTGATATTGCATTATCAAAAATTGCCGTACATTTTCTTCTTTTGAAATTAATTTCTGACATAATGTATTTCAAAGACCGGAAACCATTTATTGTTACTAAACCTCCAAAATAGATTATGCCACTTTCATACCAATCTTTATAAAACAGCGCATGCTTGTCAAACAATCTGGTTTGAAACATCAGTTGACCCACTGTTTCCACTGTTGGTATCTTTCACTGTGGTACAAGATCGTATTTGTTCCCATGCCTGTAAAATTTCTTTATAACACTTAGAAATTTTGTTATCAAATTTGATTAATGACACTCCTTTTATAATTACAAGTCAACAGCAAAATAATACCCTCAGTAAATCAGACGAATAAGAGCATATTATTTTCCATATATCTCTAGAATCATTGAGAAAACGACCCAGCCATTTCAATCGAAAACTTACCAACTGTTTTTTGTTTGTATTTTCATTATCTTTATTCGACCTTTACTGAAATCCTCTGTAATAATGCTTCGCTTTGTTTGTTTTTTTTTATTTTTTTCTTTTCCATATAAACTTGAATATCACATATGTTTTCCAAAATCTTCATAACATCAAGCGGTATTGAATCAACCACTATCAAATGAATGACCTGACTAAGAGCTAAGCTTTTTAAAACAATACCTCGTTCCAAAATCGTTAAGCTGCTCTTTTTCCAGCTATCAAGACATTTTTGCAACTTGAATAATTTTTGCTCCCAGTCCTTCCCCAAAGCTGCATCATTATAGGATGAATAAAATGCCTCAAATAACTGGTTTATTTGACCACTTCAGATAAAAATTATCTAAATTCCATCATCACTCTGTTTACCCAATCATATCGTAAATGTTTTTTCTTCTTTGTTAATTTTTGGACCTGCTACACTCCCCAATGTGGAACTCTTTTAAAACTTCCTCTAACGATTTTCATCTTGAACAAAAAACAAAATATCATTAGCATATTGTAACAGCTTAAGTTGTAACAGCTTAAACTTGAAAGTCATAGCCTGCTAATTCCATTGGCCGAATATTTTTGTGTTCTCTGAAGCTATTGGCCATGCATTCAGCTGCTAAAATGAATGATAGTGATGACAGTGGACATTCTTGTCGGACTTCTTGTCAAACATTAATCAATACAGAGCTTGAGATATTTGTATAAGAGTACGAATCCGTTTTCGAAATGATTCACCAAAATTTAACATTTCTAAGCACAAATTCAGAAATTATGTGTCTAAACCGAAGGATTTAGCAGAATATGCTAGCATTATTGCTTTGGTTTTACCGCTTTTCATGACATATTCAATGATATCTTTAGTTAACCTTACATTGCAGGCAGCTAAGCGGCCCTTTATGTGTACTGTCTGAGTTCCATTCACAATTCCGTCAATGACCTTTTGTACCCTTGCGGTCAGAACTGCTATTATCTTGTAGTCACAGTTGGGTTTGTGTTTCTTTTTTTAATAAGTTTGAATTGAAATCAACAATCTCTTTCAGTATCTTTTCATTTATTTCAACAATACGGTTATCCTTGTCACATTTCAAATGTTTAATTTCTTTTTTCGTTGCATTCATCTTTTCTAAATTCAAAGAAAAAATAGTTAGTGCTTTTTACTCCTTTCCCAATTCACCTTGTGCGAGCTCCTATACCACCTCTCTGGGCTTCGTATTTATAAATCTTCTCCAACTTTTCTTTTACATCAGTATCAGAACTTAATACCTCTTCATTATACTCATTCACATCAATACATTTTTCAAGTTTACCTAGTTTTGCTCCTAGTGACAATGTGAAGTCTTTCTTTAAAAGTTTTTTTTTTTTTTCCTTACGGTATTATGTGAAAATTCACGTACTTGAACTTTATACATTTCAAATCTCATTTGCAAAGGCAAACAGTTTGTTGAAAATGAATCTGTAATTTTGACAATTCCATTTTGTTGATCTTTATTGAATAAAAAATCGTTACTAATTTTCCAATAACCCGAGCCTCTAATGATTTGTTTAACACAATGTTTGATTGATATTGCGTTGTAGTCAGCCCTAATGGCTGGTTGGATGTCAGTACACATTTTTTTTTCTTTTAATATTTTTTCGTCACCAGCCACAAATCTAATCTACCGGTAGAAGATCTCTTCAAAGCTACATTCCGCTAGGTGATTTGTTTCACGTCTTGATACATAGATTTCCAAAGATCAATAAAGACATGCCTATTCATTATCTTTTTAAGATTTGCAGGTCCCTCATAATATTTGTTCTTCGGTCATAAATTGTACATCTCCACTTGTATTTAAAACACAATTCCAATCTCCTCCCAAGATCAATTCGCAATCACTTGTACAATTATAATGCTTACATAACTCAGAGTTCAATCTATTAGAGAAACACTTTCTGTATTGCCTTTGCGTCTGCACATACCCATTAATTAACATGGGATTTGTATCATGAACTTTTGCTCTGAGCATCAGTAGTTGACCGTTCACGGTACATTTTACTACAATATTATTTTGAGCATCAAGTCTATCATTGAATAGAATTGAAACTCCTCGTGAATGATTGGATCCATGCGCAAAGGAGCACGGACCCCACCATTCACTTCTTACAATTGATTCAAAATCACTGCACCAGTATGTCTCTTTAAACTGATAACATTACAGTTCGCCATTGACAAAAAGGGACGAGCAAACAGAAATAATGACTTAAGGGGAAACACAATTGTGACTGTGCATCACAAAACTAACAAACATAGTCGCGCTCACTTATTTTGTGTTAGGGCTCAAAATAGGTAAAACGTGTCGACGTATAGGTAATATGAAGCTTTGCATATTTTCTGAAAAAGCAAGTCCTCCTCGACATTGTGCTTAAGTTTTAGATTATAAAGTGAATGAGTAATTGTGTTCTTAGCAGTTTTTCTACATTTTTTTTGTTTGGGGGGGGGGGGGGGAATAGTGTGATTTCGTGTGCCGTATGGAGCGCATCGCACACTAGCCTTTTGCAAAGGCAGCTCGCTATTATATGAGGACACTCACACAGAGAGCAGTGGACTCGCATACACACGACATCTGGGTTATTCAGACTGAGGCCATCAGCCCAGTCAAGCTTAAACAGAAATCTAGTATCAGAAAAATTATACTCGAACGTTGGAGCCCTGTTTTCTACTGTTAATAGTGACAAGAGTTGCAAAAAGTGTCCGGGTGATGGACCGTTCATCAACTTTATGTTATTTTTGTGCCTGTAGATTCAATTCAATTCAATTCAAACTTTATATTCATTTCTTTTTGTTTCAATTGAATGTACAAAGAAATACGTGAAATTTGACTTGCGTATCGTTGGAAACATACACAAGAGCCAGGAATAACAACATGTCCATGTCCATAATTATGATCAGCACAACAAAGAGACATACAATCATATACATACAATCTGCGCAAAAGAAAAACAAATGGAAGAAAAACCTATATCAATTGAATGCATACATCAAGGCTCATCAAGGGAACCGCTTAAACATTGATATTGTATGTGATAATGAGGTGCTTCAAGAGAACGAAGTCTATAGGAATAGAAGATAACGTCTTGCTTACAAAATGTGTTACAAAATTGATTACATTCGGTTGCATCATAAGACTTCAAGAGAAACGGACACCTTCAATCTCTTTTTAGAGCTCTACTTCAATAGTTTTCAGTATAGAGCTTCAGATTGAAGCTTTTTTTTTGGAGGGGGGGTTACTATTATTTTAAATTGAATGCGCTTTTAGTAGTTCATTAACATTGTATAACAAGTATCAGAATCAAAAGGAAGTTACACATAAGTAATGGTACAAAAAACAAGCAAAAACAAAGACCTATTCAAGTCCTTTCTATGTCGAGGAATGAAGTACAGGTATACTAAATTTAATTTCAAAACGTTCTTCTCAGATGTAAGAGGCGACTTCCGCACTCTCTTAAAAGGCTATGATGTGCTCGTGTAGTTACAAAGAGCTGGAATACAATTACAAAACATTAGAAATATGCTTGCCTCTTACCTTTCTTTCAACTCCGCTTGTCAGTTTCTTCGAGGAAATGGCTCGTATCCTTCCCGTGTGTTCTTTTGTCAACCTGTACAGTTCCTTTGCTCATGGAATGAGGGGGGGGGGGGGGGGAGTAAACAAACGTAACCGTATGCTATTAGAGAATGATCGAAGAAGAAACAGGAAAACTTTGTCACATCTGCTATTTTGCGATGCAATGGTGGAATGCTAAACATATAAGTCTGTAAGACGATCTTGGTCAAAAGCTGCGACTGTGTGACCTTTTAACTAGCTACAAGCTTCTGTGATCTGTCAACAGGGGGAATCATTTTTATTGATCTACACCTCTTCATCTGGTGATAATGCTACTTGCTTGTTTCTATACGCATGCGCGGGCGAGGGCGCGCACACAAACTCAAACAGTCACACGCACACAAACAACACACACACATTTATGGATGGTGTGTATGTGAGTGTTTGTGCCATTTTGGAATTTGAAATGTTTTTTTTTTTTTCTAATAACTGTATTTTTTTATTGGTTGAAGACTCATTTTGTGCTAAATCATTGGGAAAGAAGTCCTTGCAATAGTTTGTTAATATATGATAATCGAATTCTATTTTCCACTTTAATATTTCAGACAATCCAAAGGTGAATCAAGAGTGCCCTGTGACATATCATTTTTTCCGAGACTGTCTTTTTTTATGATATTCTGTGCCATGCACTTTTGAGTGACCTTGGACATTTATTTTTTTTTCCACCAGTGTTCCTATTCCTCCTAACTCAGAATAACGGACTTGTTTATGCCTCCGTTATGAAGTTGTCCGTCCGTCTTTCAGTACGATGTTCCATCCCTTTGCAATCAATTTTGTGAATAGCTTAACTTAAAAAAAAAAAAAAAAACGTTCAAGGCACAGTTTATCCTAATAAAACTTGACATATGTATGTATAAATAGACGTCATTTTGTATCATTTTGCAATGTGAAATGATTTTTTTTTTAATGACTGTTTTCTTTTGATTGGTTGAAAACTCATTTTGTGCTAAATCAATTGGAAAGAAGTCCTTGAAATAGTGTGTTAATTTATGAAAATGAAATTCTATTTTCCACTTTAATATTTCAGGCAATCAAATGGTAAATCCGGAATGCCCTGGGACATATCATTTTGTTTTTGTTTTTGCGAGACTGTCTTTTTTAATGATATTCTGTGCCTTGCACTTTTGAGTGGCCTTTGACATTTTTTTTTCCCACCAGTGTTCCTATTCCTCATAACTCAGAATAACGGACTTGTTTATGCCTCCGTCAAGAAGTTGTCCGTCCGTCTTTCAGTCCGATGTTCCATCCGTTTGCAATCAATTTTTTGAACAGCTTAACTTAAACAAAGTTCAAGGTACAGGATATCCTAATAAAACTTGGCATATGTATGTATAAGTAGACGAAGCTATGCCTATCAACTCTTGAGTGCACATGCTGAAGGTCAGAGGTCAAAGTTCAAGGCGGAATTCTACAAATGTCGCTATTTCCCCCACATCTACACAATATCTTAACGTTTTTCATTGAAACTTAGTGTATGCATGTATCACCAGGTAAAGACTCTCTTGGAAATGTTTTGGGTCATGGGTTAAAGTGAAATGTCATAGGTCGAGTAGATATGCTAAAATTTTACTTTTCCATGCATGAGAAATTGCTCAAGGAATATCATCAAGAAGCTTTGTTAACATGCATATACTGCCTGACAGTATTTCTCTTGGATATGAGGGGGGGGGGGTGGGTACTGTTTCAAAGGTCATGGGTCGAAGACCAAGTTTACGTGCTGAAATCCTACTATTTAATGCTGAAATTACACCTTTTTTCACCTTGAAGATTACTCAATGCATAAACCTAATCAAACCAGGTAGGGGAGAGCGGGGTGAGTTGGGACGCGGGTCAAGTGGGACACGTTCGCTGAATCAAAAACTGTTCAACCAATCAGCGATTGACTTATATCTCCTATAAGCCCCTAGCAACCATACATCACACTAAGAAAGCCATGCAGTTCGGCAAAGTCTAAGTATGTATAAATTGCTATTGAAAATTTTCCCCAAAATATGATATTCTTTTTGAAATCAGGTTAATTAACCTGTTGTCTTTGTATTCATGATTTCAAGGGCACAATTGAAGCTGGTGGTAAGCCTTATTGATATGCAACTAATATAACTTGTTTTTGACAAATGCCTGCATGGTTACTGAGCAGTCGTACATATTTATGTATATGCCATGTGAGGGACAGTTTGGACAACGTGTTCCACTTGTCCCTCATAATAGCATTACATGTAAACACAGTTCAGATTTTCAAACATGTTGTTCAAACTTGTTTTGTTGAAATAAAGATCATTTTTAAAGCATGTTTGACTGTTTTCATTACCAATGTTTTATTACGCCTCCCAACTTTGAAATTTCCGACATTCTTATAGGATGTCACACTTTACCAACACCGTCCCATTTCTCCCTTGCCGTTGTCCCACTTTACCCACGGGTGGGTCAACTTCTCCCCCAAAATAAGTTTTTTTTTTTTTCTTTTCATTAACTGCTGAAAATTGAGAACAGTGCCACCCCCAGTTCATAGCTCTTTATGTAACCTACCATAATATGAACCTTCATGCAAGCCCGAAAGGAAATGTAATCATCTCTTTTATAAAAAGATATAAGAAGAAAATCGGCGAGCTTGGAATAATGTCCCACTTCTCTCCGCTCTCCCCTACATACATTACTGCACAGTGATTCTGTAGGAAAGTGTTTTGAACATTGGGGTCAAAGGTCAAAAAATAAAAATATAAATTGACCCATATTCCTTTATTTTCAAAAATCGTTCATAGTATTGTCATCAAAATGGTTGTTACAAGATATCATTTGAAGAATTATTGGCCATGGAGTCAAAAGGCAAGTCATGGTTCAAATGGAGAAATTCAAATATCTTAATAGTTTTGACAATTTAACCATCCATCCAATTGAAAGCTACTTCAAGGAAAGTTAATACTCATTTCATTTTTTTTCGGGGGGGGGGGATGGGGCAATTACGTGAATCTGTCTTCGAACATGACGTTCTGTAGACCTATTAGGAGAACCTTGCGATATGGCGCAGAGGCATACCAGTTGCCATAGCGACATTTCTAGTTTTCAATTAATTTTCAGATAAACAAATCTTTTTTTTTCTTTTCAATTCGGATCAATGAGCTTTATTAATTTCTGACTAATGAACCTTATTTCATTTCTTTATTTACCATCGAGAATTTATAATAACAAATCTAATTTTCTATTCGGAATAGCAAGCATTCTTTACATTCCCAACATTCTGTTTTCATTCACGGATTAAGGAACCTTCGGAGTAATGACATTCACCCCTTGCTTCCGATGATACAACGTAAGTACTTTGTTAAGATGCGATAGACACATTTCTTTAGTTCATCGGGTACAATGTTGTTCCAGACGTTAGGTCCGTGTTGTCTGACTGAGCTCCGAGCTAAGGGGGATTTACTGCTTTCTGGGTAAATGAAATGCAGGTGCCGTGTCGTGTTCCAAGATGACCGTGGTCACACGTGAATGTGTGGCCCTTTTCTCCACCTTTAGCTGACTTCAATCTGCTGTGTCGTTTCTACTTGGGAAACATTTTCATTATATCTTCGGTTTGTGGATTATTCTACTTGTTTGTTTGATTTGAGGAAATGTTGCCGACTGGAATTATAGGAAAGATGTCTCTTTAAGCATGCACGCGCCCACGCATGTCTATTTGTGACCCTGCATCACAAAACCAACAAAAAGTTGCCAGACATGGATTTTTCGTTAAGAGCAGATTCTGAAAGAGCAGACTCTAAGCTTTAAAACGATGTATAACTCAATTCAAATCGACTTCACTAACCTATCTAAATACTGGAAAGAAAGCACATACTCTGGAAAAGTATGAACCAAGAAAAGAGGCTCCGAGGTACAGGGTCTATTCAAGTGCTTAATCTTATACCAAGCCGTGCTAGCCGTGTGATGAGAGGGACAAAACACAGGATGTTAACAACTGGAGCAATAACAATGAAGGAATTATCAGATTACACTGATATTGAACATGCTTAATTAACACATGCTGTCCACAATTAATGCAAAATTTCAAAGCAGTAGCATTATCTTTTTAAAAGTTATTAGACTTGAAAAGGAAGAGTATTCAAAGGATTACAAGAAGTGAAAGGGGGACCTCTAAGACATAGCTGATCGTTCTACTCTCCCCCCAAACTGGGTTGTAGAAAAATTGCTCAAAACACTTTCCCATTCATGATATGATCCCAAAATTCAAAATAACGTAGAAGAAGGATAGTTCTTCCCAAAAATATGAAAAACTCACAAAAATTGACTGGGTTCACCCATTTTACCTTTTTTGAGTCCTCATGTAAAATCAAGTAGTGCGACTATCTGTTCGTTTTGTGATGCACGTTCACATTTGGTGAGTCGAAAAGCATTCGACACTGCCACGTGACTGCTCATGTTTATGCTATCAAAAGTAGGTCTTGTAAAGGTGCTTTGGCATTAATGATTGTCATTTTACCTTTCATCACTTAATAATTCAGCATATTCAAGCGTGTGCTCTGAGTGTATAGAATATGGTCGCTATCTGGACTGTTAAAAACGTTAACATGCATTATTGTGTCATTGTCCTAATATTCTGTGTGTTGCACTATCGAATCTAGGATGTCTCTTCATCTACCTTTCCTTTTTCATCTTTAATGTTTGTTCTTGTTTCTTTTTTTTATTTCTTTATTATCCTTTTATCGTTCCTGACCGTTTGCGTAATATCATCCTTTGTGCAAATGCGTTTTTCTACATAGTGCACGCCTACCCCGTTCCCTAACTAAAATTTCACGAGAGATATAATAACTTATGACATAGCAAAGCAAATAGAATATGAGGGTTTTCTCCTAGAAGAAGAAAAATCTTAGTGTTGCATTAAACATTAAGCTTTATTCTTTCTTAAAGACGGGAAAAGCCCAGTTTATGGCGAAATTGACAAAGATTATTGTTTAAAAATATCATTCCTTAAATAGTAGATCATTTGGTGTAAATTATAAACAACTGTCTCAAACCTAGTCTCCTTCCAAACAACATAAAGATCACAAAAGTTACTCCAACTCAAAGAAAAGGAGAGAAGGATCACGTCAATAAAAGAGTCAGCGCTTCCAAAAGGCGTTAAATCCATAATTTTTAATGGGTTCAGCACCTTTTGGAAGGAAAGTCTTCTAGACCTATATATCAGTGTTAACTTCTACTTCATTTTTTATTGAAAGAATAACGTACATTACGAACAGTTAAGTGTTTCACAGCAAGCGATATATTTCTAATTTTCAATTTGGATTCAGGGATATCACAGCATTACGCGTTCGCTACTTACCTTTGTTGAAAAAAAAAGTAACACATGCATGCACGAGGTATAATGTGTTCACACGCAATAGACATTTTTTGTAAAGACTTTTCAAAAACCTTTGACCCGGTTAACCATAAAATGCTTGTCGACAAATTATATCATCATGGTATATTCGCGGAAAGGCCTAACAGCTGTTTATAGCTACCTAACAGGTCTCAACATGTACACGTCAATGATTTGGACTCTAATATATGTGACCGTGCATCACAAAACGAACAAAAAGTCGCACCCCTAGATTTTACATGAGGACTCAAAAAGGTGAACTGGGTCAACAGAGTCAATCTTGAGTATTTCATATTTTGTGTTATTTCAGCAGTTTTTCTACAACCTTTTTTTTTGGGGGGGGGGAGAAGAAAATGATCAGGTATGTCTTTAGTCCCCTTTTCATTTCTTGACATCCTTGAAATTCACTTTCAAGTCTAATAACTTTTGAAAGGATAACTCTTCTGCTTTGAAAGTTTGCATTAATTATGGACAGAACGTGTTAATTTAGTATGCTCAATTTCAGCTCAATCTAATAATGCCTTCGTTGTTGTTGCTCCAGTGGTTTACAACCTGTGTTTTGTCCTTTTCATTGCAAAGCTACAACGGCTTGGTAAAGATTATGCGCTTGAATAGACCCATATACTTCAGAGCCTCTTTTCTCAGTTTACTCTTTTTCAGAGTGTGTACTTTCTTTCTAGTATTAAGGTAGGTTAGGACGTTAGGAGTGTCCATTCCAGTTGAGTTATACATCAGTTTAAAGCTTAGAGTCTGCTCTTTAAGAATCTGCCCTCAGCTCAAAATCCATCTATGGCGAATTTTTGTTGGTTTTGTGGTGCAGGGTCACATATGAAAACAAACGAATGAGGTATCCAACAAGGAGGCTTGTTAAGCCAACTATCATTCATAACTTATATTAATGATGTCCATTGCTTTTCGAACCAACATTCATTGATACTATTTGCATACGACTCTAATCTGGGTAGTATATACCCAAAATACATTCTTTTAAATTGGAATCTCACTTTGGAAATTAGGCTCTAATATAACGGTTTAAAATAAACTTGTAACCTTTTTATCATCTAAAAAGTAACCTATAAGAAAACATCAGCTTTCGATATGTTATAACAGATAACGGATTTTTAATGTAAAAATAACATTCGTGATTTCACCTATCGTGATGATGGAGTGGCGTGTTCTGTTATGCAGACCTCTCTACATTCCTCTCTGCCCCTGTTCCTTTCTTCTGTCCTCTTTGTTCTTGTACTTTGTTGTTTTGCAATGTTAGTGTGTTCTCTTCCTCGTACAGTGTTGCGTCATTTCTGTACGTATATTTTTATATCTGTTTTTCTTTGTTGTTGTTTTCACGCATGACTAGTGTGTGGGTAATCTCATGCTCATGTGCCTATGTAATCACTATTAAGTGTTATTCATTCGTCTCAACCCTTCTTTTCTGGGGTAAACACGGCTCAGTGAATAGTGATTGCATCAGTTTGTAACAGTGTAAGATTAGTTTGAACTTCCCTGTTTTTGTACTTTATAAATACCATTTATTGTGATTTTGTGTAACATACTACGTTTTGAGTGATCCACGTCTTACAGGCCTTGCTTTTTAGTGGACCACTCTTTTTCCTTACCTTTTTTTTTTTCAACCTTTCAAAGTATGCACAGATATTCTTAGCTATGTTCTCGCGATAACACGAATGCTGATACAAAATCCCTGTTATCAGGTTAGGCCTAGAGGCCATGGGGGGGGGGGGAGTGGCTAGTATACTGATCAGTGGGATTCAGTGGGAATGCTGGGGGATGATATGTTCCAATTCTTGTGGGATTTATTTAAGAGAACATTATATATCTATTGTTGTGTGAAAATTATTTGCTTCAGAACAGTCTCATATTCAATACTGTGCAGTTTAATGCCCCGTCACTGTACAGGCATGCTAACCTGAAAACATTAAATTGCACATTACTTTGAATAGGAGACCATTCTGAAGCAAACAATTTTCACACAACAACAGATAAATGTACTCTTAAATGAATCCTACAAGGATTGGATCAATCATTCCCCAGCATTCCCACTGATTCCCACTGATCAGTTACAAGCCATCCCCTTTAAGTGATTTATGTATTGTACCCACAACCAAAATAAAGTGCAGAGTAGGAGATTATTCATTTGAGTTTTGTATCATCATAGCCTTAATACGAAAGAAAAAAATCCGTTTCTGTTAAATTATGCAGAAGGAAGAAATATGGCATTGGAATTTTTTATTTCATAATTGCCTTCGCAATATTTCACACACACCCACAATCTCTCAGACAGAGAGAGAGAGAGAGAGAGAGAGAGAAACGATTGCATGCATTTTTCTTTACGTTCATTTTCATTTTTGTCGGTTTTGTGGTGTATGGCCACATATCTGACATAGGTGACCCTGCACCACAAAACCACCCAAAATCGCCAGACATGAATCTTTACTTAAAAGCATATTCTGGAAGTGCAGACTCGAAGATCTAAGATGATGTATAACTCAATTCAAATGCACTCTACTAACAACATCCTAATATGAGAAAGAAGCACACTCTCTGGGAAAGTGTGAACTGAGAAAAGTGGCTATGAAGTACAAGGTCTACTCAAGTGCTTAATCTGTAGTAAGCCGAGCTAACTGTACGAAGAAAGGAACAAAAACAGGATGTAAACTACTGTAGCAAAACAATGAAGGGATTACCATACTATATTATTAGATTAAAATTAAATATATCACCGCATTCTGCCCATCATTGATGGTGACTTTCAAAGCAGTGCCATTATCCTTTCAAGAGTTATTAGAGTTTAAAGTGAAATGTGTGCAAAGGATTTTCAGGAAATGAAAAGGGGCCTCTATAAAGACATACCTGATGACACTATACTACCAAAAGGGTTTTGTTTGTAGAAAAACGGCTGAAAACCCACTTTCTCGTTCATTCTTCGATCCCAAACTTAAGACTAATGTAGAAAAATAATAGGTGTTTCACAAAATATAAAAAGATCACAATTGATCAGGTTGACCCGATTTTTTGAGTCCTCAGGTAAAACCAAGGGGTGCGACTTTGTGTTTGTTTTATGAGGTAGACAGGCCGGCGCAGTGTTTATAAAAGTGTGGGGGCCCACTTCCGGGGTTCATGAGCTAACAAGCCAAAAAAAAAAAAAAAGTCCTCAGCTCATCTCTCCCCGTCCACTTCCGGGTTTCGGGTTTCTTCAGCTGACAAGTAAAATAATAATAATAAAAAAAAAGGTCCTCAGCTCATTCTCTCCCCTCCCATTTCCGGGTGTTATGAAAGAAAAATGTCTTCAGAGAAAACTCTTAACCTTACCGCCGCCATACTTCAAGATCTCTATCTATTTCTATTTTAGTGCCACTTACGTATATACTTCCGGGCTGAAAAAAGTGTGGGGGCCCAAAGTGATGACACCTTATGTATTCCTTTGTATGGTGCACAAAAAGTGTGGGGGCCCGAGCCCCCAGACCCCCACGGCTGCACCGGCCCTGGTAGATGCACGGTAACATTAGGGTCTATTCAAATAGGCCTACTCAATCTTACAGAGCCGGCGATTCTGGCTACGGGGTGAATGTGACTAAAAACACGATATGAACTCAGCAGCATAAACAATGAAGGAACAAACAGTCTCTTAACACATTCTATCCATGACTAACGCCATCTTTCAATGCAGTACCTTCAACCTTCCAAAGGCTGCTAATAGTTGAAGGTGAAGATTGTGTAAAGGGTTTTTAAGAATTGAAAAGGGGACTCTAAGACACACCTACTTACACTATTCTACAAAAAAAGAAGAAAAACTGTGTGCTACAAAAACTGCTAAAAACACAATTTCCATTCATTTCGTGATCCCGAACTTTACCATGATGACATTGTACATGAACTCTTGCTCTTTTATGAAGTACAGAAAACTCATGATTAACAATGCTGACCCTTTTCACCTATTTGGGGTCTATATAAACACAAAATCTGTGTGTGCAATGTTCTGTTTGTTTTATGATTCAGGGTCGCATTATGTTAAATGATACATCAGGCAAAGCTAGTGTGAAAATGACACAAAACAAAAGGGTTATCTTTCGAAAATATTCTAGTTTCAATCATATTCACAATAACTATTTCTATGATGTTAATCTCATAAAAAACAACAACAAAGGAAGCAAGAGCATTTCAGGGCAATTCACTCCCTATGCTATTTTACGTTACGGTCCTTCAGCAAATTGCAACCAGAAGAAAAAAAAAAAAACATTTTATCCATTATAATATTGTTAAGTGAATTGCAACAGAAAAAAAAAAACATGCAAAATCTGACAGACATAGTTGTCGGCTTACGGTTGCCATGGCAACTAGCAATATCGGAAATAGCTAAATTGTGTTTTTAACTGTTCACAATAAAGTTTTAGGAAAGGTAACCAAACTCGGTAAAGGAGGTAGGAGTGCCAAATGAAAATATGGCAGTAATGTGCCCCCTCCCCCCGGTTTTAAAGGGTTAACCGGATAAAACTCAATGCTCACATCTAAAGACTGGAACTGGTAAGAGGTGTATTAAAGCAATAGAAAGTTAGTAAGGGAACCATTACGCTCGCACGTCGGGTCATGTTCGCTATTATCAGTATTGTCCAGAATTGAAGAATATGTACGGATGGCCCATTCAACTTTACGTTTTCATGAGCCTCTAGAAGTTATACTTCACTGCTATTTTGTGTCATTGTGCAGATAAAACGATTCTTTCCGATATGCTTTTGATAGTGCATTGACCACATGCAGTGTTTAATAGTGTACTGCGTGTTGTTGAACAAAAGAACAATAGAAATAGTATCTAATTTATCTCTAACAGCGGACTTGTGAGTTAACGTGAACCTTGCCTTTCGATTGCCTCCGGGTTAATCTCCACCTACGCTTTTTTTTTTTCTTTCTTTTTTTGGGTATGGGCATAAGGTCATGTCGTGGACTCTCCACGTCCGGGTAAAATCAACGAGCGGGATTCGCTAGCAAGTACGAAGTAGTAGGCCTACTAATATCTTAAAGTTTAGATACTCCTGTGAACCCACGTCGTGAATTCACGAGTGGAGGTAATCATCGACAATAATTTTCGCTCTTAACTTCAAGTTTGGCAATTATGTGCGAACGTATCTAATGAAAAATGCATGTAATTATAAGAAAGCCTCGCATGCAAGAAGGGAATACATATTTTATATCATCTTTTTTTTTCAGAGCATGCCCGATTTACGTTTGAACGGCCGGAAACTAATTTCTAAAGTGGAGGGGATCGCTCAATGAACAAACCACTATCGAAAGGTCATCTTCATTCTTACCAAATGGTTATAAATATCACACACAAATAACTTGTCAAGCGGAAATAAGACAAGAATAACACATATTTGTGTGTCTGTGTGTTTGTACGTGACTGTATGAGAATATCTCACACATTGACTGGATGAGTAGGCAAAATTTCTCCGTAATCATGGGACAAGATGCATCAACACGATCATAATTGTATTATTTCCAAGTCCATTAACAAGAGTGTAGAAAGATTCTGAAGCTCAAATATAATACGTATGACCATGCTCATAGCAGAATACCACAGATCACATGTATAACATACATTTCATGCTGCCAGCTATTTGTATATAATAATAACAACAATACGCAATAACACACAGACACACATTTATGTTTCATTCTTGTGTTATTTGTCGCTTGAAAGTTATTTGTGTGAATTACTTTTATTTAAGACAGTGCTTGCTCATATCAGGCTGAATCGCGGAAACAAACGCTTTTTGTATTTCGGATGGCCAGTGCATTGTGCAATGAGCGACCCCAGCCTCTTATCAGTAAGGATCCTAGACCAGTTAAAGGGATCGTATAGTTTTGGTTGAGACCTAATTTCAGGTTTCTAACATTATTTGGTGAGATAATAAGAAACCTCTCATGAAATGAAAGAGCATGTAATTCTATGAAGAATTCAATGTTTATTTGGTGAAAATTGGATTTGAAATGGCTGAGATATCCAACAAGAGCGATTCTAATAAAGTGTGGGACCCACACTTTATTACGATCGCTCTGTTCTACTTTGTTTTTGGATGTTTCAGTCATTCCAAACCCGATTTTCATCAAATAAACTTTGAATTCATCTTAAAATGGCATGCTCTGTACTATATCATAAATGTTTTCTTGGTATCTTGCAAAAAGTTAAAAGCCCAATTCTCATCTCTACCAATACTGTACCATTCCTTTAAGGGTGATTCGAGCATATTACACTCTTTTAAAAAAGTTCAATTCACTTCAATTCAATCTATTTATATATTTCTCAATGAAGGAATACACATTAAGGATAATAGAATTAAGTTAATCACAATATCCGGCTTGGATGCAAAGTTAATTAATGTAAAAATAAATAAAATGACGGTCAATCTTTGTACGTTTGGCTCTATGTGTGAATGCTAAAGAAATATAACGGAACCTACTTAAAAGCACGCTTGTTAAGAGTAGGTTCCGAATTCTGAAAAGCGTGTAAAAACAAACAAACAAACAAACAGATGAGGAGCACCATAGGACCAAAATAAAGAGAACAAAAATGAAAGGTAATGATAACTGGGACAATAACAGATTCTTCTGAAATACAGATAGTGAAAAAAACAACCACCTTAACAGACATATTATGAACAGTTGAGTTAGCGATTATAACAATATCGAGTAATAATACGATTTGAACAATACTGAAATAAACGCGACATGTGAATCTTTAGAAGTGGCATGTTTATGGGAAGCCTTCATTAAGGGAAAACATGCATGTACTAACAATTCAAAAGAAGACTTAGACAAGATTTAATAATTCCTAACTCGATTGCGAGACTGTATAAGGCTACTTTTACTCCTTGGTACTCCCATGCCAATATCAGAATTTTAATACGCGTTTAATAGTTCAAAACACGTTTTTTTTTTTTCTTGAGTTGATTTTTGTGCGATTTTACATGCATTTTTGCTCTTTCATTTTGATTTGTCGTAAAGGTGTTAAGCCCCCGTCACACTAGAGCGGATCGAACCAACGAATGCCCAGCGGATCCGAAAATTTGGAGATACGCTCACATCCCATGCTCGTCGTTCGTGACTCGCTTGACGTTCGCTGTATCCGCTAGCTGTTCGCAGAGATTCGCAGAGATCCGCCGGAGCCAAAATCTTGAGCGGATGACGAACGGAATTACAATCCGCCTTGTATTCGCTTAGCATCTGCTGATAGAAAGTTTTGGTCGCTCTGCATTCGTTTCTTATTCGTCCGCCGTTCGTCCAAATTCGCCCACCAAATCTGCACAGCAACACACGTTAATCAAACGTAGTAGGAAAAAACAAATAGATATTCATAGCACACATAACAATAATAATAACAACAACAATAATAATAATAATAATAATAATAATAATGATAACAATAATAAGAAAACGGTCTCATTTACCCAGCCTGTAGCCTCTTCAGTGTTGCCACTGCTCTACGAGAGGGCCCTGCTATTATCATTACCCTAGCGTTGCCAGGTACCCATTTACACCTGGGTCGAGAAGGATATCATAGGTAAAAAATCTTGCCCAAGGATGTAAGCACTGGGCGGTATTCGAACCCGGGTCCTCGGTTCGGGAATCGGGAGTCTTATCCACTATGGTACAGCCCCTACATGACATTACATTATACGTATTCTGGCATTAAGTAATACATACATGGTAGATAATAACCGCACTTGCAGTGCTTGTATCGAGAACATTATTGGAAACCGCTGCTATAAAAGTCAACCTGTAGTAAATGGAAATCTCTGCATGGAATTTTGATGGGAATTGTGAAAGTTCGACTCCAGTTGGAGGCACCAGACGCAATGGAGGATGTTGGACTACCAACATCATGCGTCAACGTGGTCATCAGAAGGAAGTGCACTTAATAGGGGAATCTTGAGGACTGTCGAGGGTAGTGACATCAGGAGTACTTGTTGGTGACTTCGGCTTCCTTCTTTTTAGGGCCATTTTCACAGTCACAACATTAGTAGTAGATATTTTCCTGTAACTATTAATTGTATTCTTCAATTTTCTTGATTTAAGTCAGTAAAGTATTCATCCCAGGGGCATCGTTCCGTTTTAATGATGGGGGGGGGGGGGGGGGGTAGGGGAGGGACTTGGAGTTTGAGTATCTGTGCGAGGGAGCTGAGCGGCCGAGCGCGGGAGGGTGTGGGAGGGGGGTATCCCCCTCCCACACCTGTGTAGCTGTACTTTTTTCGCTTTGGAAATTAAGGGATGGGGGCGCACCGGGCGGAACTGCTGGCAATTACTAGTAGCAACAAATATCTCGTAAACACATTTATAATGTAATGTGGGGAAATTTCAATCCCAGAAGTGTATACTATTTGTTTAGGGGGGGGGGGAACCCTCCGTTAATTGAAAGTATCTAGATATCTCCTCCCACCCAAGGAACATTTGCATTTCTTTAAACTGAAGTAACAGACCTGGTGCACATCTTAGATGAAACATTTTAAAATATGTCAATCTAAAGTGTATCAAATAGAAATGATTGAACGGGGAGGGTATGGAAGGGATTAGGCCTATCTCCCTCTTACGCGAGGGATATTTTTTTTTTTTTTTCAGAATTGAAATTCAGCCATTTTTTGGGTGAAATATTTAGACAGTCTTCTATCACAAAAAGTAAGAACATTTCCACGCCTCTGCATATTATGAGGGAGCTTTTGTAAGTGAAAGATCTGCTGCACACTCTTTAATAGAATAAGGAAATAAAATGTCAATCTCAAAAGTGTACAAAGTCTATCGAAAGGCACCCATTTTGCATATTTATGATTGCAATTCAGCGATCTGGTGCATAATTCTGGCGGTAGTCATGGTAGTTGTCCAATTTTTCGTAAAGAAAGTTCGGGAATTGCTTGGGGGACAAATGATTTGTCATGATGATGATGATGATGACAATGATTGACATTTCCGTAGGGGCGGGGCAAGTACCCCTTTGCCCCCCCCCCCCCTCCCCCCGAGATAGATTCGATGCCCCTCATCATCCCTGGATATGCCCATAGATGTATCAGAGTCATCATCGTTTCAGGAATGATTCAGGAAATGGAGGAGAGGTTCAATTATGGCGGTATAGTTTTTGTTTTGTTTGTTTGTTTTCGTACATAATTTGCAGATGGTCCCGAGTTGCTCGCTTCATAGCATGTTTACATGGAAGCCTATGCTATTTGACGTTGTCAACGTCTGGACCATACCTTATGTCGATATTACTTTCTTCGCGAGCGAGCGAAGCTAGCGAGCGCCTGAGAAAATTATGTATACATTATCCTACAAGATATACAATACTGTTCAGCTCTGTTAACTGTCTGAAGGCGGGCGTACAAACGTCATGCAATGTGCCAAAATTGATACAATCACATTTCTGCTTCCTCCTTTTTTTCTCAAATTTCAGGGGGGGGGGGGGAGGGGATGATTGTACAGGCTATCCCCCCTCCTCCATTTTAGGGGGGAGGGGATATATCCCCCATCCCCCCCCCCCCGGGATTTACGCCCATGCGTTCAACCCACAGTACTAGAATTTGATATATGAGGCGCTTTTGAGTATTGTTTAAAATGAGCAGAGAGCGCTAACCAGTAAAAACTCTTTCTATTTGAAAAGTATGTTGATGTACAGTTTGTGAAACAGAACAAAACTTGACTTGGCACGCCATACCAACCGTTAAGTGTATGGGGTAATATTATCGCAAATAGTATAAAGACTTTTGATGGTGCCTACAAGTATTGTCTGTCACCAAGAGCAAAAGCGTAAGTTTATTTACCACATATGCAGGCAACCGCATAATCGACAAAAGATTCTGCTTACAATTTATAGAAGATTATTCATTAATGAAAATATATCATAAAGATATCTCAAGAATTTGTACGTAGCTTATTGTATCGGTTGAAATCCAGTATCCAGTAGTTCAATACCTGTGACCCCAGATCGCAAGGCCACAAAATCCATAATTCAGTGAGGATTTTTTTTTCTTTAACAGAGCAAGAATCAATTGGATTAAAAAGGACACATCAAGGTTGCGGCTCGAGCTTAAGTCACGCTTGATGTCATGCTTGATGTCTGACGATTCTATTTCTGTGGTATCACAAGGGGCAACCCTCCCTCCCTCCCCTTCCCCCCTCCGTTACTTTTGCCATTCGCCACCAACAAGAGATCGCCTATTAAACATTGATGTCCTAACTGCAGGTTAAAGATATGAGTCACTGTATCACAAGGCCATCCAAAAGTTGCCAGAAATGAATTTTAAGTTAAGGGTAGATATTGAAAGAGCAGATTTCAAGCTATAGAATGACGTATAATTCAATTAAAATATTTACTCTTACCCTATCTGAAGATTGGAAAGAGAGCACACATACTAGAAAATGTGAACTGAGAAAAGGCCCTTCGAAGTACAGAGTCTATTGAAGAACTCCATCTTTACCAGACAGTTCTAGTTGTACAGTGAATGTAACAAAGAACATGATGTAAACAACCATTGCAACAACAATGAAGAGAATATCAAATTAAGTTGAAATTGAGCATGTTCCATCAACACAATATGCCCATGACTGATACCAACCTTCAAAATAGTAGCATTATCCTTTCAAAGGTTACTAGAGTTGAAAGTCAGAATGTGTCAAGATTTTTAAGAAATCGAAAGGGACATCTAAGGCACGCCTTATAACACTTTTCTACAAATACAAAGTTGCTCCATAACTGCTGAAATACACTTTGCCATTGTTGTGTGTGTGTGTGTGTGTGTGTGTGTGTGTTATAATGATCCCAAACTTGTGTAAAAGAAGAAGAATAGCACTTTCAAAAACTGTGGAAAAACTTAATATTGGATAAATTAACCCGTTTCACCTTTTTTATGATTGTCCTTACATAAAATCAAGAAGTGCGAACTTTTCTTAGTTTAGTGATTCACGGTTTCATATGAAATAAACTAGGTTTTCTTAACGCGCCTATATTTTGCAGTACTACGCAGGACTCTCGAAACGAAAGAAAGAATCTAATTTCAGGCTCTCGCAGTCAGAGAATTGCAGAAAAAACGGATTATTTGTGTGTAATATTTGTCAAGCCATTTCGTTAATTAAAAGATTATTGCCACTGCACACCTATCACCTTGAGTCACGGAAAAGACGGATATTTAATAGTGCTTTGCGCCATGAGCGATCACACCGCTACCCTTGACGCTACCCTTTTATTATCAATTGGTAAACCTAATAGCCATTTAAGCGTGAATCAGGTATGTTTTGAAAAATTTATTCCTCTCTCACAATCGAAGCTGCCTAAAATGATTGCATGCATTATTACTATTATTATAGGCTTTGCCTTTTACTTCCAAAGACATTGAATTGTCTTCTTTTTTTTTTCATCAGCATTAATTTCATCCTTTTTTTTTCTTCCTCTGCTTTTATGTTATTCTTTCATTTTCTTCCCTCTCACCTTTCATTCTCCTAGAACAAAAAAAAAAAAAAATATGACCTACGGGATATAGATGTAATCCTTGAAACCATTGTTTGGTAGGTTCATCTCATCCACCCCAACCCCAAATTATTTACACCCTTTTTGATAATCCGTAGTGTTATCTGACTTTATTCACCATTACGATGTGACCATGCATCACGAATATCCACAAGAAGTCGCATGCTCCAAATTCGCGTTAGGACTGGAAATAGATAAATTTGTCAGCATGCAGTCTGATATCTTTTATACTCTCTCGAATTCTTCTTCATTAATCTTAAGATTGGGATCATAAAACAAGTGTGCACTTACCCATGGTGGAAAATGAGGACACACACCAACTTTAAATTCAAACTGAGAACACACAGAGAACCGAGGACGTCTTCGGTTCGCAGACCATTCCAATCGGTCTGCTTTTGCATGATTTTGCATGTAGGGGCGCATATGTATAGGTCCTCCATTATCGTTATTTTAATAAGTCCTCGGTGGTATTGTAATATACGAATGAGTCCTCGGTGGAAAAGAGTTCTACACTGTACTTACACATAGGTCCTCGGTTATCGTGGTAAAATTCTTGGGGGTAAAATAGGTCATCGGTTTCCACCATAGACGCGTTAGTGTGTATGTGTGTGTGCATATACATTTGAAGAGTTTGTTTGCAAAAACAGATAAGTCCATTTTTGAAGATTTTGAAGTACGGTCTCTGTCATAAAGTATTAAATAATATCTTTTAAATGATATATTGGTCACTACATATAAAGGTACATTTTTGAAGTTATGGTCAAAAGAGGCAAAACATTTCTTATTATCCTCCTTATTTTTGTTTGACCTTTAATTGCAAATATCTCCATTGGCAAATATGGACTTATCGGTTTTTGCGAACAAACTCTTCATTTCTTTGGCAGTTTTTCCAACACACTTTCTGTTGAGATGTGAATTTTCTTCGATTTGTCTCGCTCTACAAGTGAAATTTGCAAAATCGCAATTACTGACCGGTAATATAACAAAAAATGTTGGAAAAAAAAGAACCATGAAACTCTAACCTGTCATGTACTGCCCGGGCAGCGACACTACCACCAGGCTATACCTAGTTGCCGGCAGTGAGACGATGAACTTGGAACAAAATATACTCAAGCTCCAAAATTCCGATGACAGGTTCGAGTTCCATGGTTCCTTTTTCCCGACATGTTTGTTGAATCACAGATCAGCAGTTGCGATCTTATAAATATCATTGGTAGAGGGAGACAAATTGAATAAACTTTACATTATTTTCAACATTCACCCCTCTGAGAAATATTCTTTGGCTTACAATTTTTGTTGTAGAGTATTTAAATAGGTTGACCCTTTACTCCCAGTGTGTGTACATTCTTTCTAATATTTTAATAGGTTGGGGAAACGTCATAAACTTGTGTCGAGTCATACATAAACTTTAAGATTGGTGTCTGCTTCTTCAGAATCTGTGAAGTAAAATCCACGTCTGGCTTTGTCTGGGGACTTTTTCTTTTGTTTAGTGATACCGGTTCCAAGAAAAAATTTTAATCGGGGAGGCAAGGTTATATTTTGACAAAGGGCATGCCTATATGCTTGCTTTATATTATACAGCCGCGCAAACAAAGAAACATTACGCACACACAAACAAATCTTCGCACAAATCCTGCATGCACACAGACATGTGTGTAAACACGCATATTCACACGTAATATACACATGAATTAGCGTAGTGGAATACAATCATAACTATACAATAATTCAGTATCTGAATATCACAGCGACCCAAGTCCATGGCATGTCATTTCGAGTAATGTACAGGATAAGCTGCTGTATTGATGGTATGGTAAAAGCTATAGATCTTTAGCTTTTAGCCCATATGGCCTACAAAAAATGTGTTTGTCTCCCACAGCATAATGTCCGTAATCACGATACTAATTCATCATGTGTCTGTATCTGTGTGTATACATGTCTATTTGTGTACATGGAGGTACAATTGTGCATATATACAGTGTGTGCACATGCTAATTGCGGGAAAATGCCTTCTGTCTGTCTCTTATAAGCCATAATAATCTCCGTATTATGTGGACGATGTGACTACGGAACCGCTTGATGTACCCACTTAAAACTTTGCACATGCATGTATTAGTAGATAAAGCTCTCCCCATCAACTTATGATCGCAGATACCCGAGATCAAGGGTCAAAAGTCACTAATCGAATTTAAATTGTAAAATTTCACAATTTTCCACATGTGTTTGCATTGCAGGAAGGTATCGAAGGTATCTTCATAAAGTCTTATACACATGTATTACCAGACATTAATTCTCTGATTTTTTTTTTTTTAAGGTAAGGTAAAAATGCTTTCATTTCACTAGTTTTTTTCATCTTCTAAAATGGCTTGATGGCTACATTTGTATATACTCCTTAATTTAGACCATACATACACTGTAGGCCTATTGCTATAGCATGTGCATTGAAAACATGAAATACTCCACATGATTCTCCAATAATGTCATGTTATTCACCTGGCAGGAACTTGATTCTTCTGCAATTTTTGTACCTTTCCCCCACTGCTCTAAAGCCATTTGCTCTTATTTTGCTTCCATTCTAACTCATTCCTTTGTTTTTCCCAACCCAACTCCTCATCAACGTCCAGCAAGTCATGTTATACTTGTGTATATATAAGAATAGGCCTGGACAAGGAATTATGAGATAGGGCGCTATAATATATACAAGATTTTGTGACCATAAAATGTGTTGTTGGTTCCGTGGTTTCATCCTGTTGTTTTGTCCCTTTAGTATTGCACAGCTAGCACAGCATGGTAAAGATCAGGCGCTTGAATAGACCCTGTCAGTACTTCAGAGCCATTTTTTTTTTCTCAGTTCACACTTTTCCAGAGCGTGTGTTTTCTTTCTAGTATTTGGATAAGTTAGGGGAGTCTATTTTAATTGAGTTATACACCATTATAAAGCTTTAATAGAGTCTGCTCTTTAATAATCTGTTCTTAACTAAAAAACTGTGTCTTGAGACTTTTTGTTCGTTTTGTGATGCATGGTCACATATTATACAAGATGAGTCCATGCATAAGCTCCAATTTCCCATGTCAAACTGATTTGGCAAAAAAAAAAAAAAATGGACTTGTGTCGTTTATATTTTGTACACAGTGTAATCAGACATGATATATTTGACATATACGGTTGTCCGCGCATCGTACTGTGCTGCTGCAGAAGTAAAATTTTCAACTATTGCTGAAATACTTAGTGTAAGAAAAAGCAAAAAGCAAAACCACAAAAGACCCAAATTTAAAGTATACAACAGGGGCACAGAAGAACTAACTACATATAATATGTATATATATAAATATATGCATATGCATATATATGAAGAGTTTGTTCGCAAAAAGCGATAAGTCCATATTTGCCAAATGGAGATAGTTGCGATTAAAGGTCAAGAGAAATAAAGAGAATGATAAGAATTTTTTTGCTTCTTTTGACCATAACTTCAAAAATTTACCTTTATGTAGTGACCAATATATCATTTAAAAGGAATCATTTCGTGCTTTATGACAGAGACCGTCCTTCAAAATCTTCAAAAATGGATTTATCATTTCTTGCGAACAAAATCACATAATATGTGATAAGCGCCGTCTGTTGAATATATTATATTCAACAGACGGCGCTTATCACTATTAACATAAGAGACAACACCTTAGCCCTGTTCCTGCATTGAGTTCTATGTAAAATGAGAGGGAACATTAGCGGGATAGCTATAATTAGCGGGACAGCTATATGTCCTTCAATTGTAACTGTCCTCGACCTAATGTACATTTTTTTTTTCTCATATGAGAAGTCCTGCTATTGTACATTGTAGGAATATGTATGAAGGGGTCGGTGCAACATATTAGTGCTAACCCACACAATGGTCATTTTGAGATAATCGCTGTTGAATATTTGGGAAGTCCATACATTGTGCATCAATAAAACTTGAATGCATGCATTTTTTACCATCTTATCGGTTGAATTCAAATCTGATATTTTCACGGAGGTTATCGTGAAGGATAAGAATTATGAAAATGCATGTAACGCAATTTTGACAAAAGTGTGGGTTAGCACTATATTACACCGACCCCTTCACATATGTACATAAATATAATTATATATATATATATATATATATATAATGTGAAGCGGGCTTGGCCTCGTACGTGGTGGGTACTGCATCATTGGTATATGTGAGACGGAAGGAAAACTTGCAGTATAGACGTTGCAGTGGTGTTCAGTCTTGCCTTTATTCCCCGAGCTTTCGGCTATTTCACTAGCCTTTTTCAAGGGCTTGATGAGACATAACATAAAAGCAAAATAGCAACCAATTTGCATGCATTTGAACAGAAATAGAAATAGAAATAGAAATAGTACTAACAAGAAGCCAATCAAACGGAATATAGGCAGTGGCACCAATTCGCATACATTTCAACAGAATAAGGCAGACAACAGAACAAAAACAACAACAAAAACAAAAAACAGAAAACAAAGCAAAAGAAACATAGGCAGCAATATTACATTCGCTCCAACGGAAAGGTAGTATTATCACATACACTTGCGGTGAAAAAATACAGTTGTAGTAGTAGTTTAGTATAGGTAATACCAACGGTAATACATAAACCAACATAAATTAAAGCACAATAGTTACCTTTAGGGCGTGGGTATTTGCTTGTGTGTGGTGTGTGTGGTGTCCGGAGGGTGAGTGTGAGGGGTTCGTACATGTAATGCGGGGGCAGTGAAGTGTGAGGGGTGATGTGGCGTGGGGGTATTTGGGACGGTGACACAGTAATAATTACATGCCTTTGAAGGTCATTCGCGCCGTGAAACTCTTTTATAAGATATAGGTACAAGGTCTTTAAATAGTAAATAAGGTGCACCTACATTCTTGACACTGTGAGTAGGTGCTCAATAAACTTCAAAACTTCTCGTACGTTCTGGATAGAGATTAAAACAGAACCTATGAAAAAAAAAAAATTAAGGATCGGCATTAATTCCATGTGGACGTAAAGTTCGAAGTTTAGATATCCAGTACGATTCTCGTTTGAGTATGATATGGCTTTCCTTCTTTTTGATGAGTTCAATACCTGTGATTTGTACATCCCGAACTGAGTGATTTGGTAGGTTAAAATGTAAGGTGTAGGGAAGGATTTTGCGGCTGGAGGTGTTGTGGTTGATAATCTCAGAACGTGTGTTGTTCAGGCGGGTGTACAGAGACGTTTGAGTTTTACCGACATATTGTAGGCCACATTGACAGCATGTGATGAGGTATATTACCCAAGATGATTTGCAGTTAATGTAGTCTGTGATGAAGTAGGTTTTCTTTGTTGATGAGCTTGTGAATGTGTGTGTGTCTTTGATGTGCTGGTGCAGGATGCATTTTTTTGACTTACATTGGTAGAAACCAGGCGTCGAAGAGCTGATGTCTGTAGGTGTGCTGTGGAACTGTGGTGGGGTTGGGTGGGGTGGGCTTGGAGAATTGTGTGAGTTAGTGTTTGTTGTTGATTCAGAGCTTTGTAGGGCGTCTTCCTGAATTGCGTCTACAAGCATGGATATTGTTTGTGTTTGTGTATGTTCTTCATGATCTGTGGCTGGAGTGTGTTGTTTGGGTGATGTGGCATTCACTAGCATGTCCCGTAGCGTTCTACTACGTCGGAAGGATGTGATGGGTGGCCTTGGGAAGATATTTCGTAGAGTATCGCATTCGCTGATGATGGAGAAATGTTTGTGGATGATGCGCGAGACGTTGGCTGTGGCGGGTGTGTATGTGATAGGGAAGTGTATGTTGTTTGTTGTGGTTCGTTCCTTGTATGAGAGGAGATTTTCCCTAGTGATTTGTGATGCTCGCGAGATTTGTTTGTTTACCATTTTGGTATTGTAATTTCTGTCTTTGAGGTGCATTTTTAGTTGTTCTAAGTGGTGAGAGGTCTTGTCGGGGTCTGAACAGATGCGGCGGATGCGTGTTGCTTGACTGTATGGGATGCTGTTGAAGACATGTTTGGGATGACAGGATGACGGGAGTAGGTAGGCGTGCGTGTTGGTGGGTTTGGTGTGGAGTTGTGTTTGTAAGGTGCCTCCTTCAAGATAGAGGGTGACATCCAAGAAATTGATGTTTGTGTCGGATGAATCAAACGTGTATTTGATGGTTGCATGTTTTTGATTCATGTCATTTTGAAATTTTGACAGGCTGCGTGGGGAACCAATCCAGATGAATTGAATATCGTCTATATAACGCCGCCATGATTTTTTCAGCATAGGCATGTGCATCGATTTGAGGATTTCCTCTTCTTTTTCTGCCATGAAGAGATTAGCGTAAGAGGGGGCTACAGGAGTGCCCATAGCTGTGCCCTGGATTTGAAGGTAGTTGGTGCCCTGGAACTGAAAATTGTTGAGGGTCAGGACCAGCTCCAGTAGGCGCATCAGTTGTGGTGTGGGCGGTTGGGGGTGCTCTCGCCGCGAGAGGGCGTTTTGTATTGATTTTAGTCCTTCAGCATGGGGTATGTTAGTATAGAGTGATGACACATCGGCTGTAACTAAAATAGTGCGTGATGAAAATGGGGCAGACTCAGTATTGAGCTTTTCAATATGTTGTAGAAAATGAGTAGTGTCTCTAAGATATGACGGGATTTTTTCAACCAGGGGTCGCAAGTGGAAGTCTAGGTATTTGGAGATCTGTACTGTGGGACAGGCACAACCGGAGACAATCGGTCTTCCCGGGTTGTTTTCTTTGTGTAGTTTAGGCAGAAGATACAGATTGGGACTAGAGCAGTTTTGGGGTATCAGAGCTTTTTTGATGCTCTTTTCTTCGTCCAAACATTGCACTGCATCTTTTACTTTGAGGAGATTGTTTTGTGTTGGATCGTGGTCGAGCTTTTTGTAGGTCCCCGTGTCCGACAGCTGTCGGAGACCTTCGTCGACATAGTTTTGGGATGACATCACTACTACTGCCGAGCCTTTGTCGGCTGGCTTGATGACAATTTGATCATTGTTTCTCAGAGCTCTAATCTATCTAAATATTGGAAAGAAAACACAAACTCGGGAAAAGTGTGAACTGAGAAAAGAGGCTCTGAAGTACAGTGTCTATTCAAGCGCTTAATCTTTACCAAACCGTGCTGGCTGTGCGATGAATGGGACAAAAAACAGGAAGTAAACCACCAGAGTAACAACAATGAAGAGATTATCAGATTAAACTGAAATTAAGCATGCCTCATTAACACATTCTGTCCATAATTAATGATAACTTTCAAAGCAGTAGCACTATCCTTTCAAAAGTAATTAGAGTTGAAAGTGAAGAGTGTGGACAAGGTTTTTCAGAAATAAAAAAGGGATTCTAAAAACACACCTAAACACACTATTCTACCAAAGATGTTCGAGATAAACTGCTATAAAAACACACTTTCCTGCCCGTTTTATGATACCAAATTTTAGCATAATGTAAAAGAAGACCCGCTCTTTCAGAAAATATGAAAAAGTCAAGTTCGGCTAGGTTGACCCATTTCACTTATTTTCAGTCCTCCCGCAAAATCAGTGTGTGCGACTTTATGTTCGTTTTGAGGTGCACGGTCACATATATATATACATAATCCTATGAGTATCTGAATATTAGAACGACCCAAGTCCATGGAAAACCATTTCGAGTAAACTTTAAAAACTTCATATCTTTTTTATTTGTCCAATATTATTCTATTTAAGTGTGATGGGAAGGCAACATTGTATATACAAATTAGAACATATATTGTTATGGCAATTAACATTTACATTAATTGTGGAGAGGCCATTTTGTGTGTTGGACTATGGTCGTTCTTTGAATCATATACATGATATTCTGCTATAGAGATGAGAGCAGGATGAGAGAGGGCGCTATAATATGAATGTTAAAATGATCCAAGTCCATTATTCTTACATTCATATAAGATTTAACTCATTCATTTCAGTTGCTTCCGAGGGTAATTAGGATTTATCATTTATACACAAGATGAGTCCATGCATAAGTTATACAATATCACATGTCAAACTGAATTTGACCGAAAATTGGACTTGGGTCGTTCTTATATTCAGGTCTTCATAATTATATACTCACATTATAGAATTTCATGTCATTATATGTACATTTATAAGAATATGTACTTGAATATTCATAAAAATACACACAACAAAAACGTTACTCAAGCCCCCCCCCCCCCCCCGCTTGCTTTTACGTTTCAACGGAAAATTTGGCGCTAAATAATTTGGCAGGTGTTATATTAGTATAATGTCTTGACTACGTAACTTCTGTTTCAAAATTACAGTGATCCGTTTGGTCAGGCATGACTGAACACTCATTAACCCTTTGCATGCCAGATTAATCTCATGTCCATAGCTTTGTGTGTGAAGTATTTGCCTATTTGACTCAATGGCACACAATGGGCTAAAGTCAAAATTGTCACACTTCTAACAAAATTGTCTAAAGTTGAAACAGGAAAATTGGGGGCTACTGAAATATTTCTTTCTCTAATGATCACGTAACGTCTATTGCTGTTTCACCCCCTATTTTGTTCTTTTTTAATCGTATGATGTCATATCAAAAGTGTTTGTGTATATTTATTACACTCATTCCAAGAATACAGCTAAAATTCACTACTTACAGAAGAAAAAAAAAAAAACAGCACGTTCAGTTGATCTGTAGTTTGATATGCAAGATTATCTTTTATTCTCTACTGACATGTTAAATCTCGTCCATAACAGTACATCGAGCACATTTCATTCTTTATGAAATCTGTTTCGAGCTGATCAAATAACAAGCGTCATAAATTAAGACCAATTCAACTTTATAATAACTTTTTTTTGTATCTACACACATATTCACACTTCATATTTTATCCTACAATTAGTATTATGTGATCGTGCATCACAAAACCAACAAAAAGTCCCAAGCCCTGATTTTGCGCATGGACGCAAAATAGGCAGAACTTGTCAATCTTCTGCATTACACTACAGTTTGGGATCATAAAACGAAGTTGTGTTTAGGTCAGCCCTCTATTTCTATAACATATTTTTTTTTTAACACTAGTGTCATTAGGTATGTCTTTTCATTTCTTGAAAACATTTGCACGCACTTTACTTTCAACTCTTTTTACTCTTAAAAGGATGTTACTACTACTTTGAAAGTTTAATAGTTTACATAGCCAGTGTGATAGACATACGCAGACAAGCCGCATTTTAGCGCAATCAGTTAATTCTTTTTTTTTTCACTGCTATGGAGTTTTACATCTTGTTTTTATCTCATTAAGTGCGCAGAGCAAGGCTTGGAAGGATAAGTGCGTAAATAGAACCTATTCTTCTGAGCCTGAATGTGTGCTTTATTTTAAATATTAAAGGAGACCAGATGATTTTCACATTTTTACCATTGAACAACTGTAAATTAGATGTACTGATGACACGTTTTCAGAATTTATAAAAATTGGGATGAAGAATAAGAATATGTTCGAAATTCATAACAAATTGCAATGAACAAAGTTGATGATATGGCAGGGTCACCATAGGAATGCATGGGTTAGGACTCAAGGAAGCAGAACAAAAGAAAGGTAAAGAAATTACACTGCTACATTCCATAAATAATTATGTGAGCCTCTTATGTCATCACCCATGTTCAGTGTAATTTGTTTTTAAGGTTTTTCAAAGTATTCCAAAATTCCAAAATTCTATACATGGAGCTGTTGATTTATTTACTACATGATGTTCAACTATGAAAATCGTCTGGAATTCGTCTTTTAGACAAGTTATAAGAGTCCATTAGAATTGACTTATCATTTTAGAGCTTCAAGTCTGTTCTGTCAAAATCTACCCTTAACTGAAAATACATTTCTGTCCACTTTTTTGTTGGTTTTGTGGAGCAAGATCACGTCCATTCATGCATTCATCCACTTCCATTATGAGAACATAACAACAATTAACTGTATTTACACAACTCTCGATACAATTACCTTGCAAAAAATTTACACAATTTGAAGTGAATTATACATATGAATTCGGATATACACACTCAGCAAACGAAAAATGTAAACACTTTTTCGAGTTCCTATTTTTCATAGAAGAGTTTACTGAAAAACAATGTATCAGAACTATACCAAATGAAAGGTAATCTAATTTGTAATAATTGGCTATCAACCTATAAGGTAAGTATAAATTGAAACTTTACGCATGGGTGAATATACTCGTATTTGTCCTCCAGGGCACAAAAGTAAACATTGGAGAAATGTCCTTCATTGGCAGATGCCTTTCAGGATAATAATGATAAAAAAAGACCAGTAAAACACAAGGAGAGACATGAAAGAAACAGTAAAATAATGTTTCCTTCTCTTTATCTTTTCACATCCTCAAATGAAAGAAAAGTGGTAAACTAACCGGGGAAAATTGAAGATTTATGTCAACTCAAACCTCAAATGAAATAGGGAGTAAACGCACAAAGTTGAGTAAATGAACAGAATGTCTTATTCCATTCTTTGATATATTAATTTATGATATTCTTGAGACAAGTAAACCACATATTATTTACAATTTTTCCTAATTTGAGAAATCAATTCAAAATCCCGCACTTTTGTTATATTGCTTCTTCTCTTATTTCATTTGAATTTGCATTTGACAGAAGAATCTTCACTTTCTTCCAATACTTTTAACCTTTATTGATTTTGGGGCTTCAAAGAACTTTAATGAGATAATAAGTTTATTCTTTCGATTTAATCTATATATGTTTCTTATTTTGTTTAATTTGTATTTTATTTTCATTAGTATATGAAAGAGCACTTACGCCTGAATGACAACTTGCTCATTTTTGCAATATTTATGTTTGTGCCTTGGAAGAGAAATACTTAGATGTTCACTCATGCCTGAAGTTTCCCTTTTTATTGACCAACCAGGTTAAAAGTCAATTAAACTACCTTTCATAAGGCATATAATACGTTGACATTTAGCCATATTATGCTATGATATAAACGTGATAAGTGTGTGTTTAATAATTGTTTGTTTGTTTGTTTTTTACTCTTTTCTTTGCTGAGTGTCTGTGACCCGCCAAAACAAAATGATCCAAGTGTCGGGAAGGAAAATCTCCTGGGAATGACGTGACATTACTCCTTTACTCTTCCTCAATAATATCATAAACACAATTCATAAAAAGTAGTCGGTTGCGAAGATAGCGATGATTTTTGTAGCGAATGTCGAGTGGTTTAAGAAGTCAGCGTTTCGAAGTTTTGATGTCGATGCTATCATGATCAAGGGGAGGCAAGGCAGTTTTAACCTCTTAAATATAGGAGGAATGCTTCTAGCAACCTCCACGATGTTCATTCAAGCCTAGCACTACAGCGGTCTACGCAGGACCTATCAATAACCAGGATTCCACGCACTGACAAATAAGATCACTCCCTCGTTGCTAGGGGTGGCATTAAACTACCTGCGGCAGTAAATCAAAATCTTCGGACACGTTTCTGTTTCGTTGAAATTCGGAAAGTCATGGCTCAGAAAAATGCTAATTTCCTGACTTTCCTTTGATCTCTTAACTTCGAAATATCGGCAGATGATAGACGGTACATTAGATTAAAAAATTATGTCAAAGACAGAAATTCGATCGTTTTGACAGGTTTTGATTATCTGACGTCAATCACGATTTTCTCGGCTCAGCCGTCAGTGACTTTAGGATTATTTGATTTTCACGGGTCACATTTATAGATATCATATATAAATGCCCGTTTTTCTTGTGTAATTACTAATGGAACAAAATGTATTAATGTCAAATGCTAAAAGTCTTTGATGAACACATCTTATTACTTCTTATTATATCTGTGATTTCAAAGCTTGTTACTAATTTTGCTACTGAACCCTGAATCAAACGTTCATTTAATGCAATAGAATTTAAATCAATGTTGATTACGATCCAAAATTACTAAATGTCTCAATTGCCACGGGCCTAAAATGTTTGTGTTCCCCAGTGCATGTCAAATCATTTTGCAGCATGTTATACCATAACTGTGTGTTACATTATCTTATGCGTTTATTCATACGAGCCATACTTGCACTTACGGATAAATGGTAAACTTGGAGATTTCTTCCTTCAGATTGATTGGCTCGCAGAAGGTATAGTTTCTACGATTAGTGATACGACAAACATTTGCTATGAGTTGCAGTTGTGACAGAGACTAAATTCTACCTTACTTTCCCTTTCCCAAAACCTCTTGTCCATGTCAATGTCCATGTCCATGTACCTCTAGAGGAGATAATAAACTTCCTCTTTTTTTTTTCCAAATGGTATCCTAAGATTTTAAACTTAGAGAAAGAGAGGGCTGGAGACTATGTTGACACAGAACATAGTATCAAGCTTTTTTTAACTTAGGCAGCCAGCATTGCTGGGCAGAAGAGGAGTGGGTGACAACGTCCTAAAAGCATCCAACAGCATGGCAGTGAGAGAAACGCTTCGGCTGGCCTTACAAAGCGTACGGAGTGCAGTTGCCAGTGGTTTTCACTCTCGCCGTAGAGGGAGTGTTTATAGCCTATTTGTGGTGTCATTCGCTTTGTTCAATTTTACTGTTTTTACTCTATTACGCACAAATCAGTACACTCTAAACTCTATTAAGCACACATCAGTACACAACAATTAAAGTTGATAAATACTCTTCCACTCAAAACCTGATTGGAACTAATTATCTATATATCATAATGCTACATCAAAACACTTAATTATCAGGGTATAGGCCCCGTGACTGCAGTTACTGTACAATGCCAGAGATACTGGGGTAGCAACTACCGGTGTGATTGCTCATGGAATCAGCGTTGTTATTGGTTTACACAAGTGCTACTTACGAAATATATTCCAGTACAATCACTTTGTCGCTACAACACTTCTGTTCCGTTTAGCGACATAATATCTTAATTCGTTGCAACTAACTAATTGATAATTTTGATTATCTTATAGCAGGAATACGTATAACATGAGATACAGGTTAAGTAGTACACTAAAATTTAATGATTGTCATTTGCACCATGCCATTTCAAAACGTCGTTGTCTTGATGTATCAGCACAAGGCACATTTGTTTCGTCTCTTCTGCAACTTTACCACTTTCATTCACACCTTGAATATATAGAAATTACTCATCTTGAACAACGCAATCCAGACAAATATAATTCACATGTTACACTAGTACAACGTTTCATGAAAATACACTAGGCAATTGACATTGTATAGAAGTATCGATTCACCTCATTGAAATAAAAGAAAACCAACATCACGTCCAGTTCAGTTAATGTGGAATAAGCATTGGATGCTTGAATCACTGAGCTCAATGCAAGAACCTACACCTGACTGTCACTTTCTCAGAAAGGATCCCACTGCGACTCGCTCCATTTCGATCTTGCATTAAGGGGTGGGATGGGATGCCCCTTCATTGTATGAAAAATCTAATTGAAATAAGAGGGAAACGGAAGATTAATGAGAGAAATTGCTGACGTTTATTAATATAACAGTACATTAAAAAGACAGAGAAAAGAGAAAGAGAGACACACACAATAGGGAGAGGAGCATGAAATGAATAAGAAGAAGTACCTATATTCGTTTCATAAATTATGACTTATAAGGTATACATAAATATAGATTATATAACATGGGTTATAAACGCATTTTATTCACCTGCAATAGACATTGATGTTTTACTGTATTCCATAGAGGAAATACTTTATGTGATCGACTGTGATTACAGAAAGGGGCAAAAACATGACGTTTTTGATTTCCACAACTGATCATAGATTGATAAAGAATTTCAAGGAAAAACATGTGTTCTTACTTTCAAAATATAATAAGATGAATCTTTATGTCATGTTACGAGAAAGGCTCCTCGCGTTCGACATTGCTTAGTTCCCGTCATGGAGGATTCCAACCCAGAGCCGATTGATCGCAGGGCAGTCGCGCTAAAAATGAACTTCATGTCTTTTGCTTCCGTAAGACATTGTTCCTCACAAGCGTGGTAGCATTGAGAGCGTTTTCTAAGGCATTATCCAGCCTTCAACGTATTATGTCGATAAACATGTCGCGATAAAAAAAAAAATCATAATGTAGGTGACAACAATATAGATGTTTAAGAAGGCTTGAAATTAAAGAGCGCAGATGGAACCATAATTGTATCACCGCTAATGGTTCGAATATATATATAATAATGTGACCCTGCACCTCAAAACAAACAAAAAGTCGCCAGACATGAACTTTTATTTAAGACCATATTAAGCTTTAAAATGATGTATAACTCAAATCAAATGGCCTCTCGTAACCTATCTATATATTGGAAAGAAAGCACAAACTCAGGAAAAGTGTGAACTGAGAAAAGAGGCTCTGAAGTACAGTGTCTATTAATCTTTACCAAACCGTGCTGGCTGTGCGATGAATGGGACAAAAAACAGGAAGTAAACCACCATAGTAACAACAATGAAGGGATTATCAGATTAAAATGAAATTAATCATGCCTCATTAGCACATTCTGTCCATAATTAATGCAAACTTTCAAAGCAGTAGCCCTATCCTTTCAAAAGTTATTAGAGTTGGCGTGAAGAGTGTGGACAAGGTTTTTCAGAAAAGAAAAAGGGATTCTAAAGACACACCTAATCACACTATGCTACCAAAATGTTCGAGATAAACTGCTAAAAAAACACACTTTCCTGCCCGTTTTATGATACCAAATTTTAGCATAATGTAAAAGACCCGCTCTTTCAGAAAATATGAGAAAGTCAAGTTCGGCTATGGTTGACCCATTTCACTTATTTTCAGTCCTCACGCAAATTCAGTGCGTGCGACTTTATGTTCGTTTTGAGGTGCACGGTCACATATATATGAAGAGTTTGTTTGCAAAAACCGATAAGTCCATATTTGCCAAATTGAGATATTTGCGATTAAAGGTCAAGAAAAATAAAGAGAATAATAAGAATTTTTTGCTTCTTTTGACCATAACTTCAAAAATATACCTATATAATTATGTAATGAGCAATATATCATTTAAAAGGTATTATTTTGTACTTTATGATAGAGATCGTACTTCAAAATCTTCAAAAATGGACTTATCGGTTTTTGCAAACAAACCACATATCAAAATATGAAAGTTCTGCGTCGGTGTGTAATAAATAAATATCAAGAGTTAAAACACCTCAGGAGACAAAAAAAAATGGTTCCTGTCTTGTTTATACGACTGTTTTTACTCTGGGTATATATGAAGAGTTTGTTTGCAAAAACCGATAAGTCCATTTTTGAAGATTTTGAAGTACGGTCTCTGTCATAAAGTACAAAATAATACCTTTTAAATGATATATTGGTCACTACATATAAGGTATATTTTTGAAGTTATGGTCAAAAGAAGCAAAATTTTTCTTATTATTCTCTTTATTTTTCTTGACCTTTAATCGCAAATATCTCCATTTGACAAATATGGACTTATCGGTTTTTGCAAACAAACTCTTCATATATATATATATTATGTTCATGTATTGCTATAAGAACAACGCGACACTGTCATGTTACTAGTACCCCGTAGTTTGTGTTTCACTTTTGTTCAGATTGATTGAATCAGGAAACCCAAAGTAAAACCCTGAAATACACTTCTTTTCTTTACAGTGCTTTTTCTCTCTCATAATTGAACAGAATAAAAACATTTTTTTTTCCTTATCAGAGGTCCTTCATGATTATCAATTTTGACGCTTCAAAGTCAGATGCATAGTATACAACACTGGTGTGTTCTTTTTTTTTTTTTTAAAGATGGTTAGTGTATATTGTACATCAATAATTGACTTCACAATTGTATTTTATCCACATAATGTTTATGATTGTGACCGATATAACTTATAACTACTTGATAAAAATGCGAAACTGGCAGGGAGGGGGGGGGGGAGGCACGTCAAAAGGGGTTACTTTCTTGATTCTTGTCCGATTTTAGCTCAATCTGTTGTTGTTTGTTTGTGACATATTACACTGTTAAATCTAAATGGTAAACATGTAAAACATACCATGGAGTCAAATATTACACTGAATGTAGAAGCAGTTCCACAAAATAATCAAAAGGTCCCATGTTGTCCTTTGATTTTCCCGCACTAAATATGTTAAAGGTGTCCACAAGGCTTAATTGACATTGACACTATACCATGATGCGCTATATATGTACCTTTCTTCTTCTTTTTTTTTTTGCCCTACTTTTAGGTTTATCGGTACAATATTCGTTTAGTCAAAGGGTTAAATTTTCCACCACAAGTGAAAAAAAAATGTTACATTGCATTATCTTCGATAAGAGAATAATGCACAGGATTCTATGCACAGAGACAGATACCAATTACTTAGCAAAACGAGTGAAACTTCCAGTATCCCTCAGATCCGAATCCGGTGAAGACACCGACGTAGTTGATTTCCTTGAGTGTCGGGTAGGTGACCGCCATGAAAGGGGTAGAATTCCTGTGACGCCCAACCGCGATCGTGTTGTTACTGAAAGTGATCCAGAAGCGGTCGTAGATGCCATAGCCAGAAAGGATGTTTGGCGTTTCCACTCGGATCGTAAAGTTACAGTCTCCGCTAAAGTCTGTCCCTCCACACGGGCGTACAGTACTTAATGTGTTTGACCAACCACCAACGGCTTGGGTTTAGGGTTTTGACAGAGGGAAACCAAATGTAACAATGAAAAAATAAAATAAAATCACTCACATTACGGAAAAGGGTGATTGACTTGGAAACCAGCCGAAAAACATCGTCATCCTGATGGTGTTGATGTTTAAGTAGTAAATGTATTATTGTATATACCACACACCACCATCCTCCGATGAAATAAAAAAAGATAATTAGGGGCAGAATTGATAACAGGAGTAAAGCAAGTCGTACAAGCATTATCCCTTGAATCCGTCATATTTCTTACTCTATGACATCCCAAGAATGGACGCATTATACCGCCAAACCCAAATTTGATGGACACATGACATTAAATTGCAAATGGAAGGATGGAAAAAAGAAATCAGACAAAATATTGCTGACAACAAGCCACTATCTTTCAAAGCTTCAACTCGAAGCAGAACCCGGGGGTTTCATTGAAAATTATGTGTTCCTGTTCTTGTTCACCAGATATTCATTTGCGCAGTCCGTCAAGAGGGTGTGTCGCGGCACAAATTGTCACCCCTGCACAAATTGTTACCCTCGGCTCGGGGCGTCAATTTGTGCAGGAGTTGACGGCACAAATTGTCGCCCCTGCAGCAGGCGACAAATCGTGCTGCTCGTGCAGTTCCCAAATTTTGACTGCCATGGCGACAATTTCTGCAGGCAAAATGAAACGTAGCTGCACAAATTGTCGTCGGTCGTTTTCTTCAAGCTGCAGAAGATAATGCTAAGAATCGCACTTCAATTTGTGCGATTGAGGTGATCGTTCCTGTGTTATGCTTGCATGGGGGTGGGTATAATCACGGAGGTGGCCCTGGTATGATTGGTATTAACTTTGCGGTGTGAATGTGTGTGTGTGTGTGGGGGGGGGGGGGGGGTGGGGCTGCATGGTATGTGTTGTGTATGGTGTGTAGGTGCGTAGGCCCTTATATGTGCTGTGTGTATGCGTCTGCGCAAGTGTGACCTGTGGTGTGTATGTGTGCGTGTTTGGTGGAGTCTTTGTGTAAGTGGTAGTGATGGTGGTTCTATGTGTGTGTGTTTGTGTGTGTATGTGTGTGTGCGCGCGCGTGTATGTACGTATGTGCATGCATGTATGGATGTGTTTATGCACGTACGTTTGTGTGTGTGTGTGTGTGTGTGTGTACGTCTTTTTGTTTTTTTCTAGCCGAACGGAGGTGAGGGGAGAGTACTGGGATCACCTGCGACGCACAGTGGGCCAGAATGGCTCCAAAGTGCGCCAAAATTCATATTCACCGAGATCAACTTAAAACCTATGCTAAATTGGTGGATCTAGGGGTAATCAGACCCGCAGAATCCAATGAAAATATTTTCAAACACCTATGACGTCATTAATATAGCGATTTCTGATTGGCTGTGAACATCCAATGAGAAATATAATATTCTCACGTTACAATATTTTTCACATGTCAGAAAATTGATAGTGCGAACTGTAGCTGTAGCGCATATTATGCAGAAACAACATGAAAAGTATCAAAACAAAAGAAAAAAAAATAAAGGAAAGGGTTCAGCAAAAGTTCAGACTTTCAGGTCACACGTACTTAGAGGGGCGCCCTTCAGGACTTTTTTGGTATTAATCAATAGTTTGCTATATATGATGTCCCCTCATGAAAATGCATGCGTTAAAAATGCAAATGAGAAATAAGTGAGAAATACACATTGTGCACAAATTGAAAAGAAAATTTGATGAAGTTATTATGTTAAGGGCGCCCTCTGTAGCCCGGAAATAAAAAAGTAAAAAAAAGATACCGCATACCTGTATCACTGAAGCATTCTGTTCGAAATATTGAAATTACTCTGAATCACAGTCACTCTCTGGTGCGTCACCAGCAATGTCCTGGATTGTTGGATCTTTCAACATTTTCTGAACATCAGCGGGAAGCGGCTGTGATTTCTGTACTCGTAGATATTTGCTACTGATTACGATGTCACCCGTTACCATCAGTCTGATGTTGTCAGTGCGAGATGTTTTTCTAGCGTTCATTCGTCAAAAGATCTTGTTGTCTTTCATTCTGGCTTCCTGTGCCTCTTCACTCATCATCCCGATCGGCAAAACTGAAGAAGACAGGATTCTGGCACCATGAATGAGGAGGACGTGGATGCTTACGGAAAAGCGAAACCATGGATACAGTTGGAGCTGTAACTCGGCTGTTTCATGGCAATGAAATTATGTCCCGAATATGGTTGGTTCCAGAGGAAGTTTGCATGACAAAGCGACCAAAATCATTTGGTATCTGTGGATTAGGTCTTCGTCCAAACCACAGACATCAGCAAACACCTTTTCGTTCTTGAAAGCCTTCCGAGCTTCGTTGCCATCGTTTGTATTCCCTGCACCTTGTTTAGGTTCGTCGACTTTGATTCCTAGCTCCACTTTGAAGCGATCGTGGATCATCTGTTTTTTTTGCTTTTCACGGCCTCCTTTTCTGCCGCAGAAGAAACGCGCCATTTCTTAATCTCTGTCCGGTAGACGATGTGAAGCAACATCTCGAAGCACCTAATCAACTTGTGGAGAGGCGAAAGGCCATACATGTACGTCGTCGGATCTGAGCAAGGCATTTCTTCCAAATTGTTGAATTGCGTTGGGGTTGCACCGCATATGTAACATCTCATGGAAGATTTTGTGTCTGTGAGAGCATTGGTAACCTTCTGGTCGACCATGGTGAGATGTACTTCATAGTTGACTTTCACTTGGGCGATTCTGTTCAGGTCTGCCTCGACTTCGTACGTGATGTCCAGGGCAACATCCATTGGCTGTAGACTATCAATTTCCTGTTTTATTGATGTGTCTACATCCTGGCTCCACTCTACTGTTTCTTTGGCGAAATTGAGGCGGAGAGGTCGACAGAATCTTGTAAAAGACGGCACCGGATTCTCCCACAAGATCTGATCACCCCATTTTCGTTGTAGAGAAACCACAGTTGCGCAAAACAAGCTCTCATCCGTCTTTTCTTGCGACGAAAATTGTTGTTTGCACTCGCTTTGTCCTGATGAACCCATCAAATCCGTACTTGCAAACCAACTTGCAAAACATCTGCTCGTCATCCTCGAGACCCTCCACGGTATTTGTCATCACCTCTTTTTGATCATCGATAATTCGCAAGGCAGTGTGATAAAGCAGTTTCTGAAGAGGGACCTCGGCTGATGAATCTTCCTTTATTGTAATGTTTTCAGGATAGCACTTCATCTTAGCCTTCCTCACTTCATTGTATGGTGGGTAGATGTCCTCATTTTTTCTCTTTGCTGACGATCTAACAGTCTGATATGATTGTTTTGTCATTCCTGTTTCGACAAGAAGTGATAATGCTTCATCAGAGGACTTCGTGTACCCTTCAGGTGTCTTCACTGGCTTCTTGATTACTTTCCTGATTTTGGATGGTCGGGATGGGGAAATCATTGCAAAGTTCAGCACATATTTCAGATCTGTGTTTTTCTTAAACATTCCTTGAGTTGCAGCAAAGATCAGTTCTTCTGGTTTCCTTTGCGTCAACAACTCTTTGGTCTTCCTTTGTCTGGATCTTTGCGACAATGCTTCCCTCCCAGGTTTTAGTCGGTCGGCCTGCAGTCGACATTTGGGACGTTGACGGCATGTTCCTCTGTGCTCGTTGAATCGATTCTATGATAGTATCGGGGAAGACATTACTATCTAGCCGTTCGCAGTTCCTCTGGGGAAAATTTGTACGTATGCGGTAGCTATTCCTCCACTTGTCTTGGCATTTGTACAGAAATTTGACAGAGTCGGATATCTTCCGAAGAAATTTCTTCAGGTATCAGCGTTATCCAAATCATGAAACTGAATGATGAAGTCCATGCATTTTTGTAGTCCTTTTGCCGTACTGTCCATACTGTCAGAAGCATGAATTATGTCGAAAAGTCTCCGCCTTGAAATGAAGCAATTGTGAGTCACTCATTATGTTGGATCTGTAAAACGAGAGAGTGAGGGGATATTTAGAGAGCTAGTTCTTTGTGTTTGACAAATTGTGGTAAAAAAATCTTACGCTCTCCAAATTTATAAACAACAGGGATGGATTTTGTAGCACACGACAGTCATGTTAACTGCTCTTTCTCAATAATGGGCCATAATGCATAAAGCCTTAAAAACTTTTAGAGAGGTCTTCATACTTCTTCAAAATGAATTAATGAGAATGTTAGGTAAGTATGTAGGATGTTACAAGACTATAGATAGATCTAATCGCATAATGATGGAGGAAGATGTGCCTACGGAGGTAGACCGAAAGACAGAGAGATATTATTATTATTATACACTATGAATTACCTGTTAAAACTTTCCTTTTGAAAATAGTGTTCACTTTATTTGATAAAGGATATACAAATATTCTACATTCTATTGCATGCATATACTTTCGGAGAAAAGATACTCTACATTTTCGTAATTAACAAAACGAATGATTCCCCTCCCCCTTCCAACTGACTTGACCAGTGTGGTCTACAGGCATGCATAAGGCATGAAGAATTCTAGTTCGGACGAAAGCATATTTCAATACAGCGAAAAAGGATCATTGACACCCACAATGGAAACTAACCTGACACCTCAATAACCCTACACAATAACAGAAGCAGAAGGCTATGATATGTGCTGCGAAAACATCATGCTAAAACAAAGTAACATGAACTGTTTATCGACACTTTAAGATTATTAATAATAAGAGGATATTCCTTACCTTCAAAGAAGAATATAACTCTGGCATCAAAATATTATTATGGTACCACGAAAAAACAGGTCGAAAGAATCGTGCAGGAGGAGAACGTCAGATCTTTACATTTGTTGAATGTGGGTAGCTGGCATGCTGTTTGATCAGTGCAAGTAACTGACTACACAGGCATTATAGGGTTAGACGTTCGAGACATTTATGGTCATTTCACTGCCTTGATGTAAACATTACACACCTATCAATCATGATGAACATGACACCCCGCCCCTCCCCAGACCCCCCCCCCCCTCCCTCCCCATCTCTCACTCCCTCTCTCCCTCTCTCTTGCTCTCTCTGTGGTCTCTGTTGTTGTGTGTGCGTTGCCTGCGTATGAGGATCCATTGGGTGCGTGCTTTCACCGCAGGCTAGATTCTGGCAAAAAACAGGCAAACATGCGGATGGAAAATTGGGTTTTCTTCACAAGATTGCGGAAGGTTGCAGCCAACTTTGGTATCAGTGTAAAGCAGGAACTACAACAAAGGCGACTGTGATATTTTTTAGCGCGGGAATCGGCAGGAATTATGACCATTTTAGCACATGAAAAGAAATTTGCTATTTTTTGCCAAATTTTCCTTGTTTTGGCCCAAATTACTTTCAGGGGGCATAACATTGACTTTGGCATGATAATTTAAAATAGTTAATTTGACACACTCGTTGAAAATTTGAAGTGGGTCAAACGACTTGTTTGGCGGAAACCTTTTGAAAACCGCAATATTGCATTTACACGTTTTGTACCTAGTATTCACAAATTTTGAGTCTTTTTGTAGACACTTAAAATTAATTTCAAGAAAAACTATTGATCAGAGGTGTTCAGGAGGATGTAATCTGTGCCTAGGATATGAAAAAACATAAATTTCCTTCCAGTGACTAAATCCCTATTTTGGCGCACTTTCATTCACACCTGGCCCACTGTGTGACGTCTGTCCGTCCGTCGTCCGTCTTCCCATCGTCTGTGCGTAACGCTACACACACACACACACACACACACACACACACACAAAACTTATTTAATATAAACTCTGTACCCAGGGCTTCAATTTCCATCAAACTTGGAGGGAAGGGTGGTTAAAAATTCAAAGTTTCACACCTTAACAAACATGGATGTCACCTCAAGGTCAAAGGTCACAGGCTAGGTTCAGTGTTGAGTTCTGACAGCATGTTTCTATCATGGCTCATAACTTTCTATCCTTAGGACACACACACACACACACACACACACACACAAACATTTCCCTTACACTCATCCATCATCCACCCATCCCCCCCCACACACATCCACACCCGACCCTCATCCCACACCCCATCCATCCACTCCTCTCCTCTTCACGCGCACCCCACACATACATCCACACATACTCACACGCACACACAAACGGACACTCATCATGCGTGCGGGCACACACACACCATAGAGATATATACTAAGAACACTAGAGGGCGGACTCCGTAAAATCCCTGTGACCGATAGAAGGAGACGTTCGCCGTTTTGGTCCGGACAAATTTCGACTAGCGACCGTACCGATAACGTATAGCGCTAGCGGAGCATGCAGGGAGATCGACGACCGGATGCAACGGCAGTAGGCTAGCATCTATGCCAAGGTCTCCATCGGAGTTTGGAAATTGAAAGTGTTCTTAAATTCGTAAATTTTACTTAAAGTAGCATAGATCTATGTTGCAAAATGCCTGAATCATGTGCTGCTTTTGGATGTAGAAACAGGAGAAAAGAATTAAGGGGAGCGGAGTTTCCTTTCACAAGTAACTAAAATGACATTTGTAGTGTGTATTAATCAGATTGATTCAAGACAAAAAAAAAAGAAAAAGAAAAGAAAAGGTCTTGCAAAATTCGTCAGGGGGCACTCCGCCCTCCCTCAGCCATTCTCGATCTAGTGCTACTAGATAGCTAATACAGTACATAACTGTATGCAAGGTCGGCGGAACCTCCCCTTTTTAAGTTTAAAAAGTGTTCTTTTCTAAGTGCCCTATTTGGCCCTTGAGCCCCCCCCCCCCAAAAAAAAAAAAAAAATCGTTCCTCCACCCTTTGCTATACAAGCAGTTAATTTTACTATGGTGATAGTGTGAGAAAAGCTAGAATACGTGTAATATGCCTGGTCACAGGACTGCTCTGGCATTGATATCTTTCTGAAAATAGAGTTAGCATCATGGGTCTGATTGGGCTTTTGGTTCAAGGCAGGGTGAGGATTAGGATTAGGGTTAGGTGTTATGATTTGGGTTAGGGTTTATGTAAGCTTCACCATTAGCATTTTGAGCTTGAACATATTATGTCATGGAACCAATATGCCTATACACGTACTTATAAAAATGATTTATTTCACTTCCACCAAACAAAAAAAAAAATAGAAATACAATGAAACACTCGTATACACAGATGTCAGGACTATAGAATGCAGGCCCCTCCTAGAGAAAAAATATACTTGCAAAAAAAAATGCAAGGATTGACGCAGCTTAGGAAAGTTTAATGTAATTGCGGTAATTATTATATCACAAGGGGCACCCGGCTGTCTGGAGACCAAGAGAACCCTTTGTATTGCATGGAGGACCATGGTCGTGTTGGTCGGCTTGAAAGTATTACCTCGTGGAGAATAAGGTAAAATTTTGTTTAATTTTCATTTTCTTTACCACTCATCAGTAAGAGATTGCTAGCAACCTAAATTTTTGAGTTGTTTCCTTCTCTCATCTCCGACCCCCTCATCTTCTTGCTGAAAGACAAGTAGGGCCTATGTGCATATAATATGCTAATACGTGTTTGAGCGCTTGTGTATACGTGTTTACGTGTCCTCCACTACTGCGCTGCCCGGACGCGATATTTGTTTTTGCCCGGACAAAGATGGCGCGCGGCCTCTTCAACTCGGCACACGAGCACTGCGTACGCGCCACACACAGTCCGCGCTCTAGTATATTATTACTATACATCTCTATGACACACACACTTCCTCGAAACTTTAATATGAGTTTCACATTACTTGTTACCATATAAGTTACGTGTTGGTATTTCAATGCCTATATCAAGAATGATTATTACCCCTCCAAATGTGCTTCGAGGGCGGGTGACAATTTGTCCCGTCAGGAATGTTCACAAATTGTCGCCAGGCGACAAAATTGTGCGAGTAACAATTTGTGCCGTTAGCTCCCTGCACAATTTGTGGCCCTTTTAAGGGGGTGACAATTTATGCAGGGGTGACAATTTATGCCGCAACAGGCTGTTTTGTCTACGGAATGCCTGCAGTAATAGCGATGTTCATCCATACTATATACATGTATGTCTGTCACGAGTGGAGTGACAGACGCTCTCCTCCACTGAGGTCAATTTGCATAGAATTTGTAAATAAGCACTTAAGCATGTAAATTGATGCAAACTGTTAAGCATTTCAATAGAAGAAATTCCAGACCGCTCTCGGTAGAGCCACGGTAGTGCTATGTGTGGCAAGGAGCGGCAGTATGACATCAGGCCTTGAAGGGGACATCACGCTGTGGTGCTGTCTCCGTGACACATTGCATGAGAAATGGTCACTCGGTAACGGTGACAGGGGCCGCCACCCCAGTCAGTATTAACTAGAGATACCCACAGATAGTGGTAAGTGCATTAATTCTGAAATGTTTATGTATTCAATCGGCATAATTCGTTTGTGTAATGGATATCCGAATTGAGAGTGAATTGTGTTAAATGTTTCAGTTAGTATGTGATATAGAATATAATGGTTGTTATTTATGGTTACATGAGCCTGAATATATTTGTATAATGAGGTAATTTGAACGTCAGGCAGGATGTGAATGTAATATGAATGTGCTTCAGTGCTCTGGCTTGAAGTAATGTGATTATTTTAATATTTGAAGGGTTTCCGGGTTTCCCGAAGGGTCAAGGGCCCACTGACACTGCAAGAGGCAGGCACATAAAAGGCGTCGACTGTCGACCAGCTCCGAGGCAGTAAAGGGAGCATAGACTGTCGACTGAACTTCATTCCTGGATGCTGAGGAGACATCGCGGAGACGTCCTTCGTGAGAGCGACCACGCGAACGGCAATCGCGAAGAGTTGCTACGACAGACCACGCAACAGTCCATACCAGCACCAGCGTAACGGGGCCCCGTCGTCGACCGACATCGTCATCGACCTGCATTGTCATCGTCATACGTCGTCGTCATAAGCCATCGTCAAACACCTTACATCCGTGACAGCGAGTCGCATAATCGAGGTGAAATAAGTCCAATTTAAGTTAAACATAATAAGGTCCTAAGAGCCAGAAAGCCACTGAATAAGAATTTTATGTTCGTTTTTTCCTTTTTATAATTTGCTGTAAAACCAATAGTCAGTTATAGACAATTAAAATATTTGAGTTAACTGAATGCACATTGTTTCCTCCGTTTCGTCTTGTATGAGTTACAGCCTGCCAACAGTTCTCAGAGGTTATGAAAATTTCTTTGTTCCGTTTATTTCCATATAAAAGGATGGAAATCGGGCAAATTCTGTGACAATGTCTTTCTACGCTCTTTTGTAAGGACATCACAAAAATCAGGATGACCTTGAAAATAGCTGCATTTTCATTTTTTATGTATGTGTGTGTAATTGTGTGTTTGTGTGTGTGTTTGTGCGTGTGTATTAAAGTAATATCTAAATCGTTTCCTCTGAATAACAACACTGCTACTTACGAAGATCGTCCCGAACTCTAGATACATTTTGCATCGCAAACCACCATTCATTTCGTCCTGTATTGGATATTAAAGGGCTTTAGAAATATAGCAGAAGAAGTAGCAATTATCAATTCTTAATGGCTTACCTATTTCATACATGTGCCGCTTCTTCATGTTGACGCTACTCAATCCCAACGTACCGTCGTTATTAGCACTGAGTTCAAAATCCAGTGATGTCATGTTGTCCGTGACGTGCCAACCAGGGAACGTGTACGTCCGAGATCTACCAACGTCCGGAGTGTGGAGGATTGCACAAGCTATGAGGTATTGAAATAGGAAGCAGTGCAGAATGTAGGTGATTTCACACACGATACATAATAAAGTCCGAATACTATGCATTTTGTTTATTAGTCTCTAATTACACGTAAAGAATTAATTCACATTATTTCTTGCTTTGGATAGCATCACAACTAACCATCAGCAGCTTTCTTTATTTTGTCTTTCTCTTTTAGACATTAATTTCAATTCAATACAATTTTAATTCAAATTCATTTTTCGAAAAGGACATAAGCATTTTACTTTCTTTGGTAACAAAAAATATGGTTCCACAAGCAGAAAAAACAAAACAAAACTGAAAGAGTATACAATAATTCTGGAACCATATAGCAATTATACATTGTCATGAAAACTGAACTGATGAAAATGAAATAACAATACGGAAACTTCGAAAAAAGGAGGGACCCACTACTAAGACGCAGCTTGTAGACTGTAGGCCCCTCAGATTTTTTTTCTTACATAAGATTATTATACATTTGGTGGCTCAGCGGACAAGGCCACGGACACTCGATTCTTAAAGAGGAAATCCAGTCCAAACATAAGTTAGTCTTATGAAAATTAGTAAAATTTTACAAGTTCAACAGTAAAATTTGACTGAAATTGGATGAAAAATAACGAAGTTATGAAATTTGGAAGTTTTGGTAATTTCTCCAAAGCAGTTCTTGTACAGTGGGTTTGAATATTCAAATGAGTTTGCGAACCATGTCATACCCTTATAATATTTTCCATTGATCGTGTACAAAAAAAAAAATGACCAAAATTCAAGGTTTTTGTCATTGAAGTCTGAAACATGTCAAGTCTTAATCCTGGTTGAATAACTTAAGAATAGTGATCAGTTAGACATACGAGGATTTGAGCCTCGGAGATAATTGCGTTTGAATGAAAAACAGGAAATTTCAAAATGTTAGTACAAACTATATGGTATGTTGTGAAAGAATGACTTGATCACTTTGCCATTTGCATATTTATATTGACTGTTCAAGAACTGTTTCCTCCCAAAACACAGTGAACTCCAAAATGTCATAACTTCCTTGTTTTTCATCTGATTTCGATCAAATTTATACCGTTCAACTCGTAATATTTTACTTTTTCTTATCAGACTGACTTATATTTGGACTGGATTTCCCCTTTAAGTCCTACTAATTACACAGCGAAAAAATAAAGAAGTAAAAAAAAAAACAGTCACAGTTTATTGATATTTCATGCCCTCTATATGTATATAGGAAATATATATGTATGTATATATATATATATATATATATACATGTATATACTAGGATACTAGGTACTAGGTGTTTCAAAAATGAGTCGTTTCCTAGTTTTGATCCTTAATTGCTCAAAAACTATTCATCCGATTAAACTGTCATTGATATGAGTAATAGCTGAATAGTGTACAATTTTGTTAAAGATAATTTCAATGTCTAAGCATAAATCAGTTTCATTAAATCTAAGCTTGATTTTGAAGTAAGGTTTCAGATTTGGGTCAAATTTTAACCCTCTGTACAAAGATTGAACTTTGCACAGGAACCAATGATGTGTATGTGAGTATGTGCTGACAATGGCCCTGAACAATGGACATGCCTGAACCACCTGTTGACTAGGCGTCGGTGTCGCGCTCCCTGGCTCATGAATGCTTAATCAATAATTCATGTGGAATGCCCTGGGCACTACTAACACTCATGCACGGTAAACGGTAAAATGCATGCACATGGAAAAAGTAAGCACAATCATGTTCCCATGTGCTTGCAAACACCACATTTCATTCCAGCTGGCAATCATTTTCAAATTTTGCTTCACATATCAATATAAGCATAAAATGAACGATCTCAAGTTCTTCATTTTAATTCAACTGTCTACTAATGGTCTGACAAATTTGTCGCTTTTTCGATAAAAAGAGTTCAGCAGCATTTTTCATTAGGGTGATTTGTTTCACAGCAGATTTATTTAAGGCTCCATATACACACAAGTGTATACTCAATACTCAAAATTGATTTTTCTTTGCTTCCTGTCACCATATTTACGACAGAAAGGTATTCATTGTAATTTCGGTTTTCAGAAGGAGGGAGAGCACTGTCGAAACTCAACGACAGTTTCAGCAGACTTTTGACTTTACACAGATACTGCCAGAGGCTGAATAAAGACTAGTTGTGATAATGGAATTTCTCATTAATAGATAATGAAACATTCAAACCCTGGCCATTGTTCAGGACCATTGTCAGGGTGTTGACCACACACTCCCATACACACCCATTGACCCCTGTGCAAAATGAAAGTTTGTACAGAGGGTTGAAAATAGAGCAAAATCTGGAACCTAACTGAAATTAATCATGGATTTCATGAAAAATGATTTATGCTTTCATATTTAAGCCACCTTCAATAAAATTGTACACTATTCAGCTATCACTCATGTCAATGACAGTGTTATCTAATGTATAGTCCTTGAATTATCAAGAATCAAAAGTGGAAAATGTTTTTTTTTTTACACCTAGTATACATATATATGGTTCTTTTTTCGGGGGGGGGGGGGGAAGAGGGGGTTATTTTGGGATGATTTATAGACATTCATAAATGATACACATAAACAGATACTGCAACTGAGTAATGATACCTTCAGACAGTAAGATCTCTCTTGGATTTAAAAAAAAAAAAAGTTATAAAGACCTTAAATTCCTTGCCAAACACGTAATAATTGCGGACAGAATGATTATCTCTAAAAGGAAAATTAAAATAAAAAGGAAACAGGAAAGACATTACTCACAGCAAGTTGGTCCGAAGTATTGGTCGGAGCAGTTGCAGGTAAAACCACCGTATTTGTCCGGTATGCAATCACCTCCGTTCAGGCATGAGGAGGAGTTGCAAGCTGTAGAAAGACGATTAATATATCACTCTTATTTTTTCTTGATTTGTCTTTTTCTGGTGAATCATATCTGTAGTACTAAGCCTTATAATCACAACATGGTGGTTTTCTTTACCATAAGTAGGTTGGTAGACGACTGTCCCCGCGTTCACATTGGACTCCGCGTTGCGGGGACAGTCACCATAGAGATCTTACCTTTTTTACGAGTGACCATCATTTCATCTGTCCCCTAGCTGTGGCTTCATTTGGGGATTGGGGCGAGCTCTGTCACTCGAAACCAGGCATCGCGCAAGCGTATATTAGATGACCACGAGTGAACGCTTTCAATTATGCTCCAAGGTCACTGTCCCCTCCAAATCTTGTCCCCGGACCCGACTTGCTTCGCGGGGACGAGGAGACAAGTCCCATGCCGCGAGTGTTCCCGAGGAGAAAGTCCCACAGCGCGGGAATTTCCCCTCGCCGAGGGGACCAATGTGAACGCAGGGACAAAAAAAAAAAAAAATGATCAGGTTGATGGTTGTTAAGACCTATTTTTTCACTCCTTGGAGGCACATGGAGCCAGAAATTGAGATAGCGCTGTTGGATGGCTGGATGATCCCAATCATCTCACTAACGACCCTTGACGATGTAAAGCTACTTTACTGTTAACCGAAGTTCATCGCTGCCGCGTACGTTTTTCGCCCTTGTTTGTACGATTGAGCGTTACTTTATTTATTTGGAACATGGCAGATGCATACACGATGGGTCCATTCAGCAGCTCGTCTCGACTTCTCGACCCATTTCCTTGGAAGGTCAGGGTTCGGACACTGATCTTCACCCTGAACTGCACATTTTTAGCGCATAGTAACAAGCTATTCTAAATCACAGATGCGGAGTGGCAGTCATCTTGGGACTATCAACTACAAAAATGAATAAATAAATGAATAAATAAATTTAATAATAGATAAATAAATTACATACATACATTCACATACAAATAAAACACACACACACACACACAAATAAACACAAACATAAAACACAAACATAAAACATCACCTGTGATTAACGCTATAGCGTTTTGTACAGCTGCGTAATTTTGATAGTTTTCATTTTTAAAAAGATTTTCGACCTGACTTTAAATTACGATCTCATATAAACTGTGTAGTTGTTGTTTGTTTTGTTACTGTTGATTTGACAATAAAAGTATTGACATGGTGGCATATGTAGCTTTTGACTGCACAATATCCACGTATAGATCTATGTTCTTTTTCGGCACATAGTTATCTCGGCTTAAGTCCTCAATATATCTACTGCTGTGTGAAATTCATTGTTTGTTCAGAATGGTCTAATATTCAAGTAATGTGCCGTTTAATGTTTCCAGGTTACTATATACTCGGATTTGAGACAATTTTGAAGCAAATATTTTCCCCACAAAAATACATACATAATGTATTCTTAAATGAATCCAACAAGGATTGCAACAATCATCCCCCAGCATTCCCACTGATTCCCACTGATCAGTTACTAGCCATCCCCTTTAAAGAAGAAATTTATATTAAATAATATCATATAAATTGACTGTTTTCCATCATTTAATGTTATTTTGATTAATTTCTAACATAAATCATGCAATAAAGTTGTCTCTGCTTTGAATATAAGAATCTTTATTTTTACCAAATTTGAGCACTGGAAAAAGTTCGATGCGGCTACGAAAAGTGCCAAATCTGTGACGTCACCACGTGTGTATGCAACCCAGTGGGATTTACGTATCTATAGGCAAACTGTGCGCACTTTTCAGGAAATTGGTGTGTAATTTGTTGTCAATCTAGAATAAATCGTCCGCCAGAGCTATATATTCACGTCGTGAAATTGTTTGTTTGTTTGTGTTCATTGGAATCATATTTTACACCCATAGATTTACGGAAAACGAAGTTTTAAAAGCACAAAACCTATCGTCAGCTGAAGATTCACGATTGCCGTGATCAGCTGTTCCTTCGTACAGCAACAATTTGCTGTTATTATTGACACAACAAATCGATCATTGTGGGGGAATTGCATATAGAGGTATACATACTCATGAAGGATGATAACTAAGTCAAAGGGCTGTAATTGATTGGAAATCATTTTTACACCCATAAATTTACGGAAATACGACGTTTGAAAAGCACAAAACCTACCGTAATCAGCTCAAGATTCGCGATTGCCGTGATCAGGTGTACGCACAACAGTACCCGCCAGCAGAATCGGCAGTGAAGAGGTATTCTTTGATGCCGTGATTTCAGCTTGATTCTTCTTCGAAATGGCATGATGAAGGTTTGTTAGATAAATGTGACCTTCTTTTTCTCTTGTGTGTTGGTTTAAATTCTAATTTCTACCTCAACTTGCTAAAAAAAAAACAGTCTAACAAAGCGGGAAACTGCAACATATCCGTGCTGCATGAGCGGCAGTCACGATACACTGCAAGCATGCATCGCTGCTGCAGCGATCCCTAGCTATACGCAGCCGCTGTAGAGACAGCGGATGCACCTCTATTTCTTCGCAGACGTTGTCATTTTTCAGTGTGGTTGTGCGACTCCTTCATGAATATCTTTGTTAATCGTGGAAAACTAAAATACAAGGAATTATCGTAATCTATGATAATCATTCAATAATCGGTATGCGATTTTTTGTTTAATTACGTCAAAAACTCACCGAAATCTGTGGCTGAAATCAGGTCTGTAAACGTCCTTATTGCTTCACTCCTCATCTGCGTGTTATTTGAATGGCATTCACTCTCGTCTACAACGTACAACGCAGGTAGTCGGAGAGCTAGAGGGCGCCTCTCCGACTACCTACGTTGTACGTTGTAGTATACGAGAGTGAATGCCATTCATAATAACACGCAGATGAGGAGTGAAGCAATAAGGACGTTTACACACCTGATTTCAGCCACAGATTTCGGTGAGTTTTTGACGTAATTAAACAAAAAATCGCATACCGATTATTGAATGATTATCATAGATTACGATAATTCCTTGTATTTTAGTTTTTCATGATTAATAAAGATATTCATGAAGGAGTCGCACAACCACACTGAAAAATGACAACGTCTGCGAAGGAATTCAGGTGCAGCCGCGTCGCTTCGCGACAGCGGCTGCGTGTAGTTACAGCGATCCCCATAGTATAACACGTAGGTTGCTTGTAAACAAGGGGGTCCTCGGCGCAGTTGACCAATCGTGAACACGTATTTCGATCACTTGTCTTGGTAAGCAACAAGGCTGTTTACGCGATGTTCCAGACGAATTTATGAATGAAAGTGAGTAGCATGACATCATGCCATGACCATACTTGGAATAAGCAGAGGTAGAGCTTTCTGTAGGTACCAAATGTGTCAGGGTTCAACGCAGAATATCTAAGACACGATCGCCAAAAGAACAGTCATTTTCGCCGTAAGCGAAGGCGCTTTGGTCTTTAGACGTAAGATTTTGGCCAACATTTGAGATTGACATCCCACTTTTCTCTTCAAAATTCCACATTTTGTAGGTTGTATTTTGAAATGTTGTTGATATCAGTCAGAAACTAGAAAATTTCCCCTACAACGTGATACCAAAATGTCAATTTGGTCCCTGAGGTAGGTCATTTTTTGACCTTTTTCGGGCTGTAGCGCGAAATCACATTTGCCGAGAAGTTTCGGGTTTTGCCAGAGCGGGTCTCATATAGACGTACGGCAAATCAGCTCGTACACATTAGGTGACGTCACTCAAAGCTGATGTTTCTTGTAGCGAACGGAGCTACGTGGTCATGGAAATTTGGGTGTTTTTCAATCTCAAAAACAGTTTGGGGGTAAAGTTACATCGTCTAAAAGATATCCAGTTTTGTTAACTAGCTTCTTAGCTTTCCGTAGATATCAAACTTGTCATATTTCTAGATTCTCTATAAATTTCTGCTTTAACATATATTATGTCATTACGATTCTGAACCGAACCAGATCGTTACAAGCTATGTTAAATGGCATTCAAATGCTTAACCAATATTATTCCTCACGGATGTTCACTGGTCTGGACATGGGAAACGTCCGCGGTGAAAAAAAATTGTTTCTCTGTGAAGATCCCGGTATAATTTGGCTCATATTTAAGCTTGAATTATACTCTTCCAGGTAAGATTTCGATTAATTTCTACTTCCTATTTGGTGCTGTTTTGGCTCAATTGTACATTGTTTAAAATTCTGATCCATATATATATATATATATATATATATATAATGAATACATCTCATCGATTTAGTGTTATCTATACCTTCTTAAAATTGAAGGGGTCGGTGCATTATAATGCTAACCCACACAATGTTCATTTTGAGATAATCGCTTTTGAAAGTTTGAAAGAATCCATAAATCGGGTTAATGACTCGAGAAGGCCAAATTTTTCGTATATGAACCTTTACATACTCAAGATTGAATAGTGTCTTGGGGAAATTTACTACACTGATATTTTGGTGGATTCAAGAGGATTTTTCAAGTCACATTTTGAATTTCTGGCTTAGCACTTTATTGCAGCCAAATCCGTCGTGTATACAAATACTCTTTATTTTTTGAACACTCACAAAATATCAATATCTCTTCGCTAAAAATGGAAAATTAATGTCATATTTGAGTTTCCCTCCTATGTGACGTGAAATCAAAATAAGATATACTTGTTTTTAACTGTCTGTATTGTATAATCTGTGTGAATGAAGACAAACTTTGCATATATTTCAGACGCACACGCGCGCACAGAATCAATCATATACGCAAAAAGACATCTTGAAATGTGGATATTAAACAATTTCAACAATTCAAGTTTTAAAAGACAAAGCATTCAGTGTCATACAAAATAATAATATGATTTGTTGGGAGGGGGAGGGGTCATATCTCATTGAAGATTTTACATTTTCCGTGTACCTAAAAGCAGGAAAAGAGTCCCCTTTTCAGCATTATGCATATAACGCATTTTAAATTTAGAGTATCTAGATCAGAGAAAATAAAGTAAAATGGTACATATCAACATTATTCCAGAGATTATCACGTCTTTTGTTAAGGGGAATAAAATACCATAAAGTAGACATGAAGGCCTTGTTTAGCTATATTGGTTTTCTTGTTTAGGGTATCAAAATCACCAATAGTACTCTAAAATCCTTCTTTGTATGACAACGAATTTACCAAAAAAAAAAGTGTTGTATGAGAATTATGACTGTACATGCCTCAATTAATCCTCTTTATTTTCGTCGGTAAATGCAAGCTGTGTGAAATTATGCAGGAAAGTTCTTATCACAACATGAATGACTAACTCTTAATGGCCAAAAATCTATGAAAAGAACATTTTAAAAATTGGGAAAAAATATTTTTGGAAGCCTGAACAGTTATAGATTTCGCATATTCGGACAGACCATACATGCTGAAATACAATGTGCCGAATAAGACCAAAATAGTCTACGTATTATACCAAGTTGGTGTGTTTATACACATACATTTTACCCCATATGCACGTTTTCAGACTACGTTTGGATCATGAAGAGCATTTAGGAACAAGAAAAAAATATTCTCATGTCAAAGCTGTTACGGTGACAAAAACATACACGAAAAAGGGAAAAATCTATATGCTTTCAAAAGTTTAATCAATCACAAATCTCCAAATCAATTTGAAGGAAACTTTCTTTTTTGTAAATTAATCTTGAAAACAACCCTGTGAAAAAAAAATAACTCTGAAATTTGTAACAGAATACAGCAAATACATTTTCTTTCGAACATGGAGACTTATTCATAAAAGTGCATGATAAATACCGAGTTTAAAGGGTAAATTCAGTAGTGGAAAAAAGGGAGCTATTGACTCACATTACATTACGTTAAAAAACACTATACTATCAGCATTGATGCTTTAAATTCCGCTTTGATTGCTTTCAACGTTTATTGATTTAAATTGAGAAACCGTATAGAGGTATCAACAGTATCAACAGTAATTGTTCTTACTGTTTGAAAGAAAAAAAAACTCCAAAAAAACTTCACTTAATGTGCACCATATCTCTGAATTTCAGGTGTGAATATGCAAAATCTTCCTCCTGTGGGAAGGGGATATCCCTCTTCCAGCACTATACTCAAGCACATTTCCTTTAGGCCTATGTACATGTTGTACTTTTTGTAGGTAGAAACATGGATCGAATATTTCACAGTAAGTATGCACCATATTACGTGTATATCTCCAAATTTCGATGTAAAATCTCAGCTGAGAGGAATGGGGTATCCCCCTCTCGATCCCCCCCCCCTTACATTTCTCTGAATCTGTATTATATACATATATATATTGGCAGCAAAACTTGCACATCGACATGGCTGATGTTGAATTGCACCCCAGCCTTTAATCAAGCTTTCGGGCGAAATGCCCTTCTTCAGAATCTACGCAGTCAATGACGACAACGTTTAAGCAAAATCAACCTAGATATAGAATCATACTAAACTTAACTAACCTTCAATATTATACATTCCAAAATATTCTCAACATATCAATAAATAAACACCATGCATTACAAAACATTAAAAAAAACCATATTATTGCAAAATACAATCTCGGAACAAAACTTACTGTATCGGTGCTGAGTGCGGTCTTGTGATGTTGTCTGTGTAAATGTTATGGTTGGGGTGTATCTTATGCGTTTGTGTGTATGGGGGTGGGGGCGTTTCTGTACTGAGGCTCGTTCTCATTTAATCAATCAAAAACTACCAATACTCAATTTCTTAACCATCCGTCAATTTAATAAAAACTTCCAAATCACAGTTACAATTTCTACATACTAATACACTTCTTATAATACCTACATATACTCACATTACAGTACTTTAACAACAATTCAACGTTCTCAATAATACATAATACCATTATAAGGTGATCCGAGTATCCTCTCGGATCACCTTCTGTATCTGTACTGATTCTTTATTCTTCTTTCTTTATTTCTTTATTAGGTGATCCGAGTATCCTCTCGGATCACCTTCTGTATCTGTACGGATTCTTTGTTCTTCTTTCTTTCTTTCTGGACAAAAGTTGTGTTTCGATTAGCTCAGAAAGTACTCTTCCTATCAATGTCAAACTTACACCATATATGTATCGTGTCCCAAAGACGACAGATCAAGTAAAATCATTGTGATCAGTCGACCGTGACGTCACTATGACGTCATTATATGAAAACACATTTTCATTCATATCTCATTGATGGAATGGAATTTTTCAATGAAATTTACGTCACATAAAGTTAAAGTCAAGATGATTCTACAAATATTCTCAAAATTTATCTATGCCTTAAAACGTGCGCGTACACGCGCGTTAAAATATTTGTATGCTCCAATCGAGCTCAAAATTTTTCTGCGCACGTTTCAGACCATTTGAAGCATTTTTTGAAAAAAATTGAAAAATTTGGACGGACGCGTACGCGCGCGCGCATATACGCACGCACAGCTCATATGCAATAGAAATTTCACGTTTTTTCACTTTGATCGGATGTCTGAAATGTCAAGGAATATTTCTACCAAGTTTCAAGTCAATCCGATTCAATATGACGTCATACGGGCCCGTCAAAGTTGAAAATCCGCGCGCGCGTCAATGGCAATATACAGTGCAACTAAGCCAAAAAACGCCAATTTTAAATCCGATTTTACTCGTCAGGATGGACGGTGACCCCCCATTTTCTTTACGTATTTTAAAAGCTGATGAGTTGTATATGTCATTTCATGGGTTGGCAAAGCTGGCAAAATGATTAAAAGATATCAAATTTCTTAATAAAGTATAAAAAAGTACATTTTCAAAATGACGCCATGAAATTTCAAGTTCATTCGAGCGTATTTCACTAATCCTTTGTCAATTTTCACCCAGATTTCAGTATGTTTTAGCTTATTTAATATTCCTTCAAACACAACATTACATTATTTTAATTGATGACAGTATCACCTCGTAAAATTGGATTGAAAGTAATGTTGTCAAATTTGAGCAGTTTATGTGTTATCTCTATGGGAGTGCAGTTTTTCTGGAAATGAAAATTGACATGACTATCTTTACCGAGCACTAGCTCACTTACCCTTTAATAAATTTCTTCCAGATTTTGATATGTTGTAGCTGAGACTTTACGCTACCGTAAGTGTGTCCTTCGTTTTTTTCATACGATGTCGGGATCACGTCAAAACTTTTGGTTGAAATTACAGCTTATCTTTGATGTATTGAGATATTTCTTTCTTTCTGCAACTTTCTTTGTAATAACTGAAGAAAAACAGCCTCTATCACATCCATACTTTGCACATGTTTAGATCATGTCACGTACATTATTTCATAAAATATCAACTACTTGATCAGACGCCATCTTGGGTATGTAAATTAGGGTCAAAGGTCATAAATGTTTCATCCTGTATCTTGGTGAATACATGTCCTATCTTTCCAATACTTTGCACACGCAAAGACCATGTTACAAGGATCATTTCACAAATAACTTTTTGCTCAGATGCCATCTTGGGTGTGCAAATTGGGGTCAAAAGTTATATCCACTTCTTTCTGTATCTTCGGTATGACGTGTAACTCTATGGGAGGGATTTTTTTTTTAAATGTGAAAAATTGACATGATTGTCTTTTTCGAGCACTAGCTCACTTTCCCTTCGGTGAATTTCTCTCAGATTTTAATATGTTGTAGCTAAGACTTTGCGCTATCGCTAGTGTGCCCTTTTTTTTTTTTTAATACGATGTCGGGATCATGTTAAAAAACTTGGTTGAAATTAAAGCTTATCTTCTATGTATTGAGATATTTCTTTCTTTCTGCAACTTTCTTTGCAATAACTCAAGAAAAACACGCCCTATCACCTCCATATTTTGCACATGTTTAGTTCATGTCACGTACATTATTTCATAAAATAACAACTACTTGATCGGACAACACCTTGGGTATGTGAATTAGGGTCAACGGTCATAAATGTTTCATCTTGTATCTTTGTGAATACCTGTCCTATCTTTCCCATATTTTTCACACGTTTAGACGATGTAGCAAGAATCATTTCACAAAATAACCACTATTTCATCAGATGCCATCTTGGGAGTGCAAAGGTGGGTCAAAGGTCATATGTACTTGTTGCTGTATCTTCGTTATAGTGTATACAGAATACCAAAGGTACCAAAGATGGCAGATATGACTCCCTTTGCTAAATGAGATTGCAAACATCACACGGCAAATGATGAAACTTGTATGGTCATGCTTATTGCGATCAGGACTCGAATCATTGAAAAAAAAAATCGGATCACCTTAATTTGTCAGTGATGACAAATTACAATCTCTAGTTAGGTGATCCGAGTATCCTCTCGGATCACCTTCTGTATCTGTACGGATTCTTTATTTAGGTGATACGAGTATCCTTCGGATCACCTTCTGTATCTGTACTGATTCTTTATTTCTGGACAAAAGTTGTGCAGAGATTAGCTCAGAAAGTCCTCTGCCTATCAATTTCAAAATTATACCATATATGTATCATGTCACAAAGACGACAGATTTAATAAAATCATTGTAATCAATGGACCGTGACGTCACTATGACGTCATTATATGAAAACACATTTTCATTAATATCTCATTAATGGAAAGGAATTTTCAATGATATTTACGTCACATATAGTTCATATCAAGCGCATTCTACACATTTTCTCAAATTTCAGTTTACACTTAAACCGTGCGCGTACGCGCACGTTAAAATGTTTGTATGCTCCAATCGAGCTCATTTTTTTTTTTGCACACTTTTCAGATGATTTGGAGCATTTTTTGAAAAATTCAAAAAATTGGACGGACGCGTACGCGCGTGCGCATATTCGCACACACAGCTCATATGCAATTGAAATTTCCCGTTTTTTCACCCGGATCGGATTATGAAATGTCAAGGAATATTTCTACCAAGTTATAAGTCAATCCGACTCAATATGACGTCATACGGGCCCGTAAAATTTGAAATTCCGCGCGCACGTCAATGGCGTTGTACAGTGCAACTATGCCAAAAAACTGCCAAATTTAAATCCAATTTTACTCGTCAGGATGGACGGTGACCCCCCCCCCCCCCATTTCTTTACATATTCGAAAAGCTGATGAGTTGTACATGTCATTTCATATGTTTGCAATGCTGAAAAAATGATTAAAAGATAGCAAATTTCTTAATAAAGTAAAAAAAGTAAATTTTCAAAATGACGTCATCAAATTTCAACTTCACTCGAGCGTATCTCACTAATCCGTTGCCGATTTTTCCCCAGATTTCAGTATGTTGTTGCTTATTTAATGCTCTTTTAAAAATAAAATTACAAATTTTTAATTGGATGACGGTATCACCTAGTAAAAAAGGTCATATGTGACAGTGCACCTCAAAACGAACATAAAGTCGCACACACTGATTTTGCGTGAGGACTGAAAATAAGTAAAATGGGTCAACCTAGCCCAACTTGACTTTTTCATATTTTCTGAAAGAGCGGGCCTTCTTTTACATTATGCTAAAATTTGGGATCATAAAACGGGCAGGAAAGTGTGTTTTTTAGCAGTTTATCTCGAACATTTTTGATAGAATATAGTGTGATTAGGTGTGTCTTTAGAATCCCTTTTTCATTTCTGAAAAACCTTGTCCACACTCTTCACTTTCAACTCTTATAACTTTTAAAAGGATTGTGCTATTGCTTTGAAAGTTGGCATTAATTATGGACAGAATGTGTTAATGAGGCATGCTCAATGTCAGTTTTATCTGATAATCCCTTCATTGTTGTTACTCTGGTGGTTTACTTCCTGTTTTTTGTCCCATTCATCACACAGCCAGCACGGTTTGGTAAAGATTAAGCGCTTGAATAGACACTGTACTTCAGAGCCTCTTTTCTCAGTTCACACTTTTCCTGAGTTTGTGCTTTCTTTCCAATATTTCGATAGGTTAGGAGAGTCCGTTTGATTTGAGCTATACATCATTTTAAAGCTCAAAGCCTGCTCTTTCAGAATATGGTCTTAACTAAAAATTCATGTCTGGCGACTTTTTGTTTGTTTTGAGGTGCAGGGTCACATATGTACTTCTTTCTTTTTCTTCGTTATGACGTGTTATCTCTATGGGAGGGGATTTTTCTACATGTGAAAATTGACATGATTGCCTTTATCGAGCACTAGCTCACTTACCCTTCGGTGAATTTCTCCCATATTTTAATATGTTGTAGCTGAGACTTTGCGCTATTGTCAAATACCCTTCGTTTCTTCATACAACGTCGAAATCACATCGAAAAACTTGGTTGAAATTAAAGCTTATCTTCGATTTATTGAGATATTTCTTTTTGCAACTTTCTTTGCAATAAATCAAGAAAAGCACGCCCTATCACCCCCATATTTTGCACATGTTTAGTTCATGTCACGTTCATTATTTCATGAAATAACAACTACTTGATTGGACAATATCTTGGGTATGTAAATAAGGGTCAATATATTGTCCAATATTGCATTTTGTATCTTGGTGAATACCTGTTTTATCTGTGCCATATTTTGCACACGTATATAGACGATGTCGCAAGAATCATTTCACAAAATAACCACTTTTTCCTCAGATGCCATCTTGGGAGTGTAAAGGTGGGTCAAAGGTCATATGTATTCGTTGCTGTATCTTCGTTATTCAGTGTATACAGAATTTGGTACCAAAGATGGCAGATATGACTCCCTTTTCTAAATGAGAATCCAAACATCACACGGCCAATGTCTCTAAACACAGATGGAACTTGTATTGTCATGCCTATTGCGATCAGGACTCGAATCATTGATTAAAAAAAATCGGATCACCTTAATTTGTCAGTGATGACAAATTACAATCTTTAGTTACATTACATATTATATATCTACATATATCTACTGAAATCGCTAAATAATATTCTAACCGTCTCAAACAAGACAATACTTATTATATACTAACATTTAAGCTATTGTTTATCTACTTATCTATTATAATACACATTCATACAACATCTACTCAACATCAGTCATGTCTATGTACAAGTTCTGCTGCCCATATATTAAAAGGCAAGCCTGTACAATTTTAGCCATTTTTTTAATTCTTGTATTTCTGCTTCAAAGTTTTGATCAGTCATTGTGCGTCAAAGTGTTAAGTACAATATCAATTTCCACATTTTAGCGGTTCGTTCAAGATCATCTGATAAAAACAATGAAAAAAAAGAAAAATATTCTTACTCAAATAACTCTGTAATGGTTGCCCCTATTGCGCTGAAACTTCTGGAAAGTTTATTTGTATGGTAAATTACAAAATAGACTTTTCTTTATGTAGTAGGGGTATTACAATTTTTTTTTAGTTTTTTTTTTTAGTTTTCATCCATATTTTTATTATGTAACATTGTCACATATGTCCCCACATGTCAGTCTAGGGAGAGAAAATATAACAGTAAGAAAAGTCTATTTGTTCTCCTGATTCTACTTATCATTTGAGCCAAAAATGAAGCTTATATTCCAATGAAAACTTGAATTTTCTCCGTAATAGTGACACTTAGTAGTGAAGAAATTTCATTTTGAGGAAATCGCGTTGAAAGTTGACGAATAGAGGTCAAACGAAGTCTATTATGGCCATACAAATTACATCATGAGCCTATTTAGATTATTTATCTTGAACAGGACAGTTTCACAATGACTTTAAATGTATTCCATGGCAGTACAATCTATTCAATTGCATTGAAATCTATATTTTACCATTTCCCTGCTCAGAAACCGCCAGCAAGATATTCTGTATCTTGCTCATCTTCATTGCTTTGTACATCTTGCTCATCATCAGCTGCTTCGATCCTCCTTTCCTTTCTCGCCTTTCTAGCTCTCTTAGAGCTAGCTTTCTGCGCACCCAACACTCTCTTTCTGTCTTTTCTCATTGAATACAGCTGACAATGTACTCCCCCAGAATACCCCAGCTCATTGTATATAGCTAACCGTCCAGTTTCCCCATCATTATAGACTAAAGTAGCATCGTGTAGGGCGACTTCCAGTCGTTTCCTCCCAACAAATGTTTGCTTTGGACAACGCTCCCAAATGGGATTGTGGAAGGATTCATTGGTGTTTTGACTCCCACCATGAGCACATGCCTGCAATAAGTCGTCACGTGATAATTTTTCATACACAGGCTTGATAGCCTTGAGAACATATGGGGCAAGTGCGTTGTTGTCGACTTTATCCTCCTTGCCTTGCTTGGCCGGACACCATGTCCCACAGTCGGCATGGTCACCTCCTCTGTGCTTCCAGGAAGCCCACACTACTTTTTTCATTGCAGCTACATCTCCTGCATTGTTTCTTATAGCACCTCCATAGTGCCCCTGGAGTCTTTTGATTTTTTCCACTGTTAGTCTCCCCTTCCCATTACCACTAATTCCTCTTACTACCTTTCCTTCATGCCGAAAGGTTTGGTTTTTTTAGTTCTTTGGTCTTATCCAGAAGGTGCTTTCCCATCCGTTTTTGTACGTGTCCACAACATTCTAGCTTGTTTATTGTCACTCCCTCATATACTGGTGGAGAAACCCTTGAGACACGGCTGAATGATTTGTAGTCACCATCTCCAAGATAACCAGTATAACGAAGCTTGTGGGTTCTCACAGACCTTCTAAATAATGGTCTCCATCGCACGTGGTTCCATTCCGCCTGCTGAGCCTTCCTATTTCTTGTTGCACCGTTTTTTTTGTGCCCATATCATTTGTGAAATTCTCTCTCGCTGAGAGATTTCTTATGTTTCAGACACATGTTGCAATGGTTGGACAGAATTTCTACATCAATCACTTTGGACTTCTTTCAAGCAACTGACAAGACTGTTCCAATGCCATTCTTACTTGCGAAGCCCCTCCTTTGCCATGTCCCATCGCATGACACTGTGATGTTAGCTACTTCATCTACGCTTACATCAGATCTCAGCTCATTGCCAGCATTTTTCATGGACACCTCTGAACATGTCTTTGTAGCAGAGTGGATTTTCTGCAGATGTGTGTTCCATGTCCTCTCACTAAGGTTGCACATTATGTGATCAAAATTCAGTTTAAGTGTGACGAATGTACAGTTATAATCAGTAATGCCGTGTGGTAGGAGAATGAGAATTTGGAGTGTCTGTATGAGTTTATGTGTGTGAGTCACTTATTGAATGCAATGAAGAGCTGATTGTGTGTATGTGTATGTGAGTGTACCTGTGTTTGCGCGTGCGTGTGTGTTTGTGAGAGAGAGGGAGAGGAAAGATGTGAATACAATGTAAGAAAGGGAAGTAACCGCGTGGGTTCCTTTTATTCAGTTTGTGTCTATTCCTCACGTACAGTGTGTTGAATGTAGTGAATGTAATATACACCGTTGTATTTATAATGAATAATGTTGTAAATGATGTCAATTGTTATTCTAAAATAGTAATGAATGATTTGAAAATTGTAAACACTTCTTTTTCAATCAACTATGTATTGTATGAACAAATGTTGCACTTCAGCCTTTTGGCTGCGAGAACATTTCATTTAATAAACCATACCATACCATGTATTAGCAATGATAACATGCTGTGAAATTACCTGGCGCAAAAGTGGTTGGGTCTTGCATTACAGTGGTGTGTGAATATGTACCAGGTACATACTCATTATCTGTCAAAAAAGAAAGAAAAGTACAATGCATAATACTGATTTATCATTAATCTTTTCTTTTGCATACACTAAAATGTAATCATACTTTAAAAAAAACATCAGTTCATATTCAAAAATTTATCAAATTTCATTACATGTATCGGTTACACATCAAATAATGGTATATTTGGATATTACCAAGATAACGTTATAATTCAAACAACTTCTGGTATATTATATAATATCAACTTTCAGATCAAAATGTATTAACAATTATGAAATCCTGTTAAATTACCTGGCGAAACAGCTGCTGTTTCTTGCATCACCGTAGTGTGTGGATATGTACCAGGTACAGACTCGACATCTGTCAACAAAACGTTATAATTTTAGCGCTGAATTATCATTAATGTTTTTTTTATACATTCAAATATAATAATATTAAAAAAATCACAAAATCATATTAAAAAATCCACCAATTTCATTTCATGAATCGATTACATATTAAATCATATTGAATCATTACTCATGAATAATTGCGCTCAATGTTTTATTCATCTGTATACAGCAGTAATCAGTGTTGCAGTGCATCTAACCTATACCTCAGTGTCCTAGCTGTATTCAGTTATCTCTCTTGTGGGGTCAAGGGGATCGTGTGTGTCTTGCTCCAAGTCTAAGTCACATTTGTATTGTATTTAAGTATATCAGATTAAATCTTGCTGAATCAGGTAGACAGGGATGTTACCGTCCTCCCCATTGCACGTGCATTTTGTGCAAGATATCAGATAGATGAGCCAAACTTATTTGCAGTTTATTTTAGATGCAATTGGGAACTCTTCCCACATGACACTGCTTCTAAACGTCTTGTATTGTTCGACAAAGCCATAGCGTTTGGCTTCACATTTAACAAAGTCATTTGTGTTGGGTTCATTTTGGGCTGCCAGGCAGAGAGTAGGGAGTTTTCGCAAGCACGACGCGGCCGGGATTTTAGCATGTCGTGTGCAAAATTTGCTTCTGCGCATGATCAAATCCGAGAAACGTCCCGTCCTGGGGAAATCGAGTACGGTATTCAGCCAAAATAATGTTTGGTCCCGATGCTGGGCAGTGAGTAAGCCAGACAGCCAGCCAGCCAATCAGCGATCCTGTCCATACGCTCCCGTCCTATACAGGAAAGCGAAACTGCTCTGATATTGGGATGGGAGTCCGAGTACGGGGACTGTCACAATTGCTTGCTTCCACGTATTCTCGGTCTTCCCGTCGTGTAGCGAAAACTCCCTAGGTTTAGCAGGTCGCGGAAGATGAGAGGGCGCCGGTATGCCACCAACGGGGATGTGAAAGTATCTGGGATAATGAGTCTGATTTGTGCGAGATCTTTGTCCCTGTTTTTGATTTTTTTTTTTTGTTTTTGAGAATTTTGGGTAAATTGGCATTGGCGGGGTCGTACGTTAAGGCGAATGGGGTTCTTTCCAAAGGGGCAGTTCTTTGTGTTCTTTGAGTTTGGGGATTGTGTCCGAATGACCGTGGTGGCGTCAATATATCGTTTCCACAAGTTCGGGAAGATGGCGTTTGTGAGCTGCAATCATAGGCGTTAATAGGGGGGGGGTCGACCTGAACAAAAAAAAAAAAAAAAAACATCCCTTGCAATTGGAAAAAAAAATGGAAGGAGAAGAAATGTCATTGTATTAATTTCATCGTTCGCAAGCTCGCCTTTTTTTTTTTACCGTATTACGTGTCCCGTTGTTAATCTGCCACGATTATTCATTTTTAAACAAATTGTTTTCTTATTGTTGGTGTTGTTACTGTTGTTCATGTTGTTGTTCATGTTTCGTGGCTTTTCACGTAAACAGAGCCCTGAGGAAGACCGACAGCTAGTCTATTTTAAATCTGTACGATTGTATGATATTATTTAATTCAAAAACTTGATGTGTGTGACTACTTTATATCGGTTTGAAATGTATTTGTCTATTTTATGTTGTTTATATATTTCATGCTGATCAGGCTACTCTGGATAAGGAATTGCAATAAATAAAAATAAAAAAGCCAAAGAAACCCCCGCCCTCTCAAAAAAAAAAAAATCTTCAATCATTGAGCAACCGATGATGTCTCAGTCAGAATACATATATGGGCATACACAGCGATAATTAGAAGGGGGGGGGTGATCCTATGGTAGCCTTTAGCCAATGCGGTCTGGGCTTTTATCCCCTATGTGTCTGAATTAAGACTAATTGCGATACAGCAACGAACACGGTCGCGCACACTGCGTTAGTCTACATTCAGACACTGCTGAGAGGCAAGCAGCCCGCGAGGCCTTGTCCAAAGGCTAATCCTATGGGGGCAAAGGGCCGTTGATGGGGGCGGGGGGGGGGGGGCGTAGCGCCCCCAATAAAAATGTTGGGGGACATTATTCCCCCCCCCCCTCCACAATCAATAATTTCCGTGATACGGAATTTCATTTCGCTTTATATTGCACGCAAAGTGTGCACCAATCTGCTTAATTTCAATTCTTAAAATGCCAAATCTACTCCCTCCTCCTGTCCTTATTACATATATTTATATATTTATATATATATATATATATATATTTATATATATATATATATTTATATATATATATATATATATGTGTGTGTGTGTGTGCGTGTGAATGTATGTATATAATGATATGTATTATGAAGACCTTGCAACCAAAAAAAGCTAAATCGATTGAAAAATGATGGATTTAGCGCCTTTTGAAAGCAAGCTCTTCATAATATGTACATGTATATATACGACATATATATATATATATATACGATATATATATATATACTATATATATATATATATATATATATATATATATATATATATATATATATAAGGGGTATGGAGGTAGTATAAGCGGAATTGCAAGAATCATTTCACAGTCTCACCTCTTGTTGTGTTTGGTGCGATCGGGAGACAAACCATATGCCTTTGTATACCCCGGATGTGAGCTGGTGGAGTGATCTCACGTGGGAATGTCTCTATCAACGTCCCGTTCGGTCCAGTGATAGGGCGACACAGTTTACTTGAGTCCTGCATGTAGGTCGTCACAGTGGCTTGCCGAGATCCGTTGGCAGGAAATGCTGCACTGGCAATCTTGGCTGTTTCACGCGTATATTCAAATTTTCATAACGTTGATTTGTATGGAAACAAAAATTCGAGTCTAAATCGACTCAATCATTCAAGGAGAAATGAACGTTAAAAAGTTGTCATATAACTTCTTATGTCATATCCAGTATTAAACTGAGAAAAGATTCTCCTTACACTAGGCGATATATATAACATTGCAACATTTGACATAGTTCAAGTTCAAGTTCGAATTTATTCGTTTTTCCACAATTAAATCATACAGACATAAATCTCACTTTCTTGAGTGACAGAAACAATGTATGTAAATTCGTACAAAGAAACCAACAATAATGAGAAAAACTAATATTATCAATACATTGCAATTGTTGCAGAAGTAACGAAAATGAAAGAATTGTCAATATGCACAAAGAAACCAACAATAATGAGAAAAACTAATATTATCAATACATTGCAATTGTTGCAGAAGTAACGAAAATGAAAGAATTGTCAATATGCACTGTGTGACAAAACAGAGGGACCCACTAAAAAGACAATGCTTGTAGAGTGTGGGCCCCTCTTGTATTAAAAACTCGATGCAAAATTTGACTAAATATAGCAACAAAGCAGCACGAAAAGTTTGGCATAAAAAGTTTAGCAGCCCACTAAGAGACAGACGGACAAACAGTTACACACAAAACAATAACAGACGAAATAATGAGCATGAGACAAGACTGGGACAGCAACAAGACTACTTATAGGAAGGAAGACTGACTTGACGACACGACAGGAAACAAGACTACAGCGCGACGAAGAGGTAACAAAATAGACAGGAGTAAGCAACAGAGACAACGATCCTCGGAGGTTAGAGGAAGAAAGAGAAGAAGAAGAAGAAGAAGAAAAAGAAGAATATACAACATACCCTTCAACTGCGAGGTATAAGTTAAAGAAGATCTTATCATAATCAAAGCTAAGGCAAAAGTAACAATAATGAAAAGAAAACGGCAATAAAGATTTTGCGGACGGGAAACAAAATAAGCCTATGAACTAATCTGATTCAGGGGGTCGTCATTATAGGATTGCAAAAGAAAAAACTTCAATCTCCTTTTAAAGGAGTATATAGAGGGAGCAGATTTTATATCGTGGTTCAGGGAATTCCAATAATTAGGTCCAGTGTAAATAAGTGTATTCTTTGCTAGAATCGTTCGAAGAAGTGGTAAATGAAACTCGTTAGAGCGTCGGGTGGGGTAATTATGGAATGATTGATTTTTTTTGGAACATAGAACCAAAGATAGGTGGCAGTAAACTGTTATCATACATATACATAAATTGGCCTAAGTTGTGTAAAAATAATTCGTTAATTTTTAGTAGCTTATTACAGTTAAACAATACATTTGTATGTGAACGAATGGGAGAATTGGAAATGATACGGAGGGCTTTCTTTTGCAATAATAACAATCTATTCAGCAGAGTCCGATGTGTATTGCCCCAAGCTAAAATTCCATAATGAAGGTAAGGGAGTATCAAAGAGGAGTATAACACAAGTAATGTCTTTTCAGGAATATAAAATTTTAGTCTGTTCATAACACCTATATTTCGAGAGATGATTTTGCAAATATGATCAATATGTATTTTCCAAGAAAGTTTATTATCTACAAAAAGACCAAGAAATTTGAAATATGACACACTTTCTAAATTACAATCATCCAGAACTATTTCTGAATTCAAAGACTCAACAGTATTGCTGAAAAGCATATATTTTGTTTTTTGAACGTTCAATGACAACTTGTTAGCTCTGACCTAGTTGGTCACTTTTTTCATTTCTGTATTAGCTTGTTGAACAAGAACATCGATATCGTTATGGGCAAGAAAAACACTGGTGTCATCAGCATAGTGTATAAAGGAAAGTACCTCTGAAACAAAGGAAAAATCATTGATATATATTATGAATAGCAGCGGCCCTAAAAGACTTCCCTGTGGAACACCACACTTTACACCCATTCTCTTATAGCTGAATCATTATCTTTAATTGAAACAAACTGTTTTCTGTCAGCTAAATAAGTCTTGAACCACTCCAAGGCCTTCCCACGTATTCCGTAGTGCGATAACTTGTGGAGTAAAATGTTGTGATTAATTGTATCGAAGGCCTTGGAGAAGTCCAAGAATATACTAATTAAATGAGAATGATTGTCAGTTGCATTAACGACTTTATCAATAAAATGAAGAACTGCATGGATGGTACTATGTTTTTCTCGGAAACCAAACTGGGAATTTGTGAATATTTTGTGCACATTTAAAAATTTGGTAATTCTGGTGTATATTATTTTTTCTAAAACTTTCGATAATGAAGATAATAAAGAGACTGGACGATAATTACTGACATCCTGATTATTACCTTTTTAAAATATTGGAATTACTTTAGCCAATTTCAGTTAATCAGGAAACATACCATTAGAAATTGACAGATTAAAAATGTGAGCCAAGGGATCTTCGACTGATGATATAACACCCTTAAAGGTAGGGGATACCTTTTACAGAACTCCCCAAATGAAGCAAAACATTAAATATGAACCTCAGGGGACTTGTTTAGGCCACTGCTTAGAAATTTGGAAGTCAACAGTTATCTACAATTTGAATAATGCACAAAACTCAACTGCTCAGTAGTTCTGTGTGTCAGCCACACTTAAGCCTTTTTGTTGCAGTCTTCTGTATTTTTTATCTATAAACACAAATCTAAAAGTATAAGAGCTGATGTAATAACATATAGAGTGTGTGGCAAGAATGTATATAGAAATGTTTGTAAGTTTTGATGAACTTTATTCACAAAATATACATGATGGACACACATGCAGTGCATGGGTCTGCAAAGGTAGCCTAGTAATGTACTGGAATTTACCGTGAGCCCCGAAAAGAATTCAATTCAAAATCTAACGGTCAATAAAAATGTACTAAATGTTACCTTCCACTTTCAATACTTTATGGGAGTTTCTAAAATGATACTCTCTTCAACATGCCACTGTGTTTATACAACTCTTCATTTAAGGCATGCAAATGGGATTCCCTACCTTTAAGGATACAATTATCTATATCATCATAACCGGAGCTACGTTTGTTTTTTTTAAAGAGGATACAATATCGATAACCTCATATCTATTTCTTGGAGTTAAAAAAAAAAATAGAGTTGGGGTTACACTGGCCTAAGAATTCAGCAAAATTCTGTTCTGTAGCCGGAATACCATGAGCAAGTGTTTCACCTATTTTTGAAAAATAAGAATTAAAAATATTTGCAATATCAACAGGGTCATCAATTATTTCATCATCCTACTTTATTTCATCTATTTCTGCTTTTTTGTTCGGAATATTCATTGCCTGCTTTAAAACTTTCCAGGTATTTTTAATATCAAACTTAAATTTCAACAACTGCTGAGAATAATACCTTTTCTTTTCCAAACGTAAAATCGTAGTTAATGTGTTTTTATATAATGTATATTTGTTCTTTGATCGTTCATTTTTTTTTCCATTTTATATTTATAATACAATCGATTTTTTCTATTAATTGAACGAAGAATTGATTTTGAAATCCACCGTAACCTAGGCGTCTTTTCATAATCCATTTTACTTTTTTGCTTTGGAATAATATCATCCAAAAGAGAATTAAATATTTCCATAAAATTATCAAAAGACAGATTAACTTCATCATTTTCATAAACTCGTGGCCAATCAGCATTATCAAGAGCGGCATCGAAACTGGCTAACTTTTCACATGAGACTCTACGTTTGCATAAAGGAGACGAAGGTTTAGCATCATTAGCCAAAGTTTTCAAAGTAAAATGAGTCATGATTGGGAAATGGTCGGTCACATCTGAGAGAATTATAAAAGAATCGGAAAGAGGTAAGATATTGCAAAACAGATTGTCAATTAAAGTAGCAGAGTGATCCGTGACGCTAGTCGGTTTAGTAATGAGTGGCAAAAAGGATGAAGACAAAAATGTCTCAAGAAACTCGCTTGAGATATAATCATTTTCAAATTTCAGCAAATCAATATTATAATCACCAAGTAGAAAGCAATCCTTATTTCTAAAAACTGGGTTTTTTACCAGATCTGAAAGATATGTCACAAAATCTAAAGTATTCGAATTAGGAGGTCTGTATATTATACCTAATAACACATTCCTACATCCTGGGATAGAAATTTCTACAAAAGGGATTCAACATAACAATATGTCAAATGTTCATGGGAGCTAAAAAAAAAAAAAAAAAACGGAGGGGAAAAAAGCAAAGCCTAAGCACTATATTAAATTGGGAAGTCTTTCGTTTGGCATGCTATGACGGCTCCTTTTCGGGGTAAGGAAGCTAGGATTTGGACTCAAAATCACTTCAATGATTATCTGACCATTCACCAAAAAAAAAAAAAAATTATTGTCTCTCAAAGTCATTTTCGTCAAGCTTTGAGAGAGAAGGACTTCTCACTCAAGCGACGACAAAAGATATGTACACTCAACCCAAAAAGAAAGAAAGTAAACACTTTTTCCATTTTATATTTTTCATAAAAGATTATAAAAAATGTTTCATATACCATCATTATTAAAAGGTTATTTGATTGGCTATCAACCTGGTAGGTTTGTACAAAGGGAAACTTAACGTTAGAGTGAACATAATATTCCCTTTTGTCCTCCAAGGCGGCAAAGTAAAAATTGCAAAAAAAAATATATATAAGTTGAAATTCGTTTGCAGATGTCCCTAGAGATAGCAAAGATAACAAAAGACAAATAAAATGGAAACAAAATGAAAGACATGAATGAAATAGCAAATAAGTTTCTGTTCCCTTGTTTCTCTTTATATTTTCAAAAAAAAAAAACCTTAATCAGGAAACTGAAGGGGGAACAAAAGAATTTTCTTTCAACTCAAACTTTAAATGACCTAGTTAGTATGGGAGTACACGGACATAATTTCTGATTTTGTTTTTAACTAGGGAATTTAAGAATGCCTGAGACAAATAAAAAAAAAAATCAGTTTTTCTTAATATGGAATAACATTTCAAAATTCGACTCATCTTTTTTGTTATTGCTTCTTCTCTTTTGTGTTTAAACTATGAATTTGACTGAAAATTCTTCATTTTCTTCCATCATATCTTTCCCTTCTTTATCTTTGGAGGGTAGCAGGGATAGAGATCATGGGTTGATGTTTGCAAATTAATTTGCATTTCTCATTGTAAAGCATTTGTCCTTTGTTCTCTTTGTTACATGGTAGAGCACTCTTGAATAATAACTTCAATTCAATTCAATTCAATTTTAGTGGGCACAAAATAAAGCAAAAATTCATCATGTACACAATAAAAACAAAAGCAATGCGTAAATATACATGCACATGTTAAGGAAATTAGTTCCGGGGACCCTATGAAGCATCTTGTGCTTGTGTTTTGGACCGAAAACAAGATTATACAAAGTACAGTGGTTAAATGGCATACTAGGCAAAAATGAAAAAAAAAAACAAACACCATATTCCATTTTTATTCATTCAATACATGCGTAATGTTTCCCTTTTTATTAACCTACTAGGTTGACAGCCAATTAAAGGGTGTGTACAGTTCTGGTCGAGTTGAGGATTTAGCTTTTAACGTTTTGCGAGATATTCAGAAACCACTCTATGAGATGTCAAAGAGCATGCAGTTCTAAGGGGTATCAAAAGTTTATTCGATGAAAATCGGTTTTGAAATGGCTGAGATATCCAAAAAACAATGTGACACAAAGAGATCCTAATAAAGTTGTGGCATGTCGCCTTTTATTATTAGCACTTTTTTGGATATCTCAGCCACTTGAAAACCAATTTTCATCAAATAAACATTGAATCCTTCTTAAAATTACATGCTCTTTCATATTTCATAAGAGGCTTTTCATTATCTCACTTAGGAATGTTCAAAACATGAATCCCCACCTCAACCAGTACTGTACAGTCCCTTTAAATTACCTTTAACATTGTATATAAAAACACATCATTAGCTAAATAATCTATGAAAAAAGATGGGCTTGAAAAAAGTGTTATTTTTCTGTTCTGAGTGTATTACATATATGTAAATAAGAATATATATAAAGATTTTGTTCGCAAAAACCAATAAGTAATTTTTTTAAGATTTTGAAGTACGGTCTCTGTCATAAAGTACAAAATAATACCTTTTGAATAATATATTGGTCACTTCATATGAAGGTAAATTTTTGAATTTATATGGTCAAAAGAAGCAAATATTTTCTTATTATTCTCTCCATCTTTCTTGACCTTTAATCGCAAATATCTTCTTATTGAAAAGAAGACACACATTCTGAGTAGGTCCTTGTATGAGGAAAGAGGCTCCAAATGCATAGGGTCAATTCAAGAGTTTAATCTCTACTATTAAAGTGCTGGCTGTGCAATGAATGTTAAGCAACAGAATGTAAAACACGATGGCAACGTATATGAAATAATTACCTGAATAAGCTGAAATTAAATATGTTCTATAAACACATTGTGTCCAATACCAAAGCTAACTTTAGAAGCAGTAGCACTACCCTTTCATACGTTATTAAAGCAGAAGTAAAAATGCGTGAAAGATTTTCAGAAATGAAGAGGTACATCAATGAAAGACATACCAAATTGAAGGTATTCTACAAAAGAAAAGTGTTCCAGTTAAACTGCTTCCAAAACATAACTTCACATTCTTTTAATGATCCTAAAACTTAGGATAATGTGGAAGAAGAACAGTTTTGTTTTTCAGAATATAAGAAAGAATCAATATTGCATATATAGACATTACTAACCTGGTAGGTCAATAACAAAATGAAACGTTACGTATGAGCCAACGTGGAAACAGCTATTTAACACGTGAGAGAGGGTGACTTGTGGGTGGCATGCATGGACATTCCTAACGAGCAGATTAGATAATGGCATATTGGCATGCATGATTAATTCTCATGAATAAGTTACGAAAAGTCCTTTCCCTAGATGACAGAAAACAGATAGACTGCCATTTTTACTCACTTTACAAAAAAAAAACCAAACAAACAAACAAGCAATGATATGCAAATGACCTTTATCAAATCAAAACCATTGGCAAATTCCTACTTTGAAACAGGCAACCGAATTAGAAAGACTATTTCTGAAAGAAATAGCATTTTTGAATGCTCCTGCACCCAAACTTTCGCGGATAGCTGCTTTTTATAAAGTATGGAATCCAGCTTGAATAACTTCAGTTGTTGCTACGTTGAACGTATCCAAGGCTAGTCGCAGTCAACTTAGCATGCATAAGCAATTGTCATGAAAACGTTATAGTAGCAGTCTATTCCCTAGGTAACTGAAAACCGCCGCAATTGGAAATGTCATTGGAAGTGCAGCTAATAATGCTCAGATCTCTGGCATTTATATTCATATTGCACATATTCATTATGCTCAAAAACCAATAGGGATATGCATGTAAGTACATAGGCTGTGAATGTATGTATGCTTATTACTGATAATATATTTTGTCTATCCAACTGTAAACTCACAAAAGGGCTATAAGTAAATGGGAATTGTTATACTAAATAAAAACATATGAAGGGTTTGTTTGCAAAAACCGATAAGTCCATATTTGCCAAATGGAGATATTTGCGATTAAAGGTCAAGAAAAATAAAGAGAATACTAAGAAAATGTTTGCTTCTTTGACCATAACTTCAAAAATGTACCTTTATAATTATGTAGTGACCAATATATCATTTCAAAGGTATTATTTTGTACTTTATGACAGAGACCGTACTTCAAAATCTTCAAAAATGGACTTATCGGTTTTTGCAAACAAACTCTTTATATATATATATATATATATATGCGCGTGTGTGTGTTTATCAAATATATATATAGATATAAAATGGTCCAGAAAAAAAGAAACTGCTAACATCTAGATATTTGTCTACTTTAAAACGGCCAAATTTGAGTCTGAGTCTGAGTAACAGAAGACATATTATCCTAGGTATAAGACAAAAACAAAAGAGTCGGCCAAGCGAAACGACTATTAAAGAGAAACAGAGAGAGAGAGAGAGAGAGAGAGGGAGAGGATGAGAGAGTTACAAAGGGGTCGATTTAGAAATTCTCTAAAGGGGATGGGGGCGCAACTAATATTTCGGGTGCCAATTCCGGGTATCATTTCATTTTTTCTTGTCATTTTTTTTTTTTTTTTACAAAAAATAAAGGGGGAGGCGTGCGCCGGCTGCGTTCCCCTCTAGATCCGATACTGAGAGTCCCATAAGCTTGATCTGCATAATCATCCAGAGTTCTACCTTTTGTCATTTTAACTGCACCATAGATTTGTCAATGATAATTTACTTTGCAATTAATTAACGTAATGTTAAAGTCGTACTCTGTGCACAGGCACTCGTGCCTACATAATAAACCAATCCCCTACTGGACCCTAGTAACATATCGTCCCTGTACACCATTGAGCACCAGCTCTAGGTCAACGACAGCTAACAGCAATCAGAAATTCCAATCAGAAAAAAAAATAAAAAAGTAGCAACAAGTAGGCCTAATAGGCAACCTGTTTCAACTGATTAACCAAATACCCGTTATAACACGGACGTAATTTAGCACCCGATATTGAGTGTCTATTGATAGGTAAGAGCCAAAGTAAAATCACTTATATCATGAAGGGGAAAAGACAAAGAAAAGGGAGAGAAACAAACCGCATCAAAGTTCTTTCTCTTACCTGCTGCGATAATCAGCAAACACGAAGCCATCTTTGACATCCCGCAGAACATGATTGATATTTTTCTCAGATTAACCTGTTAAAATAATGAAACGAAGATTGATAAGCGCGTAATTATTTCTGTTCCTTTTCTGAGGAAGGAGGGGAGGTTAACATCATAATTGATGACCTTCTTGTAAAACACACTTCTCCTGTCTCATCTTAGTTGGTTTTTATTTGAAACGTAATAATCTAATACACTTTGACCTCTAATACGTTGGTTTGATATTGCATAAGTCATATAGAAAAAAAAATCTGAAGTGCTCTGCTCTGTTTCTGTTTTGATTTGTTTTCTTCTTCGTCTCCTTCGTCAAAATATAAGTTAGATAATATAAGTCAGATAAGAAAGAGTAAAATATTACGAGTTCAACGGTATAATTTTGATCGATATCAGATGAAAAATAAGGAAGTTGTAACCTTTTGAAGTTTGGCTATTTTGGGGGAAAACAGTTTTTGGATAGTCAGTATGAACATGCAAATGGCAAAGTGAGCTTGTCATTCCCTCACAACTTACCATATCATCGTTTGTACTGAAAATTTTGAAATGTCCAGTTTTTCATTCAAAAGCAGTTATGCCGGAGGCTCAAATCCTCGTATATTTCATTGATCACTATTCTGAATGTATTCAACCGGGAATACTGTCATGTTTCAGACTTCAAATGACAGATTTTTTTTTTTTTTTTTTGTACACGGTCAATAGAAAATTGTTAGGGTATGAAATGGTGAGCTCACTCATTTGCATATTCATACCCACCGTAAAAGAACTGTTTTACTTTCTTTTCGAAAATGACCTTTTTTTTTTTCTCTCCTACTCATTTGGAAATGGAACTACGAGCTGGCTTATTTCGTGAGCGCGGTGGTGCATTTGTCATTGTCATGTCCCTTATATTGCCCAGATTGCAGACACACAAGGCCAGTGACTTGTTATTTGATATCAAATAATAATATATGAAACCTGCCTGTCTAGTCTGCTATATCACTGCAATTTATATCATTATGGTAGCTTGATAACGCAAGAAAGAATTAGTTGAAAGCGATTTTTTAACATATAAGTCATAAAAGTACAGAAATACTCCATACGCATTTTCATTTGTCAGAGAGATCACAGTAGTGAGTTGATACATGATTTTGTGAGGGCGTCTTCCTCGGACTTTATTCGCCTGTCAACTATTGTTTCACCGGTCCCTGGGTACCCGGGCAGTAGAGCGGGGACTGCAGCCCCTCTAAAGCCGACTTCTCTGCCTTAACGTGCATCTTCAACTGTCAAGTCATCCCATACCAACGAGACCTTTTCAACCCTCGACGATATTCCGGGCCCGGCCCCAGTACCAAAGGGGAATATGCCAAATTGCGGACGAAGTCCCGACCTCCATTATCCCATGGAAGAATTTATTTCAGATTCGAAATGTTAGGTGAAAGTTTGATAGGTTTGATTTGGAATAAAATTGTCACGCTCTATGAATGAACTCTGGCTTCGGGGCTTCATATTTCATTGAGGTGTCATATAATTTGTTTTTCTAAGTTACGAATAAGCGGATATAATGTTTATTAAAGTGTCTCTGCATGTTTTTGTGTGCCCTCGGAGATAGATATTTGATGTTGATTTCAATTTCCATTATTTTTTTGTTAAACTCACGGAAAATGTTGAAGGAAAACAATATTCTTCGAATAATTATGAAACAATATTTGAAGTCTGTTAACGTTTTTACCGACTGCAAAAGCTGCTTTCAGAGGACATTTTTTTTTTCTTATTAACTTTGATTTCGGACTATTCAAGCTATTTATCCCCCGCCATTTTATGCGTAAAAAGGCAGCAAGGGTTTATATAAAACAGTGTACTGTAAAAGTGGAAAGTTTGACCGGATTAATTTTTTCGCGCCCTGCCTAGAAAGATGAATATCGTCTTTTTAATTTCGCGATCATCACCCAGCTCCAGGTTGCGCACGCTAAAACTTTAATCATGAATCATTCCACCGTCTTCGGACGTCGGAGACGAATAAACTCTCCGATGTATGCAAGCCTATATACATAAGCGCACAATGCAGATGATACATTGCATGCGCTGCACGCTATTCAGTTGCAATTCCAAGCTAAATTTGCTGAGTGACAATGCTCCCACCTGCATCCCCGACGAGATCAAGGTTCAAGTTTCCGGGCCAAATGAATACCATCGAGCCACCGTTGAAACCCCGTCCAGGGTTCCCGCCCGACCGGGACGTTTGCGCTCGAGCCACGTGCACCGCCGCAACCCCGTACAAAATGCCCCTTCCTGCATGCAGAGTGTCTGCACTCGCGCCACCGGTACAACCTCGTACATGTTCCCCGTTACAGGGATGTTCCCCTGCACAAATCCCCGATTGCATAATTGCACAATATTTAATTAGAAATACGACATATTTCACTGATTCTGATTTCAAGTGTCAATATTCATAAAAAAAAAAAAATGCTGAAAATAGAGGGGACTGCTAAAAAGCAGGGCTTGTAGTATGCAGTCCCCTCATGAGAAAAAAAAAAGTGAACAAAAAAAAATCACATTGCAAAAAAGAAGGTAATTCGCCTAAAGGATACCAAAAATAAGAAATATGGAACAGGATATAATATATATATATACACATATATATAGGTCGGAATTTTGAACGATGTACAATATGAGCCAAAACAACGCAGAATTTAAAAAGTAGGAAATTCTCCACACCATTTATCTCACCTGAAAGAGTATAATTCAAGCTTTGATATGAACCCAATTATACTAGGATTTTGTCAGAGGAACAAGTTTTTATTCACCGCGGAAGTTTGCCATGTCCAGAGCAGCGAACGTCCGTAAAAGGAATAGTACTGCACACACATTTGAATACCATCTAACATAGCTTGCAACGATCCGACTCAGTTCAAAATCGTAACGAAACATCTTGAGGGACATGTGTATGATTTGGCAGAATATTAAAGGACAAGTTCACCTTCATATACATGTGGGTTGAGTGAATGCAGCAATATTAGTAGAACACATCAGAGACAGTTTGAGCAAGATCGGACAATCCTTTTAAAAGTTATGAATTTTTGAAGTTTCTGCTTAGTCACGGTTGGATGAAAAGACTACTATAGTTTGTGATGTCACATGAGAACGATATAAAGAAAGAATAAAGAAAATTCACCATATTTCCATTTTTCTCACATAACAAAAGAACACTCGATTTCTCTCTTTCAGAAGGCAGGGGGAATAATATTACCCTTAACATACGTCAGTAGCAAGTCGAAGAAATTTGCATTTTATTCAAAAAATAAAGTTTTGTGAAAGTCTTCTTTTATTTTCCTTATATAGTTGTACGCATGTAACATCATACACTGTAGTAGTCTTCTCTTCAAAGCGGTGACTACGCAGATACTTAAAATATTCGTAACTTTTGAACGGATTGTCCAATTTTCCTCAAACTTTCACTGATGTGTTTTCCTAATATTGCTACATTCTCTCAATCCTTATGTATATGAAGGTGGACTTGTCCTTTAAGCTTGTACTCTTAACCTGTACGTAATGGTAGACAACTGAGTATATGAATATAAGAACGACCCAAGTCCATGGAAGACCATTTCGAGTACACTTAAAAAAAAAAAAAAAAAAAAAAAAAAAAAACTTCATATCTTTTTTATTTGTCCAATAATATTCTATTTAACTGTGATGGGAAGGCAACATTGTATAATATACAAATTAGAACATAATATTATTATGACAATAAACATTTACATAAATTGTGGAGAGGCCATTTTTGTGTGGTGGACTTTGATTCATATGGACTTGGGTCGTTCTTTGATTCATATACATGATATTCTGCTATAGAGATGAGAGAAGGATGAGAGAGGGCGCTATTATATGAATGTAAGAATGACTCAAATCCTTCATTCTTACATTAATACAGTATTCATCGCATAATCGGGCATCTGATAATCGGGATCATCGCTTAAATGATATACGCTTCCCAGAAACATTTCCAACGCACGTTATTTTCACTGGATAATCGGGCGGGGACCTCTGATAAACGGGACAATTTTTCTTCAAGCGATCTTTGATTTTGTTAATATTTTACACAAAAAATCTACCAAAATACCACAACAATATTTCAAAGATTCCGTATCAGTTGTCGTTTACAACAAACTTACAAAGCAAGCTTCGGATTGGTGTGTTTTGACCTCCGTCCATCCAGTACATGTACATGCATAGCCACGAAAGCGCCGTGTATAAGTATCCATGCCATTGCAAAGCACATGCCTTCGCGAACATTCTTCTCCCCTACATAAGCAAAGCCATGTGCTCGCTTGCAATTCCTACTCGACTCACATCCAATAAAAAACATGCCTCGCTCATACAGCCCAGGCTGTGTGCGTTGTTTAATCTCAGTCATACACTCTGAGGGCAAAGTCCATTGTTATCGCGCGCCTTCGTTTCTTGTTATCTACTGTCTTTGGTTTCAACTTTCAATACAGCTGTACAGTGCACTGTGATCTGTGTGTACGTCACAATCTTCCTCAGTTGTATGTGACTGGGCAAAAGTTACGTGATTGAAATGAGGGCTATGAACAGTTACGTATTCAGTGAAATGGGGGAGAGAGTGGGAGGGAGAGCGTGAAAGATGAGAAGGGTTCAATGTATGTGCGAATACGTAACGTTTTATGAATCTAGACTATGAGCTGACATTGATTACGTGTACACGCGTGTTTGACAGAAGAATCGAACCCGGTTGCGATTACTCTACATCATTGCGAGATCCACGAGAATGCAGGGAGAGTTGGAGGGTCGCGCCGAGGGGTAGCGTGTTGTGTATTCATGTACATGTACAGTACGTCAGTATGCATGTGTGTGTGTGTGTGTGTGTGTGTGTGTGCACTACATGTACATGTCGTATGCCGTTAGTGTATGGTGAGTACTCATCGCGAAATCGGGCACCTCGCTTAAAGGGGCCGTGTTTGCTACTCCCAACCTGTCCCGATTATGCGATGAATACTGTATAAGATTTAACTCATTCATTTCAGGCACTTCCGGGGGTAATTAGGATTTATCATTTATACTCAAGATGAGTCCATGCAAAAACTACAATTTCCCATGTCAAACTGAATTTGGCCAAAAATTGGACTTGGGTCGTTCTTATATTCAGATATTCAACTGATGATTTAACCAAATTCGTAATTTCTGTTGAAATATTACTCTTCCGCTAAACACTTTCTCAAATTTACGCGCATTTTACTCAATATTTCGACCTCTTATTTTACTATCCCATAATGTAATCCTTACTGCCAAATGATAAGATACTTTGTTAAGATATATCTGATCTAGGCAGTCTCTTTAATACCCAACAAACCTAGCATAGTTTTCATCACGCAGGTTCGCAAGTTCGGAACAAACAAGATATTGAACAATGCAGTTCTCTTGATTTGGAAACGCATTCTATTCACAACAAACAGCGATTTCATGTCGAGAACAAACTCCTCTGCAAAATTCTAAAGAAATATTACCAATTCTCAGATATAAAAGCTTGTTAATCTTCCCATGCTGAGGAATCAAAGAAAACACGTTTTCCATATCTCGTAAATGAACGTACAAACGTACGTGTAATCTTAGTGACGTAGTCCATCCTTGAGATCGAATATTTATCAAAATTTCGTAATCACGAAGTAAAGATTCAGGTCCTAAATTTGTTATCTAAAGTCTACAATAGAAGATTTGCTTATAACGAACATGGTCACAGGTAAATATGACAAAGAATTGACATAGAAAAACAAAAGAAATGTGCTCCATTATCGAAATACGAAGTTTAGCTGGGGAGGGCAAACGAATACGTTTTTTTTTTTTTTTTTCATTTAAAACTTTATTTTCAATTTTTCTTTCCAACAGAATGTACAAGAAACAATATTATGAGTTTAACATGGGAGTAGTAATAATAACCAGACAAGATTAACAGCATGTTCATGTCTACATGATCAGTACAAAAAAGATACACTCTGTGAACAAAAAAGTGGAGGTACCCACTCAAAAGACCAGGCTTGTATCATGTGGGTACCTCTGGGAAGGGGGAAGTAAGGGGGGGGGGATGAAAAGCTTACAACTACAAAGAGTGCGGGAAACTGGGAAAGTCGGGAATAGAGAGAGAGAAAAAAAGCAAATGTGTGAAAAGAGGAAACAAAAAAGAGGGGAAAGAGGGATTATCCCGAGGAATTTCTCAATATTATGCTCTCTGCATATTTCTCACCCTTGATTTCAAAACCAACCCGTGTAACAGAACAATCTGCCACTTTAATAGATAATATTTTTTGTAATGTAAACCCTTTTCCTGATTCTGCCATTATACTTACGGATATATCTGATCATTATGCTATTTATATGTGTTCATCTTTACAGTTAAAGACGAAAATACCTCAGAATTATGAAAGAAGGCGTAAGTTTACACCTCAGAATATAGCCCAGTTTCAGGAATCTTTGATGGAAATTGACTGGTCTGACTTATATGTGGTGCAAGATACGAATGTAGCTTATGAAATTTTTATAAATAAGATTGTTACTTTGTTAGATACACATATTCCATTAGTTAAAAAGAAGTTGGGTAGTTACAAACGTGATCCAAGATTGCCATGGGTGTCAAAGTCATTATTACGTTCAATTAATCGTAAAAATAATTTGTATTATGTAAGTAAGGCTAAAAAAACACAGCAATCCCGTGATAAGTATACGGCATATAAAAATACTCTCACTATGGTATTGCGTAGAGAAAAAAGGAATTATTATATGAGAAAATTAGATTTGTTTAAAAATGATATGCGCAATACTTGGAAATTGATAAATGAAACATTGAATAAGCATAAGGAAAGAAATGTTATTTCTAAAATTAAGAGTGATGGATTTGAAATAAAAGATTTACGTATGATAGCAGAAATATTTAATTCACATTTTTCAACTGTTGGCCGGAATCTTTGTGCAAATATTCCGTTGTCTACTAAAGAATTCTATGATTATCTGGACGTAGGTAATCAAAATTCAATCTTTTTTTCCCCTGTAACAGTATACAATGGTATATGAGATTTTAGATATTGTTCATAATTTACCTTCTAAAAGAAGTTCTGGTTATGATGATATTGATAATATACTGTTAAAAAATATAATACCTTATATTGTTGATCCTTTGTTTCACATTTTTAATTTATCAATATCACAAGGCCAGGTACCAGATGTTATGAAAATATCAAAAATAGTTCCAATTTTTAAAAAGGGTAATAGGGAAGAATTGAATAATTACAGACCTATTTCTCTTTTGCCTAATATATCTAAAATATTAGAAAAGATAATATATTCTCGAGTTATAGATTTTTTAAATAGAAATGACATTTTGTCAAAATATCAATTTGGATTTCGCAAGAAACATAGCACAGCACATGCAATATTATCTTTCACTGAAAAAGTATCTCGAGCAATTGATATGTTTCAACATACTGCAGGAATCTTCCTGGACCTCTCCAAGGCCTTCGACACGATTAACCACGACATTCTTCTTTATAAACTTAATCATTATGGTATACGTGGGAAGGCCTTGGAGTGGTTCAGAAGCTATTTGAAAGACAGAAAACAATTTGTTTGTATAAACAGTGAAAAATCTTCTTTGCGCTCAGTTGATTGTGGAGTTCCACAAGGAAGTATACTAGGGCCGTTACTTTTTATTATCTACATCAATGATTTTCCAAAATCTTCAAATGTTCTTTCTTTTATATTATTTGCAGATGATTCTAATCTTTTCTTTTCTCATTCAAATCCTCATACATTAGTTGATGTCATGAATATAGAATTGAACAAGATAATGCAATGGCTAAGAGCAAATAGATTATCGCTTAATTTGCAGAAAACAAATGTGATGTTGTTTAGTAATACCATTGATAAATTGCCACATGATATAATTTTTGAAAATGAAGTGATAAAACAGGTTTATTCTGTCAGATTTCTTGGTGTAACTGTAGACAGTAAGCTTTCTTGGAAACAGCATATAGATTGTATATGCCGCACTATTTCCAGTAACATAGGTGTAATTAATAAAGTAAAGTTTTGTTTTTCTGTTAAAAAGTTGCTAATGTTATATTCAACGTTAATTTTACCTTATTTAACGTATGGAATAATAATATGGGGAAATACACATTCAACTTACTTGGATAGATTATTTTTGTTACAAAAAAAAGCACTTCGAGTAATATGTAATACCTCTAAATATTCCCATACTGACGGATTATTTGTGGAGAATAAGGTTTTAAAAGTAAGGGATTTGTATTATTATTACCTTGGTCAATTTATGTACAGTTTGTATAATAAGTCACTTCCTTCAGTTTTTGAAAATATGTTTAATAAGAATAAAAATATTCATAAATACCCCACTCGTCAAACAGATGAATATCATTTGCCCCTTACCCGAACTCTATTTACAAAATCCACGTTTATCTACAGTGGCCCAAAATTTTGGAATTCCCTTGAGAAAAATATAAAAGATTCCATTAGTTTGAAATCATTCTCTAGTAATTTAAAGAAATATTTGATTAGCTCATATGTACCCATGATTAGTTTGACTGTTTGGAATTGTTGTTCTTTTTTCTTCATCCTGTATCGAGAATGTTGACCTGCCCTTCGCTCTCTCTACTCCCCCTCTCCCCCTCCCGCCCTCTCTTTTCCTACTCTCTTCTGTGTGTGCACAATGTATGTGGATGCATACATGTGTGTGTACGTGTGTGTGTGCGTAATGTGTACGTGGGTACGTGTGTGTGCTTGTGTGTATGTGTATGTGTATATGTGTGTGTATGTGTATGTGTATGTCTATGTCTATGTCTATGTGTATGTGTATACATGTGAAAGCGTATACACTGTACTTCATGTAACCATCCGATTTGATTGAATGAAAACTGTATACTTTCAAACAAACAAACTTTCAGAATAAGAACATTTTGAATAAGAAACCTCCTGAATTAACTACGAGCCTTTTGTTTTTTTTTTTTTTTCATTTTCGGAATAACAAACCTTTGGACATTCGGAGTCTTTGGAAGAGCAAACGTATCAAAACGCGACTTTAAACCTATTTCGAAATTATCACCTTTTTAACATGCGTTTTCAAAGTAAGCACAAAAGCACAAACAACTTGATGATCTCTCTATCTCCTAAATGTAAAATAAAAAAGAAAACATCTGGGGCAGAATTGCACATTAAAATTGTTTTTCATTGATGAATATAAAAAACACCATGTCATGATAAACGGAGGATTTGCTTGTTTTCATGAGACAGTAATTGTATACTGCGTTATTTTTGTTCACTTATGACGACATTTCGATGCATAAAAAAAAAAAACAAAGCTCCTCCAGAGTAATTCGGTATAACAGGAGTGCACTGGCAATTCTTTTCTCTGTGTGTTTGAGTTCGATCTCTTCTTTGTTTCTTCTCATTTTCATTCAACTACTTCCACGTCCTTTTGAAACTTTTACGTTTCTTTTTGACACATGCTCATTACAGACTTCTTCTGTCATTTTATCCTTTTTGTTTCAATTATATTCTTAAAGTGACTAAAATATAAAAAAGTCAAGTTCGGCTAGGTTGACCCATTTCACGTATTTTCAGTCCTCACGCAAAATCAGTGTGTGCGACTTTATGTTCGTTTTGAGGTGCACGGTCACATATATTCTTAAAGTGACTGTGTAGCACTTTTCGGATTTGGTGGGGTTTTTCTCTGTTTGGTCGCAGCATGTTCGGGCTAATTAGAGAATGGGAGAAAAATCGCTGTGAAGAGAAAATGTATTAAGGCATAAAATATTATGACAATTACAGCGAACGTCCGTGATGAAGACCAAAACTGGATGTATTCTGTTTTGGATGGCAACTACCTTACTCAAAAGATATACCCGGGGAGCATCTGTCACTAAAAAGTGGCACTGTTCCTCTCCTACTATGTAATCCATGGACTTATGCTACCAACGAACATCCGTGAGCAAAACGTTTTCCTTTTGTTATTACAGGTAAATTTAATACTAAACGTTATTCACTTTTGGGTATGAGAGACTCAGTGATTTGGTAATATTTTCAAGTAACATTAACGTAATGTACAGTGATATATTTGCAATTATCAGAAATTTCCTTTCTCGGACCGAACGTCCGTGAGCGAAACTTTCAGAACCTATAACAGTGCAAATTGTCTCCAAGACCTCATCAGAAAGAAATTGAAATGCACAGAAATTACAGATTACGCAAAATTCCACTTTCCTAAAACTTGGTTTTCAGTATTTAGCTGTTTTTATATAATTAGAGGGAAAACATGCGTAAAATTTAGAGTAAATTTTGAGCTGTTTGTTCATCATGATCACATACCGCCTTAAAAATTCTGAAACTACTGCTCTCAGCTAATTGTTCACTTTGTAAAACTTTACTTGTCGCTATTGGAGCTGAAAGTTTTAAAGAATAAAGGCCACTTTCGAGACAAGTTATCCCTGTCGATCGGATTGCATACGTCACGGACGTTCGCTGAAATTGTCACGGACGTTCGTTCTACTACTAGGGCCATGTTCCAGGACGGGTAAATAATCGACAGAGAGTACATAGCCTTCCTAACTCCTTCAAAAATTTGAAAAGGTATTGGCAATGCAAATTATAAGAAATTCGACATCCTTACAACATATGTATTGCTCAGAGGGGGATCAGGAGGTGAATTTTCAGAGAAAATATTAATCATTTGCTTGGTTTTCGGTAAATCGTATATGGTACAAAAACTGCAGACGAGCCACCAGTCCGCTCCACACATGACATGCAGTTCCTCGGCTAGAGAGCCAAAGGTAAAATGTACCTTAGCCATCAAAGGAAGATGGTGCCCCACTCGATAACGTTTTAATCATCACGGACGTTCTTTTTTTTCTCTCGGAAGTTCGTCTAAAAATGTAATTTCGATTCGCATTTGAAAAGGGATGGGCAGAAACTCAAAACATAATTATGTATTATCGTGTTGCTAGATCTTAGCTGATTACGAGTCAGAACAATATCGCGGGTTAATGAGCTACGATCTTTATTTGATAGTAAATAGCGAAAGCACGTCCGTGACGAAAACTGAGTATAAGCTTGCATAAAAGAATGTTACGTCCCATGTAGATGTACAATTTTTGCAGGATATGTACATTAGGTAGACCACCAAATTTTCGTATACATTACAGTTAGGACAAGAAAGTATAATTTGCAGCAGCAATAGAAGTAAAAGCATCACGGACGTTCGTCTGTTTAGGGCTTTGATATTTCAATTGTTCTCTGTAATTTTATACGTGCTCATAAAGTTCTTATGATTTTGTGGTACACACCCATGATATGTCAGATCCAATACATGGTCCGATATTAGATGTCACGTACCATAGAAAAGGCACATCATTGGTTCGAAAAAAAAATATTGTAAAAATAGCGTTTTTACCGTATTTTTACGCTTTAAAGGCATAATTTACCATTTGCAGATGAAACAAAAACCCAGCATTAGTGCTTTAAAATAGTTCTAAAATGTGAGTTAGGGATAGGAACAACCACTGTCAAAATTTGAATCCGTGTAATCGATGTTAAGTGTTGTTAAATACACAAAATGTGAACAATAGTTATAATAAAAATGTTTACAGACTAAACCGTATACAGTTACGGTTTATTGAGAAAAAACCCTGATATCTCCTTATATTTTAGGTTTTATTGCAAATATTTCATATGGTAGGATGTTTTATGATACAACAGACCTACACATATGCATCAAATGTGATATCTTGAACATTTTTGAAATCACTGCTCCCAAAGGTAAACTGGACCTTTAAGTCCTTGTCAAATGAAGAATATCAGTCAAAAGTCAACCAAACGATACATTCCTGAAAGGAAATTTACCAGGCTTTGAGATGACATGAAAATTCTCATCCATATATGTTTTTACATTACATGGTTTGGTTTGACTCTTCGTCAGCTATGCAGAAAAGAAAAAAAAATAGATGCAATCATATTTGTGTGAGTACTAATTTGTTATGTTGTGATTTTGTGGGGGGGGGGGGGGGGTTGTTCTCCTTTGTGTTGTTGTTGTTGTTGTTGTTGTTGTTGCTGTTTTGTGTTTTTTTTTTCTCGTCCCAATCGTTAAGAGTCGCGGCGACATCTCTTCCAAGGAGAGTGGCGTCACATCTCTCTTTTTTAAAAGATATTTTAAATGGATACAAAATAATTCCATAAGAAAGTGAAATGTTCTATTTCGCCCCCACTCCCATCCCCCCCCCCCCCTCCCGGACTTGGTTAAGCGCCAATCAGAGCCAAAGCATGGAACGATGCCTCTAGACGGTCCCATCACGACACCCTTACAAGACTAGAAGGATGCAATCTTTATCGAATAACTTTTGCAAGCTATCGCCTTTCGACTATTTTTTCTTTGCTTTGAGTGTTTGTTTAGGTCTTGATATTCTTGTTGTTGTGTTGTTGCTGCTGCTGTTTTGGGGCTTGTTGTTGTCGTTGATTTTGGGCTTGCCAAAGATTTTGTCGCCGCACCAAAAGTTTCTGCAAGAGTCTGACAAACTCCATCGGCAGTCAGATCCCGATGACTGAAGATGTTCTCACGGCCGCACGTAATATGAGATAATGAAACTGTATTAGTCTTCATAGCTTTAACCTGAACTTGCACGGTAGAAGCACGGAAAGATAATGATATACATCATCATCATACTAGAATTTTGTACAGTGCAGGAGTAGCGCTAGCAACACAGTTATGGCAAGTATGGTATATACATTTATGCCTTGGCAGGCACAATGATTGAGATTGACAGTGTCAGAGGATCAGCCATTACAACAGACGATCGGAGCTGCGTTTGGTATTTTGTTTGAACTTTAGTTTCCTCTGTAATGTGTCCATCTCTGACCATTTCCGATGAAATGTGACTACTGCTTTTTAATTCAAAAATGTGTAAGGAACACGTAGACAGTGCAGAATACATATGGAAGAATGATACTTGACAAGTAAAATGAAATTCTACCTTATTAACATACGAATATTCATTCCAGATTTCACAATCATCAGAGAGTCGGACTGGACGACTTACCTGTAATTATTAGATGAACAGTGACAAGTATTTACAGAACATTGATGCTCGTGATAAGCTTGCCTTTGCCTCCCTCTTCTTCCTGGAAGAGATGTTTATCCGTCTCTTTTTGTTGTGGCTTTTTTTTTCACCTTTGCACTTCCTTTGCTCGACTCTCAACGGGAATTATGGAGAAAGAATTCAAAGAAACCTTGCCGTTCGCGGTCACAAAGTACGCGAAAAACAACAACAGCAACAACGATTTTTTTTTTCACATCGGCTGAATGCTATGCAATTGAGGAATGCTGTGTATAGCACATTGAATCCACACTTCACTGAAATAGTGAAAACGCAAGTCAACGTGTCTTGTACAAAATGAGCGTGCTCACACGTGACTGCGAGGCGTTTTATCCACTTACGGCCACCTGCAACTGAGGTCTTTCTTCATGGGGATTTTTTTTTTTTTTTGTTAATTGATCAACTCCGATATCTGACGATAATGCTCCTTGTTTGTATATTTTCTTTAGCTAAGGTCTAATCGACCAATCAAGGAGTAACATCTCTGTACGCAAGCGCACACGAGCACACGCACACACGCACACACTCGCACGCACGCATACACACAAGCATGCACATATCTCTTGTGTCATTTTCTATGAACAAGCTATTTGTTATTTTGTAATCATTTTTCTTTCTGAATAAAAAAAAAAGCTGCTAGTACTCTTCATTTCATGCTAAGTGATTGGAGAAGACGGCCTCGTCATAAGTGCTTATGTAATGAAAATCGTTAATTTCCCCTTTGTTAATTGATATATTTCAGGCCATACGTCATCTATGTAAAATCATATAGGCATATAGTCATACTGAATGCTTAGTTGCGAGACTTGATAGTTTGATAGATAAATAGATAGATAGATAGATAGATAGATAGATAGATAGATAGATAGAAAGATAGATAGACATATGGATACACAGATAGATAGACAGACAGGTGGGTAGATAGATATAGATTGATACATACATACATAGACAGATTAAGACAAGTGGCTACGGGAACAAGGAAAAAAAAAGCCTTAACACAAATAGTTTGCTTAAATTCTAGGGATTTGATTCTGTAGTTCCTTCTTTTTTTAAATCAGTACACCAAAACAAAAAACAACAACACAAATTCAAAATTTTTAAACAGATTTTCCTCAAACTTTTACTAGTGTATTCTTCTAAACACCTCAAAAAAAGTTCTGCAATTCAAGTTTGAGACGGTAATCTTTTGTTGCTTCATCATCGTACGTGAATGTGGTATCATTAGAAAGCTTGATTATTCCTCTTCACAATGATGCGCCATCTGCTGTGATTATGTAATCATTGAATTTACAGTACTCTTGAATACAGGGCAGAGTCTGCATTGAAATGTTGCAAAAAGCATTGTTTTCAACACCTGTGTGTCTTGTGAAGATGCAATGAGGTTAGAAAAGTGCCCAGATGACAGTGCAATGTCTTGTATGAATGTGTGCCAGAACTGCAGTTTATCGAGTGGTCATTTGTGAGATTGTCTAAAGATGCCACGCTTATCGAATCTCCTAAGGGCCCAAGCAATTGGACAACTCCAAGCAGGTGTACCCCAAAAGGATGTTGCGGCCCGGTTGGGGTGAGCGCAAGCACCATGTCAAGATTGCGGGGAAAAGTTCTCCGCGAGGAAAAAGATTGTGTGATCAGACAATCAGGAACCGTCTCCACGCAACTAACTTGCATGCTCGTAAAGCTGCAAGAAAACCGGCAATGACTGCCTTCCACCGTCATGCCCATATGCACTGGTGTCGAGAACACTTGCGATGGAACCAGGAGATGTGGCAATCTGTTCTCTTTTCCGATGAGACGAGATTCTGTCTCAGGAAGCTGGACGGTAGGATCAAGGTCTGGCGACCTCCTGGCGAACGATTTGCAGATTGCTGCGTCGACAGAGTGACAGCGTTTGGATGGGGAAGTGTAATGGTGTGGGGCGGCATCTCAGCAGTGAGCAAAACGTCGCCCATCGTCATCGATGGCAACATGACGGCCCAGTAATACAGAGGTAAAGTCCTTCAGCCAGTGGCACTTCCGTATTTGCGCCGTAACCTTGAACCGAATACCGTCTTCCAAGATGACAACGCTCGTCCGCATAGAGCAAGGATCATCGAGCATGTCGAGTAGGTCTACCTGCGGGATGAGGGCATTGAGAGGATGGAATGGCTAGCGACCAGCCCTGACCTCAATCTCATCGAACACTTGTGGGATCAGCTTGGACGATCTGTCAGGCAGAGAGTGACTGATCGCACGACATTGGCAGACCTGCGGCTGATCCTCGTTGAAGAGTGGAACGCCATCCCACAGCTCCATGTGACAAGGCTGGTGAACAGCATGAGAAGGAGGTGACAGGCCGTATTTGTTGTGCTTGTGTCATCTACCTGCTACTGACCTAATGAGATGTAACCAATTCTCAATAAATGGAGAGGAGACAGTAACAAAAAAGATTGTGTCTTCATTCTTTTGTCATTGAAGTTTGGATGAATTCACTATTGTAAACAACAAATTTTGCAACATTTCATTTTTTACATTGCATTCCATGATTGCATAAGTATCACAAGTGGCACATCATTGTATACAATTAAAAGAGGAATAATTAAGCTTTGTAATAATACCACATTCACGTATGATAATGAAAAAACAAGAGATATATTACCCCTCAAACTTGAATTGCAGAACTTTTTTTGAGCAGTTTAAAACATGTATTGCTGCATTCACTCAATTGACATGTGTTTTAAGTTTTCATTCCCCTTTAAATGTAGTATCAACACTGTCCCCAGGTGCAGCGGAACATCTTCCATTTGGAGTGGCCGCGTATCCGGGATTTGACAAGGATCAATTGTACGGGTATAGAGCTGTTCAAGACGTCGCGTTCATAAAGTATTATCAATATATGGGCTAAGCAAATTTTACAGCTCATGAGGTGATATCATTCCAGCGGGGAGTTGGGTTATATGTGAATATTATACTTAACGTGAATACATTATTTTTTAGTAATATGAATGTGCATGTTGATTATGAAAGTCTACAATCTTTAAGGTGTTTAAGCGATGAGATAGGGCCTTTGAATAGGGGCCCTGAAATTGAACCACAAAATATCCCACATCTAATGTCGAGTTTATAAAAAACTGAAAAATCACACATGTTGAGGTTTTTGCCAACGGTTCGTGAACCAGAACAGAGTTTGGATCTATACAAAACATTTAGGTCTTTAAATTCATCGCCAGTGATATCGCAGCTTTCGAACTAGGGCCATGCAGACACAATGTCATAAAACGTGTTATCTTTTTTATTTATTACAACAACAAAAAACCTTCAATTGTATGGTAGGCAAATGGATTTTAGGTTGGTTTATCCTGAATTCTGGTTGGTTACGTACTGTAGAGTGATGGTTTGTAGGAAAGAAAGCGATGTAGCCTCTGTATAAATTTCTCAAGGAGAGTATATCAATACCATACTGTATTACTCTTTTTTAATACCTAGCACTCTATAAACATTACATAACGCGCGTAACATGGACGAATCAATTTGATAGGAAGAAATGCGTCAAGGTTGTCGCCATAGAAGGGCACTTTGTCATGTATGTGACTCATTCTCCTTCGCATTCTCGGTAGTTTGATGCTTTTGCCTCTATAACATCACTGAACCGCGGCGCATCGATGTTCCGCATGGTTACTTATTGGTCTGTCATGGCTCACATCATTGGTTTGAAAGACAAAAATTATTGTGAAAATAGCATTTTTACCGTATTTTTACGCTGTAAGTCCTTGTCAAATACAAAATATCAGTCAAAAGTAAACCAACCCATACATTTCTTGAAAAAAAAAAAAATAACCAGGCTTTGAGATGACATGTAAGAAACTGGTTTCTTAGCTCATCCTGGTGTGTGAAAGGATGGAATCTTTAAGGTGTTTAAACGACGAGATAGGCCTTTGAATATCCCTCATCTAACGTCGAGTTTAGAAAAACAATGAGACTGAAAAGTCACACATGTTGAGGTTTTTGCCAACGCTTCGTGAAGAAGAATTGAGTTTGGCTCTATATTATTTTTGAGTAATATGAATATGCATGTTGATATGAAAGGCCGAAATCTTTAAGGTGTTTAAGCGATGATATAGGGCCTTTGAATAGGGGCCCTGACATTGAACCACAAAAATCCCACATCTAATAGTAGGGTACCTAAGGGGGGGGGGGGGGGGGGGGCGTCACCGTGCACTTTATTTCTTTGTTTTTCAACTTTTTTTTTTCGATTGGAAATTGTCACTGACCACTTTTTTACCATAATTAGCGCAGAACTAATCAATGAAAGTGGTTAATTGTGAAAATAATCAGGTTTTCATGACTTTCATGACAGAGCACCCTTTTTCTATAGAAAATGTACACAAAATCACAAAATTGTGCCCGTTTTGAGGCGACATTCCGTAACAAAAATGGGCATGACTTCGCAAAAGTATGCGTGGATGTTGCAACTTTGGTCTCAAAAGTTGCGCGAGACTTGAACAAACAAAGTCAAGAAGCCTCGCGACGAGGCCTTCTCGCTTTACAGAATTATAGCGCAAAACGTCACGACGCAGATGACAATGGATGCTCTTATTGGGAAGTGTAACAAAGAGAATCTTTGTGCTGCTCTACAAGATCCATTTGTTCTCTTATAATTGAGAGACTATGTTATCTACCAAGAGAAGTCCGAAAGGTGAGCTGGGCAATACTGCCAAATTTCGATGATCTTCCTAGACCATTCTCGTCTTGCCTTCATGCTGCTCTATGCCGTGAATACAAACAACTTCAAGGTGTACCACAAATGCATGGCAGACATGGAAGAGCTTTTCTTTAGCTTTGGAAGCATAACTACGCAAGGTATCTGACTTGGTTTGACGTGTTCCTATCAAACATACAGACAAGTCATCCAGGGGCAATACAACTACTTGAAAATGGAGCCATCTCTGTTACTCGCTCTCATCTTCATGGAAATCGACGTGCTGTGGATAAGACCATGGAAGAGACTTTCATGAAGTTTGAAAAGTCTCGTTGTGGTGCTGGTGCCGCAGGGCATACAGGAATCCTGGAGAACTACTGTTTATATACCAAAGATGGATTTGCACCACTTTTTAAGGGCTCCTTCTGTTATCATGTCATAAGTCAGTTAAACATATCTTCAAGTGATCATAAAGTTATATCAAGTCATATCAATTTAATCATACCACAAATGGGAGCACGTGGTGGACAATTAGTAAAAGTTACTGCACTTAAAAGCTTTTTCTTTTAAAACATTTGAAGAGTTTGTTTGCAAAAACCGATAAGTCCATATTTGCCAAATGGAGATATTTGCGATTAAAAGTCAAGAAAAATAAAGAGAATAATAAGAAAATGTTTGCTTCTTTTGACCATAACTTAAGAAATATACCTTTTCATGTAGTGACCAATATATCATTTAAAAGGTTTGATTTTGTATTTTATGATAGAGATCGTACTTTCAAAATCTTCAAAAATGGACTTATCGGTTTTTTTTTCAAACAAACCCTTCATTTATAAGTGTGTACAGAGTATCCCAGTACAACTTACACAAAGCACTCTGCATTTGTTATGTGATATTTCATCTTCATATTGCTCAGCTTGATTTCTATATGTTCACAATTTGTAGTAAGGGGACTCCTACTGCACAAGTTACATAACCCATTACCTGTGTAGCCAAGATAGCCTGTGTTTTATTAGCAAACATGTAGGCCCTACATGTAAGCATTACGTATAGTTAGGTATACATTATGGAAGCACTCTGCAAATGTCTATGGGGTGTTATAATACCAAACCAGATGAAGTAGACAGGAGAAAATATCCGCTTTTACATAATAGTATAAGACTGTGACAAAACAATGTTTTCTAAATTTCATAATGATTGGCATGGATATGACCGTAACAAGTAGAGTGATAATGTACACAATTTGGGGCTTATGAGAGCTGGTAACCAGCTGAAGTTTCAATGTATATAGATATACCCTGTTGTCGTGGAAACAGAAGAAATTTACATTCAAGCTTATTACGGTTAATTTGGATTTTCTGTACGTTTAATGCGTCATGATGTTGCCAAATGTTTGTATAGAAAAGAGTTATGTTAGTACATATTGATTTTTTTTTTGGCCAAAAAACAACATTTTCTTTAAAAAATTAAGATTTACAACGAGATGTTGTGCGTTGCCATGACAACATACTTTCACCTAATAAAATGACTTTCAATACACATGTAGGGCACGATATGTCGAACACACCCACGAAGTTAGTGACTTTCGGTTCATCAAAAGAAAGATATGGAATAAATACTTAGTAAAGCATACCATGTAACATTAACCCTAAGAGGACCGGGAGGCAGAATCCTCCCCCCCCCCCCCCACCCGACGTTTCGCGCTATAAGGCTTCTTGACTCTGTTAGTTCAAGTCTCGCGCAACTTTTGAGACCAAATATGCAACATTCGCGCATACTTTTGCGAAGTCATGCCCATTTTTGTTACGGAATGTCGCCCCAAAACGGGCACAATTTTGTGATTTTGTGTACATTTTCTATGGAGAAAGGCAGCTCTGTCATGAAAGTCATGAAAACCTGATTATTTTTACAATTAATCATTTTCATTAATTAGTTTTGCGCTAATTATTGTAGAAAAGTGGTCAGTGACAATTTCCAATCGATTAAAAAAGAAAAAAAAAAGTTGAAAAACATAGAAATACATAAGAAATTTTGAAAACAATAGCATACTTAAGAATTGAAGTGAGCTTTGGAAGTTTTTGTGATGTAAAATTGTTAAGTATGCTGAAACAGATTTACAGATCAAAATTTAGACTCTCAATGCGTGTAATTAGGCCAAAATCTTCAGCTCAATTTGCATAATTAATCAATTAAAATTAGAAATTGATTATTTCAAAATATCTTATAACACAATCCTGTAGATTATGAAGTGGGTCTCACACATGTGAAATTTCATCGCGATTGCACCACTGATGGCCGAGATCTTGGGGGGGGGGGGGGTGCAAATCCACCCCCCTCCGGTCTGAGCATAGCCAAAAAAGTCCGGCCGGCCCTTTAAGGGTTAAATTTCACCTAGAACAGCCACTTTTTGTTCCTGTTAACATCTTGACTATGTTTTGGTATGTCATGAGGATCCTGAAAATGTAAGTTTCGAAGAGTCCGGGGGGGGGGGGGGGTGCACGGTGACCCTCCCTCCCCCCCGCTTAGGTACCCAAGTATAATGTCGAGTTTATCAAAATAATGAGACTGTAAAATCACACATGTTGAGGTTTTTGCCAACGGTTCGTGAAACAGAACTGAGTTTGGCTCCATACAAAACATTTAGGTCTTTGAATTCATATGTCATCGCCAGTGATATCGCCGCTTTCAAACTAGGGCCATGCAGATATAATGTCACATAACGCGTTACTTGTTTATTTAGAACAAAAACAAAAACAAAAATAAACTTCAATTGTGTGGTAGGCAAATAGATTTTAGGTTGGTTTATCCGGCTGCTTAAGCAATAATAGAGCGATGGTTTGTAGGAAAGAAACCAATGTAGTCTCTGTACAAAAATTTCTCAAGGAGAGCATATCAATATCATACTGCATCACTCTTTTGACCTACGCACTCTATCAAAGTAACATAACACACGTCACATGGACGAATCAATTTGATAGAAATGCGTCAAGGTTGTAGCGATAGAAGGGCACTTTGTCACGTATTTGACTCATTCTCTTTCGCATTCTCGGTAGTTTGATGCTTTTGCCTCTATAACATCACTGAACCGCGGCGCATCGATGTTCCGCATGGTTACTTATTGGTCTGTCATGGCTCACATCATTGGTTTGAAAAAAAATTGTTGTGAAAATAGCATTTTTACCATATTTTTACGCTGTAATTCCTTGTCAAATACAAAATATCAGTCAAAAGTAAACCAGCCCATACATTTCCTGAAAGAAAATTTACCAGGCTTTGAGATGATATGAAAGAAACTGGTTTCTTAGCTCGTCCTGGTGTGTTCTAAGGGAAAGAGTGTCATAAGGTGCGAAAAAAGGCAATTGTACATCGTTCAAAATTCTCACCCATATGCATGTTGATATGAAAGGATGAAATCTTTAAGGTGTTTAAACGACGAGATAGGGACTTTGAATAGGGTTCCTGAAATTGAACCACAAAATATCCCTCATCTAACGTCGAGTTTATAAAAATAATGAAACTGAAAAGTCACACATGTTGAGGTTTTTGCCAACGCTTCGTGAAGAAGAACTGAGTTTGGATCTATATTATTTTTGAGTAACATGAATATGCATGTTGATAATGAAAGCCTGAAATCTTTAAGGTGTTTAAGGGATGATATAGGGCCTTTGAATAGGGGCCCTGAAATTGAACCACAAAATATCCCACATCTGATAGTATAGGGTACCTAGCAAGGGGGGGGGGGGTCACCGTGCACCCCCCCCCCCCCAGGACTTCTCGAAACTTACATTTTCAGGATCCTCATGACATACCCAAACATAATCAAGATGTTAACAGGAACAAAAAGTGGCTGTTCTAGGTGAAATTTAACCCTTAAAGGGGATGGCTAGTAACCGATCAGTGGGAATGCTGAGGGATGATTGTTCCAATTCTTGTGGGATTCATTTAAGAGTACATTATATATCTACTGTTGTGTGAAAATTATTTGCTTCAGAACGGTCTCATATTCAAGTAATGTGCAGATTAATGCCCCGTCACTGACCAGGGACGCTTACCTGGAAACATTAAACTGCACATTACTTGAATATGAGACCATTCTGAAGCAAATAATTTTCACACAAGAATAGATATTTCATTTCATTTCATTTCATTTCATTTTATTGTTTCTGTATGGCACAATATAATCAACTCTGATCACTTTCAGAAATAAACATATGATTCATAATAATTCATGGCTGATTTTGCACATGACAGGTAATCAAATCTTAGTGACAAAGAACGAAGACATAATGATAATAAACAAAAAGTCAAGGTACCATACAGGAGGATCCCCAGTAAGCCGAGCTTGATATTGGGGCCTCATACACAGATAAATGAATAAACATTTTCAACCAACTGTCGGTTTACTTAACTACAACAAGACAAACTAGTTTTACACAACAAAAACAGTGACATAACAAAACATACACGGACATGTACGCAGGTGATGCTAAAAAAGAAAAACAAAGAAGAAGGGGACAGCGATAATGAAAGATGGTGAGAAAGAACAGGAGAGAGAGAGAGAGAGAAAAAAAATAGAAAGACTCCTCGTTCACTGTACAATAACACACTGTGCAAATACAACACTATTGCAGGTGCATACACCCTGTTGCCAGGTAACGGCTGGGTGTAGCAACGTACGGACCAGTTACATCTGTATATAAAAATAGAGAAACATTCCATGGCATGCCTACAACAGAAGGCAGAGTACAACATAGAATGAATATGATTCAAGTAACAAAAGAAATTCATGTTCTGGATATGTTAATTAAGTCACTGATATTTAGCAACAAGCATATGTTTAACACATCTTTTAAAGGAACCAATCGTGCGAATTGCACGGGACTGAGATGGTAAAGAATTCCATACGTCTGGGCCAGTATGCCGAATTGATTTTTTAGCTAAACAAGTTCTGGGATTTATAAGATGAACATTGGAGGCATTTCTTGTAGGGTAGGAGTGGATTTGTTTATTGAGTTGGAAAATATTCATGAAATAAGGAGGTAAACACTGAATGTTGTAGCGGAACATGAAGGTAGCAGTCTGTAAAAAATTTATGTCATCAATTTTCAGAATTCTATGCTTTTGAAATATTGGGTCTGTGTGAGCTCTATAATCAGTCCCAGCACAAATACGCACGGCTTTCTTTTGGAGCAAAAATATTGAATTTGTACTACTGTATGAAGTTGCCCAGACAATGTTGCAATAATTTATATATGCCAAAACGAGTGAGTTATACAATACAAAAAGAGTTTCTACCGGAAGAAAATACCGTAATTTACGTAGAACACCAATATTGCGTGCAATAGGATTTGATATATGTCTGACATGATCAGACCAATTTAAATATTCATTAATAACAACACCCAAAAATTGTATACATGTTTTTTGTTCAATTGCAATATCATCTATGAGTAACACATTGTTTTCTGGGTCATGATTTGTTCTTCTATAACCTTTAAAATGAATAAAACTCGTTTTCGACAAGTTGAGAGATAACACGTTGCTCCGGAACCAACGTGACAATTTCGGTAGTTCAGTATTCAGTTTCGAAACAAGACTATTGTAATCAGCATGGGAAAAGAATACATTGGTATCATCGGCAAAGAGAATATATTGCAATGAATCTGACACATTAACCAAATCATTTACATATATCAGAAATAAAAGCGGGCCTAAAATGGATCCTTGGGGGACACCACATGTTAACGGAAGCAAAGTAGATGAATGAGAATCGTGAACAGTATATTGATATCTGTTTGATAAGTAACTAAGAAACCAATCAAGGGCGACGCCCCGTACACCATAATACTGCAATTTGGAAAGTAAGATACCATGATCTAGAGTATCGAACGCCTTGCTGAGGTCCATATACACGCCTATCACGTGCTTATGGCCCGCCAAGGCGCCCGATACTCTGTCGTATAGTTTCAAGAGTGCAGCATCAGTGGAATGGGCTTTACGGAAACCATACTGATCAGGATTAAGCAAATTATTGCGTGTGATAAAATTATCAACTCTGTTATACACAATTTTTTTCAAGAATCTTTGAAAAGGCAGGCAGAATAGAAATGGGGCGGTAATTCGATATATTTGTAGGATCATCCTTTTTATGGATTGGTACCACCTTAGCTGCTTTAAATGACTGTGGATATACACCTGTAGATAATGAAAGGTTGAAAATATATACCAGTGGTGTCAAAACATATCGTATTATTTTCTTCAATAAATATGAGCTGATTTCATCATGACCAGTTGCATAACTATTTTTCAATGATTTTGTGATTTTTAATATCTCACTATCACTTACAGGATGAAAAAATAACGTTTTGTAAAGACTTCTATTCAAAAAATCTCGAAAATCAATTCCATTCCTATCAATTTTCTTAGCTTGATTTTGACCAATTCCGGTAAAATACTCATTAGATTTATTTGCAATTGTTAATGGTGTGTCATATGACACTTCTTCAAAAAATAACATATCAATCTTATTAACACGACCTTTATTCAAAATTTCTTTGATTACTTTCCAAGTAGAATTACAATTATTTCTAACTTTTACAAGTCTATTATGAAAATATGATTTGCGAGATGCCCGTATTATTTCTGTCAATTTATTTCTATATTTCTTATATCTGTCAAAACATTCTAAATCAAATCTATTATTTATATGTAATTTATATAACATATTCCGTCTCTTAATTGACCTCAGAATACCATTCGTGATCCACGGGTGCCTTTTCTTCTGTTTAACATTCATTTCTTTTAAAGGCATATTCTTATCAAAATAATATAAAAATTTATTCAGAAAACAATCATAGGCAGAATTAACTCCCTCGCATGCAAAAACATCTCTCCAAGTTTCTACTGCCAAATCATTTTTCAATCTATTAATTGAATCAAAAGTTATTTTACGTTTAACATATTTGGCAGACTGAGAAAATCTTTTTGAAATCAAATTGGTAAAGATCAAAAAGATTGGAAGATGATCAGATATATCAGCATAAAATATACCTGACTTTAATATATCTCGTTGCATATTAATAAAAATGTTGTCTATCAGGGAAGCTGACTGAGGTGTAATTCTTGTCGGTTTATCAATTGTATTATAAAATGAATGTGATAATAAAATATTAAGAAAGGTTGAAGTTGAGTCATTTTCAGTTGCCAGATCAATATTAAAATCACCCATTAAACAGCACATCTTATTGGAAGAGTTAATTTTCCTAAGCAGGGTTTCTAAGTCCTCAAAAAATAATTCCATGTTTGTATTTGGGGGTCTGTAAATTACACATATGATAAAAGAGTTACCAGGTGTTACATCAACTTGAATAGAGAGTATTTCAGCACTGGATAAAGAAAATGTCAAATCATTTCTAATTTTGGGGACCAATGAATGGGTAACATAAAAACCAACACCTCCACCTCTACCACATTTCCTGTCAGCACGAATAAATTTATAACCATCAAGGTTTACAAGATCAGGAGATGTATCATTCAACCACGTTTCTGTTACCCCAATGATAGAAAAATTTAACTGTATGGAGGACAGAAAATGAGAAAAATCATCAAAGTTTTTTTACTATGCTACGAGTATTAACATGTAATAAGCTTAAATCTGACATTTGATGATAAAATTCGTGAGGTAGAAAATATCTGCAGTTGCCATCTAGATCAAATTGTTGATCATTTGTGTTATCATTAAACATAGTGAACATGGGATATCAATGACTTATCAGAGAATCGAACGAGGAGGAAGTAAGAGGGATAGGAGAAGAATGCATCACAAGGCACATGAAGTAGACTTACAATACAAATAGAAACATAATATATCGTCAACATGTCATTATAAAGTATGATAGAATGAATTGTTCCTCTCCACTTTGTACAGAAACAGCGTAAAGACAAGTACAAGGACTGTGTGGCTACTCCATGTTGGGTTATATAACCATTATATATAATGTACTCTTAAATGAATCCCACAAGGATTGGAACAATCATCCCTCAGCATTCCCACTGATTCCCACTGATCAGTTACTAGCCATCCCCTTTAAAGGGCCGGCCGGACTTTTTTGGCTATGCTCAGACCGGAGGGGGGTTGATTCGGCCCCCTAAGATCTCGGCCATCAGAGGTGCAATCGCGATGAAATTTCACATGTGTGAGACCCACGTCATAATCTACAAGATTTTGTCATGAGATTTTTTGAAATAATCAATTTCTAATTTTAATTAATTAATTATAAAAATTAAGCTCAAGATCATATTTTGGCCTAAATAAAGGCATTAAGAGTCTAAATTTTGATCTGTAAATCTGTTTCAGCATATTTAACAATTTTACATCACAAAATCTTCCAAAGCTCATTTCAATTTTTATGTATTCTATTGTTTTCAAAATTTCTTATGTATTTCTCTGTTTTTCAACTTTTTTTTCTTTTTTTTCGATTGGGAAGTGTCACTGACCACTTTTCTACCATAATTAGCACAAAACTAATCAATGAAAGTGATTAATTGTAAAAATAATCAGGTTTTCATGACTTTCATGACAGAGCACCCTTTTTCCATAGAAAATGTTCACAAAATCACAAAATTGTGCCCGTTTTGGGGCGATATTCCGTAACAAAAATGGGCATGACTTCGCAAAAGTATGCGCGGATGTTGCATATTTGGTCTCAAAAGTTGCGCGAGACTTGAACAAACAAAGTCAAGAAGCCTCGCGACGAGGCCTTCTCGCGTTACAGAATTATAGCGCAAAACGTGACGACGCAACGAAGTCCAACACATCCCATGACAAATCTGGCGCAGATGATTGTATTTAAGTTTTTATTGGGCAGTGTAACAAAGAGAATCTTCTTGCTGCTCTACAAGATCCATCTGTTCTCTTGTAATTGAGAGACTATGTTATCTACCAAGAGAAGTCCGAAATTGTGAGCTGGGCAAGACTGCCAAATTCTGGATGATCTTCCTAGACCATTCTCGTCTTGCCTTCATGCTGCTCTATGCCGTGATGACAAACACCTTCAAGGTGTACCACAAATGCATGGCAGACATGGAAGAGCTTTTCTTTAGCTTTGGAAGCATAACTACGCAAGGTATTTGACTTGGTTTGACGTGTTCCTATCAAACATTGAGACAAGTCATCCAGGGGCAACACAACTACTTGAAAATGGAGCCATCTCTGTTACTCGCTCTCATCTTCCTGGAAATCGATGTGCTGTGGATAAGACCATGGAAGAGACTTTCATGAAGTTTGCAAAGTTTCGTTGTGGTGCTGGTGGCGCAGGACCTACAGGAATCCTGGAGAACTACTGTTTATATACCAAAGATGGATCTGCACCACTTTTGAACGGCTCCTTCCGTTATCATGTCATAAGTTAGTTAAACATATCTTCAAGTGATCATAAAGTTATAAATATATCAAGTCATATCAATTTAATCATACCACAAATGGGAGCACATTGTGGACAGTTAGTAAAATTTACTGCACTTAAAATCTTTTTCTTTTAAAATATTTATAAGTGTGTACATAATATCCCAGTACAACTTGCACAAAGCGCTCTGCATTTGTTATGTGATATTTCATCTTCATATTGCTCAGCATGTTTCCTATATGTTCACAATTTGTAGTAAGGGACTCCTACTGCACAAGTTACATAACCCATTGCCTATGCAGTCAAGATAGCATGTGTTTTATTAGCAAACATGTAGGCCCTACATGTAAGCATTGCGTATAGTTAGTTATACATTATTGAAGCACCCTGCAATATCGACGGTGTGTTATAATCCAAAACCAGATGAAGTAGACAGGGAAAAAATATCCCCCCATCCCACCCCACCCGACACCCCACTGACAGAGGCAGTTACTGCTATTTCACACAGGGTCACTGTCATAATAACAAATATCAGTATTTCTGGGTGTGACAAAAAAAAAGAAGATGTTGATTATGAATATATTGAAAATGAGATATGTAGAGTGCCATCTATTGATCGACTTAGGATTTCCCTGAACTCAGAGGGACTCTTACCAGAAATTATTACGGTCAAGTAACGAATGTATTTCATAATACATCTATGAACAATTTCCTTGTGTGTTATCATAATTAAGCTCACAACGCCCCCTTATGACAACCTACAAAATTGAACATTGATGTTTCAATGTCACTAGCTTCTTTTACATAATAGTATAAGACTGTGACAAAACAATATTTTCTAAATTTTATAATGATTGACATGGATATGACCGTAACAAGTAGAGTGATAATGTACACAATTTGGGGCTTATGAGAGCTGGTAACCAGCTGAAGTTTCAATGTATATAAAGATTAAAATAGCAAACCCTGTTGTCGTGGAAACAGAAGAAATATATATATATATATATATATATATACATATATATATATATATATATATATATATATATATATATATACATTCGAGCCTATTACGGTTTATTTGGATTTTCTGTATGTTTAATGCGTCATGATGTTGCCAAATGTTTGTATAGGAAAGAGTTATGTTAGTACATACTGATTTTTTTTTCCAAAAAACAACATTTTCTTTAAAAAAAAATAAGATTTACAGCGAGATGTTGTACGTTGCCATGACAACATACTTTCAACCTAATAAAATGACTTTCAAATGACTACTTACATGTAGGGCACGGTATGTCGATTACACCCAGTTAGTTAGTGACTTTCGGTTCATCAAAAGAAAGATATGGAATAAATACTTAGTAAAGCATACAATACCACCTCCTTAAAAATAAAAATAGGTGAAAATTGATTTTTTTTTTTTTTTGATGAAAACATTAACCCTACAATGGCCGGGAGGCAGAATCCTCCCCCCCCCCCCTCCCGCCGACGTTTCGTGCTATAATTCTGTAACGCGAGAAGGCCTCATCGCGAGGCTTCTTGACTTTCTTCGTTCAAGTCTCGCGCAACTTTTGAGACCAAATTTGCAACATCCGCGCATACTTTTGCGAATTCATGCCCATTTTTGTTACGGAATGTCGCCCCAAAACGGGCACAATTTTGTGATTTTGTGTACATTTTCTATGGAGAAAGGGTGCTCTGTCATGAAAGTCATGAAAACCTGATTATTTTTACAATTAATCACTTTCATTGATTCGTTTTACGCTAATTATGGTAGAAAAGTGGTCAGTGACAATTTCAAATCGAAAAAAAAAGAAAAAAAGTTGAAAAACAAAAATACATAAGAAATTTTGAAAACAATAGAATACATAAGAATTGAAATGAGCTTTGGAAGTTTTTGTGATGTAAAATTGTTAAATATGCTGAAACAGATTTACAAATCAAAATGTAGACTCTCAATGCCTTTAATTAGGCCAAAATATGATCTTGAGCTTAATTTGCATAATCAATTAATTGAAATTAGAAATTGATTATTTCAAAAAATCTCATGACACAATCTTGTTGATTATGACGTGGGTCTCACACATGTGAAATTTCATCGCGATTGCACCATTGATGGGCGAGATCTTTGGGGCCGAATCCACCCCCTCCGGTCTGAGCATAGCCAAAAACGTCCGGCCGGCCCTTTACTCGAAGGGTTGAATTTCACCTACAACAGCCACTTTTTGTTCCTGTTAACATCTTGATTATGTTTTGGTATGTCATGAGGACCCTGAAAATGTAAGTTTCGAGGAGTCCTGGGGGTGCACGGTGACCCCCCTTAGGTACCCAACTATAATGTCGAGTTTATCAAAATAATGAGACTGTAAAGTACGTCACACATGTTGAGGTTTTTGCCAACGGTTCGTGAAACAGAACTGAGTTTGGCTCCATACAAAACATTTAGGTCTTTGAATTCATATGTCATCGCCAGTGATATCGCAGCTTTCAAACTTGGGCCATGCAGATATAATGTCACATAACGTGTTACTTTTTTATTTAAAACAAAAAAAAATAAATAAACTTCAATTGTTTGGTAGACAAATAGATAGCATGACAGTATTGGATTTCTCAGGATATTTGATATATCAGTATATAGGCAAGTATATGTATTACATGTATTTATACCCCTGTGCATGTTACACACATTCACATGCACACGCACGCGGACGCACATGCACACGCACACACGGGCACAAAACAAAAACACACACATATTTAGTTTTTTAGTGGATAATATTTACATATTGGAATATAGGGGTATAATAACCTGTCAATTTTTTGGTGATGTAAAAGTACTGGTTTGTATGTTTATAGTGTACTTTATATTCCAATTTTGGCAGTAGTTATGGATTTTAACATACTTTATATCGTCGGCGTTTTCACGAACTGACGCTATTTCGATTTTGGTCAAAATTTTCAAAATCGAGATATTGGTACCAAATGAAAGTGCTTTCAAAACTCTACCAAATCCCAAAATTTTAGATCACAAAATTAATTATTCTTAATTTTATCAAAGAAAGAAAAAAACGACGGTACTCGAAATATCGAGAAACCGACGCACGAAAGATACGCCGGTTCGTAAAACCCGAATTGCTACGGTGAAGAGCAATGCGGGTTTCACGAACCGTCGCAGTTGCATTACTTTGAGCTTTGTTCAACTTACTGGCCTAGAATTAGGTTTTGGCCCTAATCCAGATCTCAGAGTGAGAACCAAGCCTTCTGAAAGATGAATGACGGCCTAAGCCAGCCCACTGTCCACGAGTGAAGTGAATGGTAAGCTATAATCCTATTAAAATCATGCTCAAAATAACAGTTTCAGTTGGACTACCATAACCATTAATTGCGGTAGTGTGTAGTCCCATGTATTCAATCGCGTGATGCTTATGAAGCCTAGTCTGTAAACGCCATACAATTTCAAATTAGATCCCAAATCATATTATTTATTGTTTCTTTTCAACGTATGTCGTTAGACGTTACTTCTGAGACTACTGAGTACTATAGTCGTAACGTCTGTGTGCAAGACATGCAGATTGCAAGATTTCAAAGTCTCGAAGACACTAAAACTAGCCTTGACTTTTGAGTTGAAAATGAAATCATGAGATTGACAAAGTAGGCGTACTAAACTAAAAAAAAAATAAATTAAAAGTCTAACAGTAAAACTCAAAGGAAGAGTAAAGAATAAAGTTAGACATGTTAGACTTTTACTTTCAAGTCTAACTATTAAGTCTAAGTTAAGACTTCACTTGTAATACCAGTTACTAAAACTAAGATCAGCTGCAGTCTAAGACCAAGTCAAATTAACACAGTTCAGAGCCATACCGGTAGTCTAGCTCTAGATCTACATCTAGACTAGTGGTAATAGTAGGTAGAGTCCACCCATTTTTTCCCCCAATCTTTACTGGTCCATTCCTGAAAAAGTTACTGGTCAGTGTCCAACAGTGATTTTTCCTGGTCAGGGACCGTCGGACCAGTGCCAGTGTGCAGCGTTGGTGATGACAGTATGTGGTCTAGTGATACTACCTAAACACTACGAGTACTCTACAGGTTAGGTGGCTTTCCTGTACAGTGCAGTGTTAAAGTATACTTGTGAATTCAGCCCTAGTACCGTACTGTGTGTAGTGTATGTCTAACGTTAGTTCGAGTGGAGTACCTAAGCACAGCGGTGGGGCTTTTTTCCCCTAAAACTTGTGAATGTGGCCCAACCAAATGGCGTTTGTATATTTACGCTTGATTGATAGTGATACAGTGGCGCTGTCGATTTCCACAGCAGCCATACATAATCTTTTGTCCTTTCTTCTTTCCTTTTTTCCCCTTTGTTCTTTCACTCTTTTTATTCTTGGAATCGAAGGACTTCCTAAGAAATGTCCCTCGACTGATTTAACCAGGACTCTTGAGTCCTGGTAAACCTAACCTTACCGAGTAACCGTTAACATTTGTTAGGCCTAACATAACAGTAACACTGACTTAGCCCTGTATTGACTTTGTCTTTGGCCGACTTACTGAGATGGCGAGTCTCACTCTTTAACGTTAGTCTAAACGTAGTCGCTAGATCTGTCAGTGTCAGTGTCACCGGTTATTGTATATGGTGCCATCTCTAACGTACTTTAACAAGTTGATGTTAGTTATCTATGTCAACTTACTGATTTAGTAATAGTGGTACTGTCATCCTGTTGGACATCGCCGAAATATCATCCGTGACGTGTTAATTTCGTGTCACAAAGACAAAAGTTGCCAAGATCTAATAGTATTAGATGTCTAGATTTAGATGTAGTCTAGATCTAAGTAATATGAAATCTGTGTAACTTAAAAGTGAAAGGTCTAGACTTCACTTAGTCTATAATTAGACCAGACATTCATGAGGCAAAGGCCTATTTAGTAGATCTATTCTTATTCTATTTTAATGTCAATTCCTGCTCTAACTCGCCACGTGTTATTCCTAAGGCCAAGGACTTCCGGGTTAGTGATTTTTTTTTTGATAAATACCAAACAGCAGACGTGTTTCATTTGCATTCTTGCACAGACTTCATGAAAATATGTGCAGTATCAAAGAAATATGATGCACATGACAATGCCACTGTTTTATAGGTGAATGGTTAATACCTTTAAAAGCTGAATGATAATGTAGAGTCTAGGTCTAATTAAGATGATATAGTCTCCGATAAGAAACAGGTTTGATTGTCGTAGACTGTTTCCCAAATGCAGGTAGTAATATTCAGCTACTTCAATGCAATGCCTTGTTTACAAGTACATGTAGATTTATATTCATGTGAATGATAATTCAATTTCTACATGAGACTTACTAAGTGCTACACATAAGATCTTGCATCATTAAAATGTGTAAATGACGAGACAATTTGAATATGGATCAAAGACGAACAGCAGTATATTTTGACATTCTTTGATCCTGCATAGGCCTACCATTTTGTTTAATGTTTAATATAAATAGAGCAAAATAATTTCAACTTCAGTTTTGTTGGCTGATTTTTTTTTCTTCTCAAAATTAAAGTTGTATCTTGTACCATGATGTTTGATTTTAATCAAAAGTTCTTAATTTCTTTCTTTTCTTTCAGATGACTGGTGCCATGTAGTAGCGAAGAACTGGACTGTCTCAGAAAAGAAAAGAAAAAGTACAGGGTCGTGTACATCACCAACGGATGTGAATACAATGGTAATTAGAGTCTAGGTCTAATCAAGATGTTAAAGTCTCTGATAATAAAGAAGTTTGATTGTCGTAGACCGTTTCCCAAATGCAGTTAGTAATATTCAGCTTTTTCAAAGCAATGCCTTATTTACAAGGACATGTAGATTTATTCATGTGAATGATAATTTAATTTCTACATGAGACTTACTAAGTGCTAGACATAAGATCTTGCATCATTAAAATATGTAAAAGGCGAGACCATTTGAATATGCATCAAAGACGAACAGCAGTATTTTTTGACATTCTTTGATCCTGTATACCATTTTGTTTTATGTTTAATATAAATAGAGCAAAATGATTTCAACTACAGCTTAGTTGGCTGATTTCTTTTTCTCAAAATGAAAGTTGTTTCTTGTATCATGATGTTTGATTTTAATCGAAAGTTCTTAATTTCTGTCTTTTCTTTCACATGACTGATGCCATGCAGTAGCGAAGAGCTGGACTGTTTCAGAGAAGAAAAAAAGTACAGCATCGTGCTTATCATCAAGGAATGTGAATACAATGGCTTAGGAAAGAAGACAATCTACAGATAGGATAGAAGGGAGAACTTGGGATAAAGGGCGACAACATAAGGACGGTATATCTACATTAAAATGTGATTGTAAAGTGGAAACATGAAAGAAGATTCTAAGATTGAAGGTGAAAACATGCATTCCATTCTGTGATGTCGTAATTACAATTTTGCCACACTTTAATAACACTACTGAGAGACATTTATATCAAGGCAAGCTTCATGTGGATATGGAATGTTAGATTTTCTTTAAGTGTTCATTGGTATGTATTTCATGATAATAAATCTTGAAGGTTTTGTGTGGTAATCATAACCTTGTGATACATCTTGATAAATTTCTAAGTGCACATTGGCAATATTCAGATGATGCTGTAATCAGATGAAGTTAGATATGGTCGAATAATCATTGCATAGTTGTAATAGTTATCGACTGAGGATTAACATGCCCTTCACTGATTTATTTTTCGTAAACGGTGATAATTGCGAGAGTCAATATAAATTGTCGGGGGCATAACCAAATGTGTCACACTGTCAAAATGTGTATATCAGAAACTTTTAGCTCGCTGTACGAATTTTCACAGAAAACTGATTTATGAGAGTCAAAAATGGTAGCTTAGACCCATTAACAAAAAGTTCCAGCTTCATCTTCAACCATGTTCATGATACATGTTCATCTACATTTTGCAAACATTCTGAATGTTGATTGAGACATGTTATACATGTATGTATTTTTATGAAATTAATGCCACAAATAATCAAATATGCATCTCTGCTAGATGATAATATTAATCCAGTTAATGACATGCCAAACTCACCTCAAACTGTAATTCATTCTATTCTCCTTTATTCTTTTATTTATTATTTTGTTGTCTTCAACCCACTTTGAATGTGTTACGTATGATTCTTATAAACATGGGAAATGCACTCCATATAACTGATAGGACTTATAACAAATTGACATAATCATTCAACCATCACTAGACAGTTCTGTTATGAGATGTTCTTTATTTAACTAAAATTGTAAATTATGATACGTGTATGCTCCCATGCAAACTCACAACAAAATACAGAAATATGATTTCTTTTAATAATAATTCATTATGTCTCTAAATGTACAATTAAAGAAAGTGATTGACAAAAAGGATGTCAAACATTGTATATTAAAATAATAGATTATTCATTTGTCTCCATCCGTAGTAACACATGCAACTGCAGTGTGCAGTTTGTGGGCTGCTGTGAAAAAAAAAAAAAAAAAATCACAGGCAGCCCAAGCGGGATTCGAACCCACGACCTCCGGATTACTAGACCAGCACCATAACCACTAGACCACCGGGATGCCCTAGCACTACCTTTAGACATGAATGATTAAATATAGAAGGGCTTGGGGGCGCTTCGAAGTTAACTGCTCTTATTAAATATGCACATGTCATTTGCAACTCGACTAAAGATGATTAAACGCACTGAAATTCTTACTTTAAATAATATTCATAATCTGTTTTTTTTTTTCTTTAATAGCTTGGGATGTACACTGTATCGGTCTATATTTCGCCTACAATATGGAATTCTTTACTTCGAGACGTTTGTTTTTTACAAAAGAAAATTAAGAGTCCTTTCAAGGTGCTGTAGAACAGTGGCGTGTTTTTTTTTTTTTTTGGGGGGGGGGGGAGGGGAGTCAAATTAGCCTTGGCCCCTCTCCACCGTCCTTTTTTTTTTCCCCTTTGGCTGCATTTTTTTTTTTTAGTCATCACATGAAAATTCGTCTGCATCCACCCCGTAGTTTTGCTGATGACCTTTCTTTTTAATTATCTTAACCACACACAATTTTGGCCGAATTTCCCCACCCCTCTTGTGAATTTGCTAGCACATGTGTTTATAGTACTGGTGGATTAAGGATTCGGAGGGGGGGGGGGGGTCGGCCAAAATTTCTCTTTTCTCATATGTAACAAGCCTACGGGGCGAAAGGCTGATATTATGGGCTTTCTACACACATTTTTAGATGCTAATTATTGGTTAATATGAGCACGATCATTTATGTTGTGATTAATTTGTTTCCTTTTCATATATGTATGACTTCTATTAGAGACTTAATTGGCTTGGCACTCCTTACATCGACCTATTTTAGACACCCATTTCCTTCTCTCTCTCTTGCTTTTTCTCTACTGTCCTGTGAATAGTGTAACTACATGTACATGCAGTACCTCTTCTCTTTGTATGAAGTACATCAAGTTTCCATCTGAGCATAATGTGTGTTGCAGCACTCTCAAGCTTCATGCATATGCAGCAACATCTTTTTATGTTCATATACATAATTATGCTTGATATATTAATTTGAGAATGTTATTCTTTCTTTTGTATATGTTCCGTCCGCACTCTATAGATGTAAATGTACATTGTAAGATTTGGTGCGCATGTTCGACCTGTGTTTCTCTTTTTGTGAACACACAAGAACTGATGTAATAATGAACTTGAATTACGCATATTCTTTAATATTGATTCCATCTCCATTTGCCATTAGATATTTATTGATTTATGGAGCTCTTCCACAATTGTTATCCTTCCCATTGTCATTACTCATCTCTGAATAATTCAAATTTGATACTTTATTGAGAACCTATGTTTCTTCGATTACATAATGTACCTCTTCAATATACACATGTATTGCTGCAAAAGGCATAATAAAACATGACCATTGTTATATATTTAAAATGAAGCTTGAAATTCTGATAATTTTGATATTTATGTATTTTTAGGAGTTTATCAGTTTCGAAGAGTGCATGCAGGATGAGTTTTATGTTTTTATATGATCAAGTGCAGCTATCAAAGAATCTGTTGAGCAGGAAAGAGAAAGATGGAAAATGAGGAATTATGAGTGAATTCGCATGCAAGCCAAATGACAATAATGACACCGATAAAAATTGTGACAAAGTAAAAGTCACAAATAATGTGGAATAATAAGAAATAAAGAAATTAATAGATTATTTCAGAGAAAGAAATAACAGAGTGCATGAGTATGAAAGATGAGTAAATGCAAGTAATCATTACTGACTGGCACATCTTTTTCCCTATATTTAGCGGTATCCTTCATCTTAGAACAAACATTCATAATTATTATGAAAGAAGTGAACTGAATTTGAATTAAAAATTATGTGAAAAATAAAGAAAGTAAGTTAAAAAAGTAAAAAAAAAACAGTAAAAAGTAAAAAAAAATATGAAACACAGTATACCGAGTACATATTAATTACCAAATGATAAATGTCCACATGCAAAAGTGCTGAATAATATATCCACACAAAAAAGGAGGGGGGAGGGCAAAGAAATCTTTGGAGCGATCAACGACAGCTCTAATAACAATGCTAAATGAAGATGAAAACAAGGACAACACGCTTTTTAGAACAATTAAGAGAAACTGGCTTATATTATCATCTTAATTATCACCTAATGTATTATAATCATTACAATAATCATTACATGACAATTAATTTCAATTAATAAGGTTATTGTTGATAAGCAGGTATAGCCCTAATAGTATTTGTATGTAAACACATACGAAAATGAAATAGCGACGGTTCGTACATACACGCGTATTGCACGTTACCTATTGTGCAGGCCCTACAGCGCGGGTCCCACGAACCGGCGTAATACAACTTACGTCGGTTCGTGAGACCCGCGCTTAAGTACATAACCTATGGTGCGCGCAAGAAACGATGGATTTACGAACCGACGCAGTGAGTTTGAAGACAGAAATATCGTAATTCTTTTGAATTCACACTAAAATTACGCTATGGATAGGAAGAACAACTTCCACTCTCATCACCCTGTCAAAATTTTCACACACAAGACAGGAAAAGTCATTGAAAACGTTGTCTAAAACTTGTGAGATCTTTAAACGCGATTTTCTCAGAATTGCATTTTCGCTCAAAAACGAAATAGCGTCGGTTCGTGGTAACGCCGACGATATGTTATGTCCGTGTATTTCCTCTATTTCATTTATCAATGTATAGACATGTATTGTTTGAATAACATCCCTGCAGTTGTACGTGTACTGTGCATTTTCTTTCAATTGATGCAGACATGTGCGCACATGTTTCGGGACATGGAAACGGGAACTTTGATAGGGTGTGTAAGTGTGTGTCAATGTCGTCTGTTTGGGTATGTGTATGTGGTATGCTTTTGCAGTGGGTGGATATGTGTCATGTCAGTGTTTTGGGTGCGCAGCCGCACACTGACGCTGTGGGTGTGGATAGGGGTATGTACAGCCGCGGAGCTACTATAGTAGCCCTATGGTTCAGCTGTACACTTGTGATGTGGGCGTGTATGAGGCGTGGGTAGGTGCGGGTGTGTCTGTGTGTGTGTGTGTGTGTGTGTGTGCGTTTGTGTGTGTGTGTGTGTGTGTGTGTGTGTGGGTTTGCGTGTATTGTTTTTGAGTGTTGGGTGGGTGGGGTCCGAGCCATGCATGTTTTTGCGTGTAATAAGACAAGTCATGTACTGTACATGTGCAGGGACCAAGTGCAATATTTTGATTATTACAATACGTGTACTTGCTGTACTTTGTTTAGTGTTATGTTACGTGTCTGTCAGTTATGTATACATATATATTTATTTTCCTTTACATGTGAAATTTTTAATGGAGACTGTTGTTGAGATTTTTATGCCGTAGTGCATGACAAATGATCTGAATATGAATCTGAATTTCAAGTTGGTTTATCCAGAATTCCGGTTAGTTAAGCAATAATCATAGAGCAATGGTTTGTACGTAAGAAACCGATGTAGCCTCTGTATACAAATTTCTCAAGGAGAGCTGTATATCAATACCATACTGCATTACTCTTTTGACCTACGCACTCTATAAACATAACATAACACACGTAACATGGACGAATCAATTTGATAGAAAGAAATGCGTCAAGGTTGTCGCCATAGTAAGGCACTTTGTCGTGTATGTGACTCATTCTCTTTCGCATTCTCGGTAGTTTGATGCTTTTGTCTCTGTAACATCACTGAACCACGCATCGATGTTCCGCATGGCCACTTATTGGTCTGTCATGGCGCTTTTACTTTGTATTTTTTTTTTCAACACGGCATCAAGGTAACCACTAATTAGGTTCATCAATCAACGTAAGTGATGTCGTGTTATCTCTATAACATATCACTTAGAAGTGAGGGAAAAAAAGATCCACTAACACTTTCAGGAACAACTAATGAAATTAGTGACCATTACTCCCCCACGGGAATGCACTGCATCAATATCATTATGACAAGTTGGGCTTTCATAACAAACCAAACTCTGACATAACTTTCCTAAAGCAAGCAAGCGAGTTCACTTTATACAGAACAACCTAAACCCATGTCATGTATTTCGAAATACTATGTTTTCAAGACGTGTTACTTTAATAACTATAACATTGTTATATTCATGTGTTTATATTTCAAACATTGTATTCTTCTCAGTTTTTCTTCCTTGTTATTTGAACCGTGCGATCCATTCCTGCTGTTTGAGAATCCTCTGTCATATGATCATTTAGTAAAACAATTGTTGGTTCATATTTATTTCATATTCAGGATCATAGATTTCGATAAGTTAACCTCATGTTGAACTAAGTCAAACTAAGCCTGCCTCATTTATTGCAGCGAAGGTTTAAATTCATATCATATTTTTCATATCAACCTCACAAGAAACGTTGTGCTGAAATAAACGAAACATCACATTTCACTTTATGAGAGAGTCCGTACTTCAAAATCTTCAAAAATGGACTTATCGGTTTTTGCGAACGGACTCTTCATGTATATCTATAGGCCCTATATAATTACATATCTATATCTAAAAAAAAAATCTATGTATTGATATATATGAATATAATATATAATATATATATATATATGTTTATTTAATGTATGTATACATACAAGTGTATTATATATACATATATTAGATGGCTTAGACAGTTTCTGGCATGTGATTGGTCGAGAGCTCATCACGTGACGCTGTTCGCGAGGATCGCAAATCTTATATTTTCCCAGCTCGTTATATTGACCAACTGGTCAAATGAATATATTTTTTCCATGTGTGTCGCCCTCTTACGGTTGAAATACAAGCAATTACACCAATATAAGGGTGTGGGAACACGTCGGTAACAGGGAGGAGCAGTGGCGTAACTACGGGGGGCGGGCATGGGGGGGGGGGGCACGTGCCCACCCCCCCCCCCCCCCTCAATCCACTGGTAAAAAAAAAAAGAAAGAAAACCTACCAAAATGGTAATTCAAGGGTTAGTAAACTGCTTTTGAAATTGACATGAAAGGATGTTCAAGAAAAAAGATATTTTTCTAAGATTTCTTTTAACCATATAATCAAAGAGGTATTTATATAGTGACACATTGTTAAAAAAGCCCGGAGACGACAAAAGATTGTGATTCATCGTGATTCCTGGTTGGCATTTTTTAATACAAGCAGGATGTGCGCAGTGTACTCAGAACATCGGAATGGCAAAAAGAGTCGCTGCAATGTTGCGCAATGATGTTTGATAGGTTGTACACATTTGCTATCAAAGCTTGATCATTGATTTTGCAGTGTTGCTGTACATACTATAATTAGTCTATATTAAAATGCCTTGCATTGCCAATAATTAGGCTTGACCTTGGCTATTTCTTAACTTTTCCATCTATATGAAACACACACACTCACAAACACAAACAAATTAGGGGATGCTCTATATAAAGTGCAGATTTTGGACACCCTTCTCCCGCTTGGTCACTTCGACGCCCCCTCGCTGGTCACACCTCCCCCAATCATGAACATAAACCGACACCCTTGACAACCAGTGGCGGATCCAGGGGGCGCACCGGGCGCCCCCTCCCTCCAAAGCGAAAAAATATATACATGAGGCTACAAACGACAGTTTTTGGACTGTAAAATGTCAAAATTTTCAAGCTCGCTCGCTTCGCTCGCTCCCATCTCTCGCTCGCATTTAAAGTATGGTGAACAAGAAAAAAATGTCGGTATTCATAAACAAAGTGATTTATATATTTCTGCAAAGCTTAAGTCTCTAGGAATATGAATAGTTAACTTTCAGAAGGTGAAAATGTCTTTAGAACGATTGAGAGATGGTGTTTTGAGGCCCTTTTTAGACCACCTGAACCCGATCTGATGGCGAAATTTTGGTGACCAAAATTATGACGTCATGACATGGACGAATCAGCCTGCGCTCGCTGATGTCTTGCTGATGTGATACGCTAGCTAACTTTGCACCTATAGCTACGCTCTGTATCACGCCGCGCCAGCCGTGGTTCGCATTCAAAGCGTGAATTCCGCATGATGACCCGAGTGCACCGAGGTATCTGTACGTGTCTTGTTTACTCTATCAAGCAAAAGTGAGTTATAATTTCACTTATTGAATCCATCTTCCTTCGAATTACCATGAAGTATACCTTTTTAAATTTCTACTTGCGCTTTCGCGCCTCAGTCTCTATTCTTAAACGGCTTATATATAGTAACCACTCACCAATACCAGTACTAGTGTAAATTAGGTCTAGTCTAGTAATAATATGGTTGGCATAAACACTAACGACTAACGTTACTGCTAGGGTCTAACGTTAGAACTGTACCACACCAGTGAAACTGTTAGACCTACCAGCATGCAGCAGTACCACTACCACTACCAGTAACGTTAGTAACTTTCCAGGCCCTTCTATGGGATACTGTAAAATTTTAGTAGTAGAATATCTAGTTCACAGGCATATACAGGCAGAGTACGGTAATGTAGGCCCCCTAACTGCCTTATCCGCTATAGTTTATACATTGTATAAGGACGCTAACACTAATAGTAACACTCAAACAGCACTCTCTACGCCACGGTACAGCTAGACCCTACATATCCCCGGAGACCGCGCCGCTGCGCTGCACGTTTGGGCTGGTCGCAGTTAGACCCTACAGTAACTTTGTCAATAGGTCTAACCTTACTCAATCAATAGAAGGAAGATCAAAGTCTTTCCATACAATATAAGATAAAAATTAGACATTGAAATGTTTCTGCCGATAAAGCAGATGCGACTAAAGACAGGCAAGGTACAGTATTGACATTGTATTGCATCCGCTCACAAAGAACTGCGTGCTTTATGAATGGCGGACTCGATGTACAGCTAGCTAGCGCTGCACACACTCTAGATCGTAAAGGGTGCGTTCGTCCATGTCATGACGTCATATTTTAGGGCCCCGGAAAAGACGCCCGTTCTGGAGCGAAAATCGGTGAAGTAAATAAGTCAGTTTTAACTCGCGATTTTTCAGTGGTACGAATATATTTTAAAAAGTCACATAAAAAATCTGTTTTAACAGACATTTCCCTCTGCTTTGACACCTTCTTTTGTATGATTTTCTTGATTTTGATGTCTCGTTCACCATCCTTTAACCGTTATATGCCATTCTCCTGATGTAATTGCCAGCAGTTGGCAGCCAGCAGTAATTGCCAGCAGTTGCGCCCGGTGCGCCCCCCCCCCCCCCCCCCCACACTGAATTTCCAAAGCGAAAAATCATACAAACGGCAGTTTTCATGCTCGCTCGCTCCGCTCGCTCCGCTCGCTCGCATTTAATTATACCGTTATGCAGTTCTGGGGGGTGTTTCATCAACGCTTGTCAGTGCCGACAACTGTCGGCGCTGACCAATTTCAGCAAAATCCTTGGTTTTGATTGGCTGAGATGCTCTGGTCACCGACTGTTACTATGGTGATGCAAGTTGTCAGCGCCGACAAACATTGATGAAACACCCCCCTGATGTTGCTGCCATGAGGTGCCCCCCCCCCCCCCCCCCAATGTCTTGACCCACGGTACGCCACTGACTGGGGAGGAGCAAACGATTACTATCGATAACTGCAGTCTGGATCGATATAATCTGTTCCCACTCACCCCCCCCCCCCACCACACACACACACACACACTCACACTCACACACACACACACTCACTCACACACACACACACACAGACACACACACACGATACGTGAGAGAGTAGACGGCACGGAGCGGCGAGGAGTACATTAGCGTTATGCGCTAGGCCTGCCTGGATGGAATTCGGGAAGCTAAACGAATACGCACAGTGTAATAACGTAGGTACTGTAGCCGTAGGCCCTACCCAATGCACCGTTTACCTATGCACGGTCGTATCATTCAGCCCTAGAACCTCTTTGTTCAGCCCCGAAGTTTGGATTCACACTTCAAAATGGAACCCCGTTTTGTCTTTAAATAAACGACGAGCTCGATAAGATTTTGGACGATAAGATTCGAACTAACTCCACTAAACATGGCCTAAAACAAGGGAATTAATAGTCCAGAGACATTTTGTTCAGTTCAGTTCTTAGAAGGAGGGCAATTCATGCCTCTTTGTATTGAAGCAACTTAACGTTAGAGTAAGACTAGATCCAGGCCTAACGTTACATCGAACAAACCACAAGTGGAGGACTACGACACCGAGCAGACTGCTTTGCAGATCACTGTGTTTCTACCACGTGGTACAATGTTCATCTCTGCAACAGAGGGGGAAAAAAAAACAGATTTTGAAATTGCTGAAGATTCCTGATGACAGAAGGTAGGCCTAACGGTTTGGTAGGCCCTACGTCTATACCGGTCCTGGCACAAGACAAATTGACTAAAAATCACAGGGTAGGGCCTAGGCCTAGAAAAAGATGATGCACTGGACTGGGGAGCCAATTTGGACGCATGTGATGTAGGCCCTTCTAGACACTAACTCTAAGAAGAGATCTAACGTTAGACTTACTTTAGAGTTTGTTAGACTTACGTAACGTTAGACCGTGTAGATTCTTACGTTAGAACTCCCTAATTTTAGATCTAAATTAGGACTAACGTTAGAATAGAGTCTGTCTAGTAGGCTAGGTCCTATAACATTTAACAAACATTAGAATCTAGACATAGGTTCTAGTTTAGGGCCTACCCGTCGAAACAAAAAATGTCAAATGATAAAAATTGCCCAGTAGACCATTACGTTGGGCCTTACGTTAGATTTGTTTTATGAGTAGACCTTAGAACATCTGTTGATCGTTTGGACCTGAGCCTAATTTAACTATAGGGCCCTAAAGCGTCGTTATACTTGACTTGAAGGCCTACTGTTGTTAGAGGACATGAGCCTACACAGTACTAGCAACTACACAGTCCAGTCGCCGCTATAGATAGACTGTACAAAATCGCGACAGCGCGCACACAGCGTCTGGTCGGGCTATGAGCGTATAAAAACGGTAAGGCTATGCGTCGCTGTAGGCTCTTCTGTAAAGCACAATCAAGGGCATGCAAGGCCATCTAATATAACAGATATCGACTGGGTAGGGGATGGAATGTAACAATCTTTGGAACGCCAGGGAGTTATATTTTCCCTCGTGATCATATTTTCCCTCAGCGCTGCGCGCTTCGGGAAAATATAACTCCCTGGCGGTCCAAAGAATGTTATATTCCACCCCGTACCAGTCAATATCTGTATAATATATAATTATAGATTTATAAATCGAAATGATAAAGACATAATAATGAAATAGATGCAAGAAATGATTTCAGTGCATTAAGATGTTTCAGAAAATAAGTGACAAAGTAGATTTGTGCACATGCTGATGATTACTCTGCAAAGTGTGGACCAACACCATTCCGATTTTCCAACTGACTTAATTTCAGGGTTTTTTTTATGTATTTGTTTTGTTTCAGTAATAGCGAAGCTCTGGCAGTCGCTACAAACACCGTTATTTTCAGACTGAGTCCCTGCACATTATATCATAAAACACATGTGGTATTGTAGATACATGACAAAACGGAAAAAACGTAATGCATAATACAGTTACGTTGAACTAACAACATGGCCACATTGTCGAGTATCGAGCAATCATTAAATTTTAAAATACACATCAAGCAAATTGTAAGATAGTACTTTTCAAATGGCAAGAGAAAAAAAAAAGTAGTGTAAGAATATGTCGAGGTTGTCCAATTAAAACAAAGTTTACTTCTACTCTATGATTTGCCATGACTAAAAATTGCAAACTTCAAAAAAGAACCAATCAATCAATCAATCTTCGCCTCCTATGGCGGGGAAACTGCAATTGTCGTCCCTTGTAATAGCGCACACACATACACACACACACACACACACACTAACACACCCTCACACACACACACATACACACAAACGTACACACATACTAAGTTTGACATCGATGCGCAAATGAGGACTCGACTGATCAAGGATATTATGAGAGAAGGTACACAATGGTGTATATGGAAATTTGCCAACGAACAAATTAGAGGAAGAACCGGATATTAGCGGTGACTCTATTGGCAGAATAAGGAGGTGTTTATTGCACTGCAAATATTGATAATAGGTTTCAAACAATGCAACAAAATTCACTCTGAAATGTTTGAATGACGCAACATTTTATTTTCCATTAGCACACTTCATTGATGGGTGAACTTCGTTAACCAATCACGTTCAGGGAAGATTTTCCGCAGAATTTAAAGGCTGTCCTCATCAAAATTGCAAACTAAATATTCCACACCGGATCAAATGGCGGAGAAAAGCTAGATGATTGGAGCTGCTTGTTGAATCAGATGCAAGGATTGCGGTAGCTTATAACAGTTTGTCAGATGAAATATCTGACAAAACCCTTCATGAAGTGCCCCCGATCTGCATGGCAGCCTACAATCCCCTCCCCGCGGTCAGTTTGGTCAAGTCGGTCAATTTGATAGAGAAGTGGTTGCTTAAGCCTTGAGAAATTCGTTGCTATCAATGATCAGTTACAAATTTGTTAAATGTATGATAATACATGATCGCCTTATGACGTCTTATAAGCCAGTTCGGGGTTCCAGTCTGCGCATGAGCAGAAAAAGGTAATTATTTTGTACTGAGAGACAGGTAGGTTTTTTCTATTCACTGAGATAAGCACTTGCTATGTTATAAAGTTATTCATGGAATCCATAGATGGTGCTTGCCAGTACATCCGCCTGACAGCAAGCCTAGTATTTGGCAATGTTAAAAGAAAAAGGCTGTTAATGCACTTAATACAAAACAATGAAATGAATGCTCCACTGAATGTTGATTGACGAACCATTCTGGTCACCTGGTCGATGCAGGTCCATTCTTTGTTTGAATACGAATTCCATGAATTGCTATGTTGGGCAAGCTAAAAATCATGTCGCTTTGAATCGAGTGAAGTGCCTAACCAACTGACAGAAATGGAATGTCATTTGTACATACATCTCCGAACTGGCTTAATATGAGACACATGGTCCATCATAACTCATACAAATATCAACAGTGAATGAAAATTAAATTGATAAAGGATGCACATGAAATTGAATCATAATGTTGTTGCTGGGAATTGTCATGTCCGTGCTTGCAAGGAGATTTGTGTTCGGGAGATTCATTCCCAAGGCGCCCAAGCGCCTCCATGCAAAGTCGGATTCGCGCGTGGATCCCACGGTGGATATCTGACTGGAACCGAGTCTTGATAATACTGGTCAAGTCGGTCCAGCATCATAGCGACTACCTCCGGATATTTATCCGAGAGATCGTTTTCTTCCAAGGGGTCCGCGGTGATGTTGAATAGCCAAAGATGCTGACCTTGCCTCAAAATAGGGTTTACGATTCCTAGACCAGACTCGAGAGGTGGAGTCCACGAGTTTGGGTGGGGCACTGGAACAGCAAAGCACAAAAATCACAATAAGTTAATGTAATAAATGTATGTTTGTTTCGTCAGTACCAACCTACACGAACTCTTCGATCCTTAATTTCCGGTCTCTTTCATATTCCGCTTTCTAAGAAATCTTGGGGGTGGGGGAGCTTTTTCTCATGCTGGACCAACACTGTGAAAATTTATTTCCACGTGAGCTGAAAGACTCAAGCTCCATGACGTCTTTTAGGAGTAACCTAGAATTTTAGTTTGACAGTGCATTTTGAAGACAAACATTTATGTCTTCTTTTTTATCTTTGTCTTCTTTTATTGTGTATATATTTTCAGTCTTTTTCCTTTGGTGTAAAGTGCCTTGAGCATTTAATGAGAATGGAAGATGGCGCTATCGAAATTGTATGTATCGTGTATGTATGTATGTATACAGGAGATATTGAATTTCCTATATCACACAATATTCAAATGGCCCTATCTATTGTTGTCCATCATATATTTGTACATTCAAATTAGGTATCCATATCATGTCATGGTATGGCATAATTAGTGAAATGTCGTCAAGATGTCTTGAATCTCATGCACTATGCCACAGTCCCCTAATAGCTGCAGTAATTTTAACAGAGCTTCAGCAGATCTCTGGCATCACTTTTCTACTACACTGATGCTTGTTACATGTAGTGGCACTTTTATCTGTGCCTTAGTTATTCTACAGTAAGTGTTTTATCTCTTCTTCCAGAGCGTTATGCTGCTAGTGTGCGCTGAGTTTTACAGCTTGCAAGAATCTTCAGCTATTTAAGGGGATGGCTATAGTAACTGATCAGTGGGAATATTGGGGGATGATTGTTCCAATCCTTGTGGGATTCATCTTTAGAGTGCATTGTGTATCTATTGTTGTGTGAAAATTATTTGCTTCAGAATTATCTCATATTCAAGACAGTAATGTGCAGTTCAATGCTTCCAGGTTAGCATGCCTGTACAGTGACGGGGTGATCGTTAATGATCGCCCCGTATATATAAAAAAATCGAGTGAAAATTTTCACTCTAAAAAGAGTGAATACAAAAAAGAGTGAATTTCGAGTGAAATTGGAGTGAATTTTGAGTGAAAATGCTCATTTTCACTCATTTTGGAGTGACGTCAGGGATCACTCGAAGATTTTGGAGTGATCCCTGACGTCACTCCAAAATGAGTGAAAATGAGCATTTTTTGAGTGAAAATGCTCATTTTCACTCATTTTGGAGTGACGTCAGGGATCACTCGAAGATTTTGGAGTGATCCCTGACGTCACTCCAAAATGAGTGAAAATGAGCATTTTCACTCAAAATTCACTCCAATTTCACTCGAAATTCACTCTTTTCTGTATTCACTCTTTTTAGAGTGAAAATTTTCACTCGATTTTTTTTAGAGAGCTATACAGGCATGCTAACCTGGAAATATTACACTGCACATTACTTGAATATGATAATAATAATTTTCGCACAACAATAGATACATAATGTACTCTTAGATGAATCCCACAAGGATTGGAATTACTATCCATCCCCTTTAAAGTAGGCAGACTTAACCTGGCAGAAAAGGATGAGGAGAATGAGAGGAAGAAGAACCAAAGAATTTAAAATCCGTCATGATGATAGGGATGCACTTTCAAATATTGAAACAATGCCGCACACAATACTTTGGTATTTCCATCAAATTTCTCCAGAACTGTCTGTTTGTTTTTCTTTTTTTTTAATATATGACAGAATTTGCCAATCGCTAAAAAATATAATCTGGTGAATTCGGAAGCAATAAATTTCCTGTCGGCAACAGACCTGGGCCCCAGTTCATAAAACTTGTTATCAGTGACAAGTTGTCATAGTTTTTAGAAGCTGCTGAAATCCTAGTATCTGATTTGCTGAGAGCAGATTTGTCACAGAAATGTGGCAGTTGTCACTGATAACATTTTTTTTTTTTTAATGA